>CM033395.1:38289344-38878391 GCA_019426215.1 Buddleja alternifolia
TCAGGAGGCACTCGAGGTACCTGAAGAAGTTACTTTGACATGATTTAATACTCGTAGTGCAAACTCTTTCGAATTGCTTTTGCCATTTTTCTGTTATTGAACTTAGCTTTGATGACACTGTATTTAGCACCTTGTTTTGGATACTTTCCTCATTGCATTAGTGTTTTGAAAAATACATCCTTTGTGAGTTGTTGCGTTTTAGTAATGAATGCTTCTGGGATAGCACTGACAGACAAGTTGCTGAGCCAACGATTGATGATGTTGCTTTAGAGGCCATTCTGAGTATTCCTATGGATGGAGAGGTTGGCACAAGATGGCTAAAGAGCAGTCGGCCTCTGAGCCCTTCTTTGAGACAACTGAGGAACTTGCAACTCAGGCATTCTTCGTAGTGATATTTAGCTATTCCTTTCTTCTCGTTGTTATCGTAGCACGTTTTTAATATTTCCATTTGAACCTTTTATTGTAATGCTTGTTTTTGGGGCATAGATTTCGTATTTACATTCTAAGGATTTTGTTTTAATTATTATCTCATATGTATCCTTTTATATATGTGTTTATTTAATGTCCATACCACTGTAACATTTGTCCAGCGATTAGACATGGTAAATAAAACATAAATAAAAATGACTAAGGAAAATAAATGCTTAAAGAAAATACTTAGCCATGTATAAGGGAATGCTCTGCCTTCGGGAAGCTTCACAAATTACTTTAATTGAAGATGTCTTTTTTTTTTCGCCTGCTGGTGCATGCCATTTAGGTGCTTGCAATCAATGAGGCTCTTTCAGGTGCTTGAAATAAACGAGGCTTCTTTAGGTACTCAAAATAAACGAGGCATCTTGAGGTGCTCGGGATAACATAGATTTCTTGGAATACTCCAGGTTCTTCTTGAGTGCTCGAAATAAACCAGGCTTTTTTATTTATTGCCTGAATTTTCACAGGGCTTATTGGTGCCTGGTTTTTCACAGGGCTTATTGGTGGTGCCTGGTTTTTCACAAGGCTTATTGTTGCCTGGTTTTTCACAGGGCTTATTGGTGTCTGGTTTTTCACAAGGCTTCTTTCTTTTGCAATGACATATAAAGTAATGGAATTGAAATAATTATTTATTCATCTTTCTTCATACGTAAAACCTCCTTAGATTCTGTATGTTCCAAGGCCTGGATAGCCTCCTTCCATCCATGTCTTCTATCATGTAAGCACCTCCTGAAAGGACTTGCACTACTTTGAACGGACCCTCCAATTTGGGTCCCAATTTTCCTACTGGCTTCAGAACATCAGCTCTCCGGAGGACTAAGTCCCCCACTTGCAGTTCTCGGTTGAGAACCCTCCGATTGAAGGCGCTGGCAACCCTTAGTTTATATTTTGCCATCCGTAGGTAAGAAACGCTCCTGGCCTCCTCTATCACATCTAAGATTTCTCGCATTAATTCTTCATTCCTCTCAGGGTTGTAATACTTCACGCGATGCGTGAGCATACTTACTTCTGGTAGAATCACGGTGTCGGCCCTGTACACGAGGCTAAAGGGCGTCCACCCGTGGTGCTACGAGGGTGGTACGGTATGACCAAAGAACACTGGGTAACTCGTCTACCCAGGAACTTCTTCCTCCTTGGATCCTTGTCTTCAGGCCTTGCAAGAGGATCCTATTAATCACCCTTACCTGACCATTGCACTGTGGGTACCCTACGGCGGTAAACAGTTGCTTTATGCCCAGGTCTTGACACCAGTCTTGGATTCTTATTCCTTGAAATTGTCGCCCATTATCAGAGACTATTTCTCGAAGGATCCCAAATTTGAAGAGTATCAACTTCTTCAAAAACTTGATCACCTCTCCCTCCGTGATCTTGGCCAGTGGTTCTGCCTCCATCCATTTACCGAAATAATCGACTGCCACCAAGGAGAACTTCTTCTGCCCCGCCGCCAAAGGGAATGGTTCTAGGATATCTATCCCTCATCTGGCAATGGTGAACTCATGACTCGCATTGGTTCTGCTGGTTTATGAAGGAGGGTAGCATGCCTTTGACAGTGCTCAGACTTCCTTACCAAGTCCTTAGCGTCAGCCTTCATGGTGAGCTAAAAATAGCCAGCTCTGATTGCTTTGGCTGCAATAGCAGTCCCTCCAGCATGGTTGACACAAAGTCCTCCATGGATCTCTTCTAAGATGAGCACTCCATCCCTCCGAGAAAGATAACTTAGGTATGGTTGTGTAAACGATCTCTTATACAGCACTCCATCTAAGAGAGTGTACCTCCAGGCTTTATGTTGCATGCATGCAGCTTCAACTTTGTCACGGGGTAACTCTCCTCGTTGAAGGTAGCTCAAAATATGTTCTCTCCAATCACCAGCCTCTTTAATGACATACACGAAATCGTCTGCGGTGGCACTAGGCATCGACTGTATGGTGACCTGCCTCGTATGGCAGTCCACTAGGGCGCTAGCTAGCTTGGCTAGGTAATCTGCTTTGTTGTCCTCTGACCGAGGTATTTGTAGTATCTCAAAGCTCTCGAACTCTCCTTTTAGCTCCTCTATCTTCTTTAAATACTTTATCATACTAACTTCCATAGCTTCATATTGCCCAACTACTTGGCAATCCAATAGCTGGGAATCCGAGTAAACCACCAGGTGCTTAGCTCCTACTTTCAAAGCTATCCTCAAACCAACGATTAGGGCTTCATATTCAACTTCGTTGTTAGAAGCTTTGAACTCGATTTTTATCGCGTACTCCAGTTTGTTACCCTCAGGAGTGGTTAACACTATACCAGTTCCACTTCTAGCCATTGTCGATGAATCATCCATGGGTAAGAGCCAAACTTTCCTCTCCTGTTGCACCGAAGGGACCTTCAAGATAAAGTCCTAACGCTTGGGCTTTAATGGCCGGTCTGGGAGATCCGACTCCACCAAACCCATTAATTATGCCTAACTTAACTGCAAAAACTTGTGTTGAAGGTACATAAGGCTTCAGGGAGAGAAAAATGCATGTGATGTATAGTGGAAGTCACTAGAGGAAAATGTCTTCTTTGAAATCCTCATGCGCATTTCATATCAGTGTTTTTATAATAAATCAATAGAATTAACGATCACATAATATTCCGTGCGGCCAACTTTGTCCAAAGAAACCATCTAAATGGATTAGATGTATAATCACTTTTAAGTTATGGGTCTTGATGCGGTTCGTTTTTACACCAAGAAAGTCCTGCAAATTCAAACACGACTTTATTTATATGAATATGAGAAATCTAATTTTAGAAGACGAATAATTTCAAAAATAAGTAAAGAATTTCGAATAAAAACTAGCAAGAAGAAGACTTAAATTTCCATTTCTTTTATTTTCGATTTTCTCTTGAAGAAGACGAAGAAATACAATCATGTTACATTCTTTTTTCTCCATTATCAATCTCCCCCTACAAATGATGAATTTTCTCCTATTTATCTACCCACATGGCCGATTTTTCTCCCTTTCTTGTTGAGGGGGGGCGGCCACTTCCATATTTTTTGGGGAGATGATCATTCATCTCCCCTCCTTTTAGGGATATTAGGTAACATTGAATATGATTTGATCCTTATCCAATCTTATCCCATCTTCTAGCTATCCTTCTTGATCCATGCCTTCCACCATTGCTTCTAGCTATCCTCCTTGATCCATACCTTCCAGTATTCATTTCAGCTATCTTTCGGGTTCTTTAAGACTTACTCAGCTATCCTTCTTATTTTAGGTTTCCTTTGAGCCCTCTTTCATGAAGCCTCCTCCGAACATTTGGGTCTCCTTCTTATTTTTGACTCACTACTTCATCCTTCGTTTGGGCCCATCTTTTAATAAAGCCCAAGACCATGTCGTAATAATTTACGGGCATATCAGGTCTAAACCTGCAGAGCTCGTAAATATGTTTCACCCACTCCAACTAGGTAAATAATGGAATCTTGTCTAATTAATTTAGTCTCAGTCATGAAGTTTCCTTCAATTATTCTATGAGTGGTCACTTGTACATGTTAGGGATGGTAGCATCAGAGCATGAAGAATAAACAAGAAACAAGAATATTCTAAGCCTTAACATGATGATAACGACACGAGGAATTTAACGTGGTTCCGAGCCAACCTAGATCTACATCTTTATTTCTCAAAGTCAATCAATCAATTACAAGAGGAGTTCTCCTATTTATAATAGTTCGAGTCATCTAAAACCCTATCAAATTACGAAACATATTCCTAATAAACTTACGGAACAAGTCTAGATACAATAGGAAATAAATAAGCCTCCAAAAACTGCCAAAACTGAGTCTAAAACATGTAAGAAAACTGCCAAAATTCCCGAAATGCCGCTGTGTTCACCCCAAATGCTGCGGCATTGACATCCAGTCATTCTGTCGCAAACACCGCGGCGTTCCACTCTGATTCCCGACTCCGCAACGCCACGGCGTTACATCCTGAAGCGCCCATCTTGGCCTGTTTTTCACCTTTTCAGTATAGTGGCGACACCGGATCTCCCTGACCCATCTCAGCTTCATCTTGGCTCTGTTTTGACTCCATTGTTTCCATCTCTCGATCCTCTTTTTCATCCGACTCCATTATATCCCAATAGTCTCCCACTTGGAGACTGATCAAAACTCGAACCATCACTTCACTTTTCCTAAGTGATCCTCAATCTAGTCGGCACATCCCCAAACCCTATGGAGATAAAAAATCACGAGATATCCCCATACCTCATCAACTCGTCCATCCTCTAATGTCACCCACTTGACAGACTTCTTTTGTAAACATCGTTCCTTCTCTTTGAACCCTTGCGACTACCCTATTCTTTTGGTGATCAGCCAACTCCTGAATACCGTGATATATCCATCTCGATCCAATTGACCTTTGAATATAGGTTACTCTAAAACCCGAACACGTCACAACCCTAACTGCCTCGATCAACCCGTCCACTGACATCTTTCCACCATGGACTTTTTCCAATGGCAATCTCGGATCTCTCATATATCTGCTCCTTGCCCTCTACATGAGCCATGTCTGATCCATCCGCCTATTCGATTTTTCAATGGCCAACTCGGGTTACTGACATATATGCTCAAGCTCCCACTCCACGAGCTATGTCATATCCCTCTACTAAAAAACCCACTGCTCTGCGAATCTACCTACCCGATTTCACATCCTGTCTCCATGATTCTAACTCCACGGTAAACCCATCCCGGCGCTGCTTCTTGCCTTCATGGTTTCTCTCTACGTGGTCATGCCTCCACAACCCTGCCCTCTGGTCTTTCGACTACACGGCTCTGTCCTCTCGGCTACTGATTCTGTCACTCTGACCTCTGAATCGGTGGATTTGCTTGCTTGGTTTCGTAACTCTGTCGACCCCAGTCTCTGCAACTCGTTCATCCCTCTCGGAAACATGATTTGCCCTCCGATCTCTGGCTTGACGGATCTGCCTCTGGCACCGCAACTTCTTCCATTAGCTTCGTGTCTACCCACTTGGTAACACAAATTTGCTTATCTGGTCTCACCACGACTTTCCAACATTTTCTCGTTAACGTTCAACGGGATTACTCTTCTTTAGTTGGTGATCTACCCGATCCAATCTTCTTCTATCATCTTCTCTGGCTTCACCACGACCTCAATTCATGCTCTCTGCAACGAAATCGTCGAGTTTAATTACTCTTCCATCTCCTACCATCGTTCCCACGATGAAATCCGTGTTTAATCAAAAATCCTTCCCCATAGATCTAGATTTAAGACGCGCTTTTCCTAAATCTACAACCTATGGCTTTCATACCAATTGTTAGGGATGGTAGCATTAGAGTATGAAGAATAAACAAGAAACAAGAATATTCTAAGCCTAAACATGAAGATAACGACATGAGGATTTTAATGTGGTTCGGCATAATTGCCTACATCCACGAACCAACCTAAATCTACATCTTTATTTCTCAAAGTCAATCAGTCAATTACAAGAGGAGTTATCTTATTTATAATAGTTGGAGTCATCTAAAACCCTATCAAATTACGAAACATATTCCTAATAAACTTAGGCAACAAGTCTAGATACTATAGGAAACAAATAAGCCTCCAAAAACTGCCAAAATCGAGTCCAAAACGCGTAAGAAAACTGCCAAAATCGCCGAAATGCCGCGGTGTTCGTGCCGAATGCCGCGGCATTGACATTTAATCATTCTGCCGCGAATGATGCGGCGTTCCACTCTAATTCCCAACGCCGTGGCGTTACCTCCTAGAGCGCCTGTTTTTCTCCTTTTCCGACCCTTTCATGACCCCGGATCTCTCTGATCCATCTCGGCTTCATCTTGGCTCTATTTTGACTCCATTGTTTCCATCTCTCGATTTTTTTTTTGATCCGACTTCACTATATCCCAACAGTACACAATCAAATTATTGAAATAGCATTGGTTAAAAAGAAAATGTTGAAATAGCAATCAAAATGAATGCAAGGCAGCCGATTCTCACAGAATTTCTTTCTTTCTTTGTGTGTTTGTTGTTATGATTCATTACAAGAGAAACAAAACGTTAGCTATGAAAATTGTCACTAATTATTAGGTGCTAATAGTTTTTTTATTGGAAAAATGATTTTCGTAATTTTAATTTTATGTATGAGTTGTTAATATTGACAAATAACGACACGAAAAATTGTGTATAAATTGTCGCTATTAAGTATTAACTAATTAATGATTTTATGTAAATTGACAACAGATTGATAACAAAAGTTATCCAAACAATAATTATGTATGTATTATACGGAATTATCATTAATTATATACATCACTATTTGGTAATATTGCCAAATTATGAAAATCATTAGTATCTTAAGGTAAAATTTATTAACTTAAAATATATTACCAACGATAATTTTGACATCTCCACTTCACGTTTTATCATATGTGATTATTTATATGTATGTATCTTACTTCACATTTTATCATATACTTCACTTTTTTTTCTCCCAGTGATTATATGTGTTTATTTATAGGTATATATCTTACTCTATTGATATATGATGGATAATCTACGTCTAAGTAATTTAAGCCCTGCTTGGGATAACCCGGGAAAAAAAATGCTTTTAGCCTTTTCATCGAATTTAAGCTGTTTTTTTATGTTTGATTTTACTAATTATGCTTCTACTTTTTTGGAAAAAAAGCTGAAAATAAGCTAAAAGTAAAAGCATGTATATGACAATTTTTAATAGCTTCTTCTATTTCTTCGGCTTTTTCTCAAGTTTTGCAAACTAAGAGGGTGTTTAGCTAAGCTTATTTTAAAGAGCTTATAAGTTTTTAGTGTTTATAAGATGTTTTTAGATCTTATAAGCTGTTAAAAAATAAGTAAGGAGACAAAATAAGTTGGGGTCTCCTTACTTATTTTTTAAAAGTTTATAAGCTCCTAACAACTTATTTTAAGAGTTTATAAGTTATTTTACCCAAAATTTTACCTAACACTTTGTAACAACTTATAAGCTCTCAAACAACTTATAAGATATTTTAAAAAGCTTATAAGTCCAGCCAAACACTCTCTAACTCAACTTTAACTTTTCTGCTTTTTCTACGATTTTCTCTAAAATTCATCACTTCTGGAAAAATAAATTTTTTACCCTACAAATTTTTGAAATTTACCAATTATAAGTAAATAATAATATATATGCGATGTGATCACTTGATTGTGACCACATTTTTCCAAATCTAACATGACATCCAGGGACGGAGCACCCAAACTTGAAAAATAAATTTTTTACCCTATAAATTTTTGAAATTTAAAATTTCGCCCCCCCTCACCAAAATTTAAAATATCCAATTTTGCCCTTTTTGTTTGTATTCGCCTCCCCAAACCTATGTTTTTTACTCTGTCCCTAATGACATCTATATGCTTATCGTCAGACCGATTGATGAACTAAATGCAAAACTATTAGCATTACCATTAACAAAACGATTTATTTCATGTCACTCAAGTGGGCAGCATCCAAATTTATTTGCGAACCATTGAATATGTATATGATAATATCATAAGGTGAAACAATGACTTCATCATGTATGTATCATAAGGTAAAACGATGACATCATCATGTATGATCCAATAGTTTAAAACTCACTTAGATAAATATCCACTTAGGTGGCAAGGACCGAGTCAAACTAAATGTTGCTCAAAGTAAATCTCTTCTCAGTCGATTTAGCTCATTAGACAAAAATCAAAATATAGTATTAAAAAATTTAAGGACTCTCGAAATTCTGAATTTATACGAATAAAATCACATTAAATGTTTATCATGAGCTCATAATGATTATGAATATTTATCATGAGTCCATAATGACCATAACTTCGAGTATGAGGTAAGTATTGTAATAATTGATTAGTGAGGAATTAATTTTTATAAAAGAAATCTGATAGGTTTGTACTTTGTAGAGACTTATTAAATCTGATGAGCATTTTTTTTAAGAAATAATGACTTTTCTTTATTTTTTGTGCATTTTTAGGTTTCGACTTGAATATATAAATTGTAAATTTTTATATGAACTTTGTAATCCCACAAGAATGAGATCATTTCGATGACCGTTTGCCCATTCCGCTCTTCCCGAAAGCGGAACGGGAAATTTTAATTAAAGAATAAATATAAATTGCATTCCGCTGTAAGGTACAACACAATAAATTTATTAATATATATATATATATATATATATTTATTCATTCCGCTCTCGGTTATAGCGGAATTAGTCAGATTCTGCTATTACCGAGAGCGGATTGTGCTACTTTTTGAAGGGTAATAAAATTTGTATTATTTTAATAATAATTCTTAATTTTAATATTATTTATTTTCCCTCTTGAATTATCCAATAAAATTGATGAGTAGTTTTTTTTTTGTAATTTTTTTTCCTGTTTCATCGCCTGACATTTCTTTTTTTGGCTTATTTTAATCGAAAAAGCTATTATGGGAAAATTTCACTCTTGATCCTATTGAAGTTCAACCAAACCATAACACTTTGGTTTTGTTTGGATGTGTTTTCAACCGTTATTTTGTAAAATATAGGAAAATGAGTTTTTTTTATTTTTGCGTGAAAATGACGACATGTTTGGTTGTGTTTTTGAAAATAATTGGAATTGATAATGTGTGTAATGTTTGAGTTAGTTAAATGTAAAGATTATACATATAATATAGATAATATTATATTGATTAAATATATTTGTAAGTAAATATGATAAAATATTGACCCAAAAGAAGTATTTAAAATACTCAAAATGGGTCTTAAAATGTGCACAAGCCCATAAAGATCAATACTATGTTTTTTATTCCACTATAGCACCACAATTGTTGGAAAAAAAAAAAGATTTATTGAAGGAAATGTGAGAAAGAAAATGTGAGTATGAATTGGTAAAGTAGTACCAGATAATTATTGGAGAATGTGAAGATGAAAATGAAAATAAGTATATTTTTAATTAAAAATGGTATAAAGTATAAACTATGTATATTCATTTTCAAATGAGAATGAAAATGAAAATATGGCTCCGAAAATACAAACATAGTCTTTAATTCTCACAGGAATTTTTTCAACACATTTGGTCCCATTGGAAACAAAATATGACACTTTTAGTCCCGTCCATCTATTTTTTGGACAAAAATTACCCGTGTGGTCCCATTGGAAACAAAATTTGACACTTTTAGTTCAGTCCATCTATTTTTTGGACGAAAATTACCCGCTTGAGACACAAGCTCTGTTAGTTAACTGCCCCTAACGTGTTTCATTTGAATCCCGAGGTAGTTAACTAACAGAGCGAGCGTGTCTCTAGTAAATTTCGTCCAAAAATAGTTGGATGAGACTAAAAGTGTCACATTTTGATTCTAATAAGATCAAAAGTATCAAAAAAAGTTTCTATTCTATGAGACTAAAAATGTTTTGGCAGAAATATAATGATACCAAATGCCAAATTTTCCCACTTAACTACTGTGGCAGCTGAATATTCAAATATTTCAATTATTTTATTTACGAGCATATTTCATGTATTCAAATCAAGATCAATGAAAATATTTAGATGTCATGCAACTGGATTTTGAGGTCTGTAAGTATTTGGGCTGGAAACATTGGGAGATTCACTGAGTTCACACGTACATATTGCCCGAGAAGGACGACAATGGTGACTATGCCAGCGGAGGATGCAGGGACGGATTCAGGATTGATTTCTTGGGGGGCCGAAGCATTAAAGTAAAAAAAAAAATTGACAATATTTATGATTATATCTCTAAACTTATTTTAGTTATAACATATGAAAAAAAAATTATCATATTATGAAAAACAAAACTAATTTTTAGTAAACTTACAGTAGTTTCAAAATATAAAGCAATTCTTCAAAAACTTTATCGAAGTTGTACACGACGATCGAAACACTAGTATCTGGCATAGGTTTTGATCTTTCAACTTGAGATTCTTGGTTTTGAGTATTTGTTTTCTTTTAAAAAATGTGTCGATTGTGGTTGATTTTCCCATACTTTTACCTATTAATCATATATTGAATAAGTAAATACACATAAGGATACATATTAAATTCTAAGTAGTTTTTAACCTTACAAAAAGATACAATTGACAATAATAACTATAGATTATGATTATATTATCTTAAAAAAACCTACTTAATAAATTAATACATTCAGTTATAAATAATTAATACAAACCAAAAAGCAAATTAAAAAACATTTAATTCTCTACACTAAAAAATAACGTTATTTTACTAAAACTCTTTTAAAATTATAAAATAATGTATTGTGATTAGTTCATACCTTGTGGCGGATAAACTCTGAATAATCGAATAATGATCGAACTTTTCTTGTCCTTAGATGTGTTGATGTTTTTTTTTTTTTTTTATGGTAACTACCTTTTTTTAAAATTAGTATAAGGATATTATATGATAATCCATGTCTTATATGACAAATGAGAAGAACCGCTCACAAACAATAGAGAAAAGGAGTTTCAAAAATAAAAAAATAGAAGGTGTGAATGGTGAGATTCGAACCCTGCTCCTGCCTCCGGCTTAAGTATATGCAACTTGGTGCCAGGCCTTACACCAACTCCGCCAACCCGTTCTTGTGCTTTGTGTAGAACAGTGGTGGGGGGCCATATTATAAAATCCTATATACCTTGTAGAAAAAATTTAAAGTCTCGGGGCGCCCATAAATCCATCCCTGGGAGGATGGAAGAGGTGATTGAATGTTAAGGATTTTGCTATATTCATGTGAAAGTTGGTCTTAGATTATTGTTTCATGATTGAAGATAGTATATACTTATGTTGATCTATTTTGAATCCAATGCACCAGGGGTACTCAAGTAAGGTTTTCGTTGTCATTCTTGCGCTTTTGTAGTAAGAGTAATTTAAATGAGGTTCAGTCGATATGCATAATGTCATCGTTCCGATTCAGTATCCCTTATCAGTTACTAATGTTCCGCTTTCGTCAAATAGCTTTGCTGGTATTCGAAATTATAATTAGAGACCAATCTCGATTGGTGAGGTTAGAAAAGCAATATATGCATGGTGACTATGAATATGTGTTTTTACTTTCATGTATTAAAGACACTAAGTTAAGCCACTTAATCAGGCTACCAAGTTCTAGTGCATGAGCACATTTGCACTAAGCTATACCATTTCCGAAAGGAAAGAAATGTCCTTAATGGTACTAGATTGTATCTTAATGTTAAAACCGAAATACCTTTGAGGTTGTTTCTTATATTCATTTATATGCTATGGTTTGTGGAACCTCTTGTTTAGCTCAGTACGCTATTTATTGTGTCGACGCCCTACCTAAGTACCGCCACATCTGATAACGCTTGCCTAGCAAGGGAATGAACAGTTCTGCTGAATGTTACTATTTTTCTCTTTGTGTGCATTTTCTGAATTTCCCATTCCGATTGCATTTCCTGTCATTCTACATCTAAGATGATTCACGTCTCTGATTTTGTGTCGTGGCAAATCTCTCTCTTATATGGTACCTTTTATGACCCCGCATGAAAGAGAAGGAGTGAAACTATATATCTAGTGTTGTTTGATTCATGTGGTGAGGAAACAATTACCATATACAATCCCCTTTTTTTCCGTTCTTCTCCCTTTTATGTCTCCTGAGTTGAATATGCATGAGAGACGATCAATGTTCCGCAGCTGCCATACTCATTTCTCCATTTTATGGACTAGTAGTAGTTATATGCAATATGTATGGTATGTTAGTTAAACTAAATCGAAATATGATCTGCTCTGCTGAGATCCTTACCTTGTTATGTTACATGAATATGTTTATGTGTGCGTATTATTCGTTGAAGTCACATTTACATTTCATTTCCTAATTGGCAGTGAAGATGGAAAATTAAGTTTTGGATATTCCAGTTTTAGAGGAAGAAGGGCTAACATGGAGGATTTTTATGACATTAAGACTTCTATGATTGATGGACAGTCACTCTGCCTCTTCGGAATATTTGATGGTTCACTCTTCTCCCATAGTCTTTCAGTTTGAAAAGCTTAAATTAATTGCTAATAATCAAACCTGCTAGAGGGTGCAAATCCTCATTAATTTTCCTGAAATAATGACAGGATGGTCAAACTGTTGGATAAAATGGTACAAATTGTGGTTGAGTACGAAATTCGAACGCCGTTAGTATCCGGGATACTTAAGATTATTGGATAATCTTAATCTACGTTCCGAGTAGATGAGTTTAGCATTTCGAATTTCTCTAATCGGAACGAATGAGAAATTAAGTGTTAAATTGAAGGGTTTGAATTGATTATCCCATATTTTGATATAATTTTATTTAATATGTCATGCATATATCATGAATGACACAACACATTTTAATGAAAAATATGTCATGAATACATCATGAATGACATATGAGCACTTCAAGGTGGTGGAGCATCTTGGATGGCTAAGATTTGATCTTAGAAATGGATGGTGTGGATTGATTCTTATGGAAATGGATTTTGCCTATAAATAGCAACCATTCCAACCATTTTGAAGCACACCAACTCAAAACACAACATATTCTCTCTAAGTGTTCTTGAGTTCTATAAAATCATCTTCATCCTTTTCTTGAGATTTCAACAGTAAATTAAGTTCGTAGTTTCTGAAATTGAAGTGGTTCAATCTTCAGAAAAGTATATCGTTGTATCTTGGGACACTTGTTGCAAGAACTCGTACCACCAAGGCGGGGCAATTTAGTGTTAAGGATAGAGAGTTCTCTCTCGCCTCGATATAATCTTTCTTTGTTATTATCAATTTGATACGTTTGTGAAGTTTTGAAACAACAAACTTAACACTAAATTTTCTTCTTGTTGTTCAAAAGTTATCACTTGTTCAAATGGAAAATATGGGAAATGTTGATGGTGCTACTCTTGATTTCGGTCTTGGACCAGGTGCTATTCATGGTCTCGGTATTATCAATGGCTCCGGTGGAGGTTCTGGTTTTAGTTACGGTTCAGGGCTGGGTCCTGGTTCCGGTTTTGGCATTGGCTCTGGTGGGGGTGCCGGGTTAGGTTCTGGTTCAGGGTTGGGCCCTGGTTCCGGTTCTGGCTCTGCTCCGGTCCCTCCATTTGTTTCAATGGCTAATCCTGTTATACCGGTTCAGGCTGAAAAACCGGAGAAGTTCAGCGGGGCTGACTTCAAGAGGTGACAACAAAAGATGTTGTTTTACCTCACGACTTTGAACCAAGCAAGGTACTTAAGGGGAAATGCTCCTTATGTCCCGGTTGAGTCAACTGATAGTGATCTGAGGAAGACATATGATTCCTGGATACATGGTGATTTCCTTTGCAGAAATTACCTACTCAATGGATTGAATGATTCGCTTTACAGCGTATATTCTGAAGTAAAAACTGCCAAAGACCTCTGGGAGGCACTGGACAAGAAGTATAGAACTGAGGACGCTGGACTAAAGAAGTTCGTGGTCGCGAAGTTCTTAGACTTCAAAATGGTAGACTCTAAATCTGTGACAAGTCAAGTTCAAGAGTTTCAAATTATATTACATGAAATTCATGCTGAGAACATGGCTCTGAGTGAGTCCTTCCAAGTAGCTTCTATCATTGAGAAGTTACCGCCTTCTTGGAAGGATTTCAAGAATTACTTGAAGCACAAACGAAAGGAGATGAGTCTAGAAGACTTGGTTGTCCGACTCAGAATTGAGGAAGACAATCGGGGATCAGACAAGAAGCTCCTTGTGCAGGCAATGGCAAACATTGCTGAAGTTCCGGAGAGTTCTGACCGGAAGAGAAAATTCCAAGGAAAATTCCAAGGAAATTCCCAGAAAAAGAAGGCTGCCGGGAAAGGAAAGTCAAGGGCGGGAGACCGCTGTCACAACTGTGACAAACCTGGTCATTGGGCCAGAGATTGTAGAGAGCCCAAGAAAAACAAGTTTCATGGGCAAGGTTCTGGCCATAACCAGAACAAAGGCAAGAACCGGGTGCAAAATGAAGTGCACCTAGCTGTTGATGATGTCCAGGGTATCAACAAGATGATCGATGACCTGTCGGACAAACAGGTGCCGATCGATCTAACAGATCTTGATCTCACTGCCGTCGTGTTCGAAGCCAACTTGGTGGACAACCCGAGGGAGTGGTTTGTTGATACTGGAGCTACTCGCCATATCTGTTCAGATAGGGCTGCCTTCTCGTCCTATACCCCAACTGAAGGACGAAGACTGTTTATGGGCAACTCAGCCACATCTCCAGTGGTTGGAATGGGGACAATTGTGCTGAAGATGACTTCAGGCAAAGAACTGACATTGACTGAAGTTCTGCATGTTCCGGAGTTTGGCAAGAATTTGGTATCCGGTTCAGCTTTGGTCAAGAATGGGTTCAAGATAGTCTTCGAGGCTGATAGATTTTCTTTAACAAAGAGAGGATTTTGTGTTGGAAAAGGTTACCTTGAGCAGGGCCTTTTCAAGATGAATGTAATGAATGTAATCCGCTCTGTTGTAATTGAAAATGAAAGCAATAAAAGTATTGAGAATTCTGTTTATTTGCTTGAGTATTCTAATTTGTGGCATGTCAGACTAGGACATGTAAATTATAATACTATTCGAAGATTGGTCAACTTGAACTTATTACCAACTTTTAAAGTTGAAAATGAACATAAATGTGGAATTTGTGTTGAGGCAAAACTAGTCAAACAACCGTTTCCTTCAGTGGAAAGAAACACCGCACCACTAGAACTTATTCACAGTGACATCTGTGATTTGAAGTTTGTGCAAACTAGAGGTGGGAAAAAGTATTTCATTACATTCATAGATGATTGCACAAAGTATTGTTATGTGTATTTACTAAGAAGTAAAGATGAAGCTCTAGGAGCGTTTACACATTACAAAACGGAAGTTGAAAATCAACTTGAAAAAAGGATAAAGGCTATCCGTAGTGATAGAGGTGGCGAATACAGAGCACCGTTTGATGAATTTTGTGCAAATTCAGGCATTATACATCAAACAACGGCCCCATATTCACCACAATCAAACGGAATAGCGGAGCGCAAGAATCGTACTCTTAAGGAGATGATGAATGCGTTGCTGATTAATTCTGGGTTACCTAAGAATTTGTGGGGGGAGGCGATCCTCTCCGCCAATTATATCCTTAACAAGATTCCCCACAAAAGTAGGAGTGAGACTCCGTACGAACTTTGGAAAGGTCAAAAGTCTTCTTACAAGTACCTCAAAGTGTGGGGGTGTTTGGCTAAGGTAGAAATACCCAAACCCAAACAAGTTAAGATAGGGCCTAAAACTATTGATTGCATATTCATAGGTTATGCACTTAATAGTAGCGCCTATCGATTTTTGGTACATAAATCAGAAATATCTGAGATTCATGAAGGTACTATCATGGAATCTAGAAATGCTTCATTTTTCGAGGATATCTTTCCAAGTAAGGAAAGAAATGAACAAGTTCCTCTCAAAAGAACATTTGATGAGTCTACGAGTAGTTCTAATCCCGGGGATGAAGAACCACGTCGTAGCAAAAGGGCAAGAGTTCCAAAATCATTTGGTCCCGATTATATATCTTATACATTAGAAGGGGAGCCAAGGACGATTAAGGAAGCTATGTCCAGTCCAGATGCTCAACTCTGGAAAGAGGCTATCAATAGTGAAATTGAGTCTATTTTGCACAACCATACCTGGGAGTTGGTTGATCTTCCAAAGGGAAGTAAGCCTTTAGGCTGTAAATGGATTCTGAAAAGAAAGTATAAGGCTGATGGAACTATTGATAAGTATAAGGCCCGTTTGGTAGTCAAAGGATACCGACAAACAGAAGGTCTTGATTTCTTCGATACTTATTCTCTAGTAACGAGAATAACATCCATAAGATTATTCATCGCTATTGCTGCGCTGCATAACCTTGAGATACATCAAATGGATGTTAAGACTGCGTTTCTGAACGGAGAATTAGAAGAAGAAATATACATGGAACAACCCGAGGGGTATGTTGCTCCTGGAAAAGAGAAGAAAGTGTGTAAACTTGTAAAGTCGCTATACGGACTTAAACAAGCGCCAAAGCAGTGGCATGAAAAATTTGATAGCACAATGTTATCAAATGGTTTCAAGATCAACGAGTGTGATAAGTGCGTGTATGTTAGACAAACACATAACGCATACGTCATAGTGTGTCTATATGTAGATGACATGTTGATAATGGGTAGTAATCATGAAATTATCATGAATACTAAAGGAATGTTAAAGAAGAACTTTGACATGAAGGATATGGGACTTGCAGATGTCATCTTAGGGATTAAAATCCTGAGGACTTCTAAAGGACTAGTCTTATCACAATCTCATTACATTGAGACGGTTTTGGAAAAGTTCCTTCCAAGTGATAGTGCACCAGTTAAGACGCCAGTGGACTTGAGCGTTCATTTACGCAAGAACCATGGCGAACCCATATCACAGTTAGAATATGCTAGGGTCATTGGGAGTCTGATGTATATCATGAACTGTACTCGCCCTGATCTAGCTTATTCTATGAGCAAGTTGAGTAGGTTCACAAGTAATCCAAGTGAAGAGCATTGGAATGCTTTAACTAGAGTTCTTAAGTATTTAAAGTATACTAAAGAATATGGATTACAGTACTCAAGATATCCAGCTGTAATAGAGGGATACAGCGATGCTAATTGGATATCAGACACGAACGACTCTAAGTCCACAAGTGGATATGTATTTACCGTTGGTGGAGGAGCAGTGTCGTGGAAATCTTCTAAGCAAACTTGCATAGCCCGTTCCACGATGGAATCAGAATTCATAGCTTTAGATAAAGCTGGTGAAGAAGCTGAGTGGCTAAGAAATTTCTTAGAAGATGTTCCCTGTTGGGAAAAACCTGTGCCTCCGATTTTGATTCATTGCGACTGTATGTCGGCAATTGGGAGGGCTCAGAGTAGTATGTATAATGGTAAGTCTAGACATATTCGTCGTAGGCATAATACCATTAAGCAGTTGATCTCTAACGGGATTATTTCCATTGATTATGTGAAATCAAAGGAGAATATTGCAGATCCTTTGACGAAAGGATTGCCTAGAGATCAAATATATTGCCTATCAAGAGGAATGAGATTAAAGTTTACAATTTAAGAATAGACACAGCGGAAACCCAACCATGTTGACTGGAGATCCCAAGATCATGGTTCAATGGGAAAACTAAGTTGTGAACATTCAGTGAGGCACTTAAGAGTTAATTAATAAACTCTAAACCCATTGCCTAGGATAAAGAAGTGCAACCTGCAAGTTGTAGCAAAAGGTTAAGCCGGGCTTTTAATGATTCCTATACTGTCTAAATGAAGTGGAGTATGGCAGGATACTCTTAATTAGGAAGTCACCTATGTAAGTGTGAGGTGTAGGCCGCCTCAACATTGAGTAAAATGTAAACACTTCTGAAACCAAAAGGGGGTGCCACGGCCAAAATGGACCCAACAGTGAGAACTGAAAAACTGCTGAAAGTTTATTATGTGAATATTGTTGTCTAGATTTACACGAACGGCTGACCAATTCAAGACATCACGTTCATTGGAGAGCTTAGTAAATCCGATGATATTTCACTAGGAAAGGTTCAAAGCCAAAAGCTACCTCTTTTGATGTGATAAACTTTCAATCGAAATCTCAAGAGCATGCATTGCATTAATTTCATTCGTATGGGGGATTGTTGGATAAAATGGTACAAATTGTGGTTGAGTACGAAATTCGAACGCCGTTAGTATCCAGGATACTTAAGATTATTGGATAATCTTAATCTACGTTCCGAGTAGATAAGTTTAGCATTTCGAATTTCTCTAATCGGAACGAATGAGAAATTAAGTGCTAAATTGAAGGGTTTGAATTGATTATCCCATATTTTGATATAATTTTATTTAATATGTCATGTATATATCATGAATGACACAACACATTTTAATGGAAAATATGTCATGAATACATCATGAATGACATATGAGCACTTCAAGGTGGTGGAGCATCTTGGATGGCTAAGATTTGATCTTAGAAATGGATGGTGTGGATTGATTCTTATGGAAATGGATTTTGCCTATAAATAGCAACCATTCCAACCATTTTGAAGCACACCAACTCAAAACACAACATATTCTCTCTAAGTGTTCTTGAGTTCTATAAAATCATCTTCATCCTTTTCTTGAGATTTCAACAGTAAATTAAGTTCGTAGTTTCTGAAATTGAAGTGGTTCAATCTTCAGAAAAGTATATCGTTGTATCTTGGGACACTTGTTGCAAGAACTCGTACTACCAAGGCGGGGCAATTTAGTGTTAAGGATAGAGAGTTCTCTCTCGCCTCGATATAATCTTTCTTTGTTATTATCAATTTGATACGTTTGTGAAGTTTTGAAACAACACAAACAAATGCAAGTCCTTAATTGTTCAATTTATTTGTGTATGACTGAAAGCTGCTCATGGTTGCCTGTTCAATCGTGATAATTCCGCAGTTCCAAAAAAATGACCTGCATAGGGGATTAGGATGGTAGATTAGCTTATAAGTCCTCGGGTTTGCCTTATTATCTAGCTCGTTCCGGTTCGTTTGTTTATTGAACCAATCTGAGCCTGGAAACTCAAAATTGATTATGATCAAAGGATGTTCGGCTTGAGCTTGTTCATGAAAAATATCTATTGTACAACTTTTCCTAGCAATCTGAAGACAGGACAAGGTTGAATCTGAACTTTGACGACAACATGAGCTTGGGCATAGCTTTTAAAGATAGAACATGCCAAGTGGTGTATATAACTGGTAGCTTTCGTTTTCGTGACATACTGAATACTATCTCCAATACTAAATAGTATGGACTGAGTTTCCAAGTTTCGCTGAAAACGAAAAGTTTCTGGGCCTGTATAATTCTCTGGAACCATTCACTAAGGCTACTAATAAGTCTCTGGTTCTAATTTTGTTTCGTTCCCGTTGATTTAGTAGTGCACCCAAGTAACTAATAATAGACCAGAGGTGAGACTTAATCAGCAGACTGATGTAGCCTTTTTGGAGTCTGAGAAGGGCACTTTCAGAGATGATGGCTCAACAGCTTTTCTTCTTGGTAGGGGTGGCAAAATGGTTTTGGACCCATGGGTCCAACCCAACCCAAAAGGTTTTGGTTTGGGTTGGGTCCAAGGAAGTTTTTGTTGGGTAGACTTGGGTTGGGTTCTATTGGGTCCAAAAAAAATTTGGGTCCAACTTGGGTCCACTATGGGTCCTATTGGGTCCACTCTGGGTCCTAAATAGGTTCAAATTGGGTTCAACATGTAAAAATTATTTTTAAAAAAAACTTATAAATAATTCTAATATCAAATATACATATTTACACACACTACACACATTTTCACACACTACACATATTTTCACGCACACTGCACACTTTTTCGCACACTACATATATTTGCACACATTTTACACACACTACACACATTTTCACACACACTACATATATGTTTACACACACTATACATATTTTCACACATTTTACACACACTACACATATTTTCACACATTTTACACACACTACACATATTTTCACACACAGATCACATATTTTACACACACTACACACATTTTCACATACTACACAAATTTTCACACACAGTACATATATTTTCACATATTTTACACACACTACACACATTTTCACACACTACACATATTTTCACAAACACTACACATATTTTTACACACACTACACATATTTTCACATATTTTACACTCACTACACACATTTTCACATATTTTACACTCACTACACACATTTTCACACACTACACAAATTTTCACATACAAAATATATATTTTCACACATTACACATATTTTCACACACACTACACACATTTTACACACACTACACATATTTTCACACCATCACACATTTTACACATACTTTACACACACTACACATATTTTCACACACATATCATATATTTTACACAAATTTTCACACACATATCATATATTTTACACACACTATACATATTTTCACACACAGATCACATATTTTACACACATTTTCACACACTACACATATTTTCACACACACACACACCACACATTTTACACACACTACACACATTTTCACACACTACACATATTTTCACGCACACTACACACTTTTTCGCACACTACATATATTTGCACACATTTTACACACACTACACACATTTTCACACACACTACATATATGTTTACACACACTACACATATTTTCACACACAGATAACATATTTAACACTCACTACACACATTTTCACATACTACACAAATTTTCACACACACTATATATATTTTCACATATTTTACACACACTACACATATTTTCACACACAACACATATTTTCACAAACACTACACATATTTTTACACACACTACACATATTTTCACATATTTTACACTCACTACACACATTTTCACACACTACACAAATTTTCACATACAATATATATTTTCACACACTACACATATTTTCACACATTTTCACACACACTACACACATTTTACACACACTACACATATTTTCACACCATCACACAATTTACACATACTACACATATTTTCACACACTACACATATTTTCACACACATCACATCTTTTACACATACTACACATATTTTCACACACACACCACACATTTTAAACACACTACACACATTTTCACACACTACACATATTTTCACTCACACATCACACATTTTACACATACTACACATATTTACACACATTACACATATTTTCACACACACTACACATATTTTCACACACTACACACAGTTTCACATACATTACACATATTTTGCACACACTACACATATTTTACACATACTACACATATTTTACACACACTATATATATTTTCACACACACTACACATATTTTCACACACACACACATCACACATTTTACACACACTACACACATTTTCACACACTACACATATTTTCACACACATCACAAATTTTACACATACTACACATATTTTACACACATTACACATATTTTCACACACACTACACATATTTTCACACACTACACACATTTTCACACACTACACACATTTTCACATACATTACACATATTTTGCACACACTACACACACTGCACATATTTTACACACACACATAACACATTTTAACGCATTTTAAAGTGTGTGATGGGTGTGTGAAAATATGTGTAGTGTGTGTAAAAATATGTGTAATGTGTGTAAAATATGTGTAGTATATGTAAAATGATTGTAGTTAGTGTGAAAAGATGTGTAGTACGTGTAAAATATGTGTAATGTGTATGAAAATATGTGTAGTGCGTGAAAATGTGTGTAGTGTGTGAAAAATATGTGATGTGTGTGTGAAAATATGTGTAGTGTGTGAAAATGTGTGTAGTGCATGAAAATGTGTGTAGTGTGTGAAAAATATGTGATGTGTGTGTGAAAATATGTGTAGTGTGTGTGAAAATGTGTGTAGTGCATGAAAATATGTGGTGTGTGTGAAAATGTGTGTAGTGCATGAAAATGTGTGTAGTATGTGAAAAATGTGTGATGTGTGTGTGAAAATATGTGTACTGTGTGTAAAATGTATGATGTGTGTGTGAAAATATGTGTAGTGTGTGTCAAAATATGTGTAGTGTGTGTGAAAATATGTGTAGTGTGTGTGAAAATGTGTGTAGTGCATGAAAATGTGTGTAGTGTGCGTGAAAATGTGTGTATTGTGTGTGAAAATGTGTGTAGTGTGTGAAAAATGTGTAGTGTGTGTGAAAATATGTGTAGTGTGTGAAAATGTGTGTAGTGCGTGAAAATGTGTGTAGTGTGCGTGAAAATGTGTGTATTGTGTGTGAAAATGTGTGCAGTGTGTGAAAAATATGTGGTGTGTGTGTGTGTGAAAATACGTGTAGTGTGTGTGAAAATATGTGATAGGTGTGTGAAAATATGTGTAGTGTATGTGAAAATATGTGTAGTGTGTGAAAATATGTGTAGTGCATGAAAATGTGTATAGTGTGTGTGAAAATAAGTGTCGTGTGTGTGAAAATGTGTGTAGTGTGTGAAAAATGTGTGGTGTGTGAAAATATGTGTAGTGTGTGTGAAAATGTGTGTAGTGTGTGAAAAATGTGTGATGGGTGTGTGGAAATGTGTAGTGTGTGTGAAAATATGTGTAGTGTGTGTAAAATGTGTGTAGTGTGTGTGAAAATATGTGTAGTGTGTGAAAAATGTGTGGTGTGTGTGAAAATATGTGTAATGTGTGAAAATATGTGTGGTGTGTGTGAAAATGTGTGTAGTGTGTGAAAAATGTGTGATGGGTGTGTGAAAATATGTGTAGTGTGTGTGAAAATGTGTGTAGTGTGTGAAAAATGTGTGATGGGTGTGTGGAAATGTGTAGTGTGTGTGAAAATATATGTAGTGTGTGTGAAATGTGTGTAGTGTGTGTGAAAATATGTGTAGTGTGTGAAAAATGTGTAGTGTGTGAAAAATGTGTGGTGTGTGTGAAAATATGTGTACTGTGTGAAAATATGTGTGGTGTGTGTGAAAATGTGTGTAGTGTGTGAAAAATGTGTGATGGGTGTGTGAAAATATGTGTAGTGTGTGTGAAAATGTGTGTAGTGTGTGAAAAATGTGTGATGGGTGTGTGAAAATGTGTAGTGTGTATGAAAATATGTGTAGTGTGTGAAAAATGTGTAGTGTGTGAAAAATGTGTGGTGTGTGTGAAAATATGTGTACTGTGTGAAAATATGTGTGGTGTGTGTGAAAATGTGTGATTTGTGTGTGAAAATGTGTGTAGTGTGTGTGAAAATGTGTGTAGTGTGTGAAAATCTGTGTAGTGTGTGTGAAAATATGTGTATTATGTGTGTAGTGTATAAAAAATGTGTGGTGCGTGTGTGAAAATATGTTTACTGTGTGAAAATGTGTGTAGTGTGTGTGAAAATATTTATAGTGTGTCTAAAATGTGTGATGTATGTGTGAAAATATATGTAGTGTGTGTGAAAATATGTGTAGTGTGTGTAAAATATATGATGTGTGTGTGAAGATATGTGTAGTGTGTGTGAAAATGTGTGGTGTGTGAAAATGTGTGTAGTGTGTGTGAAAATATGTGTAGTGTGTGTGAAAATGTGTGTAGTGTGTGAAAAATGTGTGGTGTGTGTGTGTGTGAAAATATGTATACTGTGTGAAAATATGTGTAGTGTGTGTGAAAATATGTTGTGTGTGTAAAAAATGGATTATGTGTGTAGAAAGTATGTATGTGTGTTAAACTCTATTTGACTTGATTCCATTGTGGGTCTACTTTGGGTCTAAGTTGGGTCCACTCTGGGTCCTGGTTGGGTCCAAGTTAGGTCCACTCTGGGTCCTTATATAAAACTTAATTGGACCCAACCCAACCCAACCCAACCCAACCCAACCCATATTGAACCCATGAACTTGGACCCATCATGGACCCAACCCATCATGGACCCGACCCAGTTGGACCCAACCCAAACCCGACCCGACCCACCCATTTACCACCCCTACTTCTTGGCAATCACCTTTACGTACGTTATTGCTATTGTTGGACATTCTCGAACTATAATATCACAGGCTGAAAAACGTACTTGACGGCAAAATTTCAATTTTAGTCCCACAAGATATCGTGATTCTAGTATTCGTTCCACGTTTTACGGGATTTTAAAAAAAGTCACAATATTCCACATTAGTTGCAAACTTGGTCCTTTTCCCAAGCGGAGTTAGTCCCATACGATATTTTTTAGGGGTGTACATAAACCCGCCCAACCCGCCCGAACCGTTCAACCCGAGCCGATCCGCCCAAAAACCGCCGGTTTAAAAATTATGGGATAAATACAAAATGCCCCCTTAAACTATTCTTACTGTCACATATACCCCCCTAAACTTTAAAAGGTACCAAAATAGTCCCTCGTGAAAATTTGTAAGCAATTCCAAATACTTCAACCCAAACACAACCTTACAATATTTAAGCACCAAATAAACTTGGTTAATTCTTTTTTCATTGAACTTATATGATTTGTAAGAAAATGCAAATAGATTTAAATAGGATTTGTTGGTTGATACAATTAAATAACTTATAACTGAATATGATACAATTAGAAAACGCAAATCTTCGTAGTTTAAATCAACAATTTGTTAATTGATAATTTCTTAATTTTATTAATTTAAATTAAATATTTTGTTAATTTATAAATTATAAATTTATAGATTACAAGATTTAAATGATTTGTTCGTTGATAAGATTTAATTAAAGAATATTTAATTATTATAATAATTCTTCATAATTCTTGAATTAATAGATTACAAGATTCAAATGATGTGTCAATTTTGAAGACTTAAATTGATAAATTCATTTTAAAAAAAAAGAAGGAATCATCAGTTAATTTAATATAGTGCTTAATATTGCAAGGTTGTGTTTGGATGAGAGCATTTGGATAACTCATGAATTTTCATGAGGGACCATTTTGGTACCTTTTAAAGTTTAAGGGGGTATATGCGACATTAGGAATAGTTCAGGGGGCATTTTGTATTTAGCCCAAAAATTATTAAACAATAGTGGCGGGTTGAAAATATTGCAACCCGCCACTTTCGGGTCGGATGGTGGGTTTAATAATTGTAACCCGCGTAACCCGCAATCCGACCGCTAATCATTTATATTACAAGTATAAGTATATATAATTAAAGACTAACACTAAACTTTGAAAACTATATATGCATATATATTCTCTAATAAGAGTGGTTTATTCATATTCATGTAACATGCTTTATTTCTCATTTGAGCAAACAAATTGACTCGTTTGAACACTTGTTTTTATTTGATTTGAACGAAAAATTTATATATATATGTATATTTTGATGATAAATTTATAAAAAAAATTAATTTTATTAATATTTTAGAGTTTTTCACTCCTTAGAAATCATGATAATATGAATTTTATTTAATAGCACCCCTTATTTGTGTATTTCTCATCAACTCAATTTTTTTTGATAAATGTACAACAAGTATAATATTTAATTTCTTACTTACTAGTTATAACTAAAATTAAGTTGTAAAAATTATAACTATAATTTGATAACCCGCCTGCTAAAACATTAAATCCGACCGACCCAAATCGCTCGGTTTGAAAAGATAATTATGTGTTTTCGATTTGATATTTTGTCAACCCGCACATGTCGAGTCGGGTTAATTTTTTTTCTAAAACCACCCGAACCCGACCGTGTACACCCCTAATATTTTCTGTTAAATTTTGATGGAATGGCCAACTGAAAATTGCATTTTGCCCCCTGAAACTATATACCTTGTACCAAACACCCCCTAAACATATTCTTTTTTTCACTTGTCCCCCTAAAAATACTTTTATTTCACTTATTTTTCCAGGGGGTAAGTGCATATTAATATTTGCTTGGGGGAGGTGTTTAATACATCTTGTATATTTTAGGGCCAAAATGCAATTTTTAAATTGCAAAATAAAGTATGGGACTAATGTTGTTTAAAAAAAAAGATTAACATTATAATTTTTTCAAATTATTGGGACTATTTTTAAAATTGAGTAAAGCGTGTGACTAAAACTACAATCGCGATATCTTGTGGGACTAAAATTGCAATTTTGCCAGTACTTGACCGTTGCTTGTTACTTTTAAACTACCTTTAACTATTGTGAATGGAAGTTCTATAATCCTTCGCTGTACAAAAAGAAGATTGTAAATATTATTTGGATACAATGTAGATGGTAATAATTTGGGCCCGCGAATTCGGGCATGGTGATAAATTTATGATTTGGCAATTTCTTGGTGTCTAATTTCTACACGAAACGTAGTGAAATTTTAAACTAAAAGTTCTTCACGTAAAGCTTGATGTACGTGGTTTGGTTCTTTGAAAATGAATCAGCTACCTAGAAAAAGTGGTCTTTTTGATTAAGGATGAACATACCTTTTAAAGATGTTTCTGCTCTGGAAAACCGGACAACGCCAGTATGTGATTTTTTTTTAATGATTATTGGGCTTTTATATGCATGAAAAATTTGATTGGTACAAAGAAAATAATCAACGTATTTTATCTTTTTTGATCGAGTACTTTCTATAAAGTTTGACGTGGATGATAAATTAAGAAAATTGGCATCGAGGTGATAGGATACGAGCTAACCTTCATTAAAATTTTGAGCAAAAAATGTCTAGACCTACATTCAATTTGGTAGTTGGTCATGATAATGATTGTTTTGAGTTACGTGGTAAGTTAGACAAACTATTGTTATGAATCAATGCGCAAAAACGAAATTAAAAGTAAAAAGAAAGCAAGAAAACGAGACAACAATTTTACGTGGTTCGGCAATTTGCCTACGTCTGCGGATTTATGCTAGAGAGATTTTATTATTCTCATGAGAGAGATCAAGTTACAATGAAGAGAATATGATCATCTACTTATGTGTTCTACACTAGGAGACTAAGATACAATGACCTAATTCGAATAGGTAACTCAAAACTTGACAAAAACAAAAAAAACGGCGTCCAAAAGACGCCCACAGCTAGCGATCCGCGCCTAGACGCCAAAACTGCCAATCTGCACCAGCCTTTTGCATTGGTGCGCCTGGGCGCCGGTTGAACACGCCTTGGCGCCAGGCTGGCCGTGCTTGGGCACCGGTTCGGCCGTGCCTGGGCGCCGTCTTCGTCCTGCTCGCCCCTTGCTTCGCAATGCTACGCCTGGGCGTCGTTTTGTTCGCCCAGCAACTCTGAAAAATGACTTAGTCCCTTTTCTTCTTCCTTTGGTACTTTAATTTGTCTCCACACTCAAACCCATCAACTATTGAGGCCATTTTTCTTGTTTGACAGCAATTCCGCTATCAGAAGATCATAAACCAAATAGAAGCGAAGAGAGGAAGAAAATTGAAAGTGCTGGAGGTGTTGTGATGTGGGCAGGTATGACCCTTCATATGTGTCAACTGTTATAGATATTAATGTTGAATGACATAAGTTTTTTTTTGCTAATTAGTTCCTTGTCAAAGCCATAAATGTTACTTCAGCTTCCATTTGAGTGACAATAATATAACTGATAGCCCCTTCCGACTCCGTGAAATATAAGGTGTTGAATTAAGACACACGCAGAGTGGAGACTAGATATGGACGAACTGATCTTCGTTCAGATTGCGTGTAATTCTTTTTACTTAAGTTTTCATCATGTGAAGAGACCGTTTTCAGGTGACGAGAAATAAAGAGAGAATGAAAAGTTATTTAGTGGCATTTTTTGGAAACTCAAAACTGGACAAATTACCTTTAGTTAGGTCTTTTGTATCAGGCACTTGGAGCGTTGGAGGTGTCTTGGCCATGTCTCGTGCTTTTGGCAATCGCATGCTAAAGCAATTTGTTGTGGCGGAACCTGAACTTCAGGTACTCGTTAAATCTTAATCACGGAGTTTAATTACTTTACGTTAATCTTCGTTGGGCCATAGTGATGAACCAAACCTGGAGTTCAGAATGTTTCTCTGGTCCATGGTTTTGAATCTATAAGGCATTGATGAACCAAAGCCAGATTTCAAGATATTGATGCAGAAAATTGAGGTGTAAATTTATATACTCTGTTGATGTGTAGCAATTATGCCCATTTTGTCGCACCGCTCTCTAGGAATTCAGTGAAAACGCTTTAACACCTAAATATCAGCTGGGATTGTTACTTAATTTGTGGCCTGATGACCTTAGGGTAGTGTAATTTAGTAAAATGAGCATCAATTTTTACTGTCACTCTACAGGAGCAAGAGGTTGATCAAGATCTCGAGTAGCTTGTGCTTGCCAGTGACAGATTTCGGGACGTTGTAGCTAACGAGGGAATCCGTTTGGGCACTGTTCGCTTTGTTTGAAAAGATTAAAACAGATTAGTTGATTGATGATACAAGCGTACTACACCGTTGTGATTGTTATACCATAGGTGTTGGCCCGAAGTATATTCAACAAATTGTCATTTTTATGTATTTCACATCTATATATATTAATACCTGATGCCACTATTCACATTATTTTCAGGATGCTGTCTCGATAGCACGTACAGAAGAAGAACCCGAAGCAGCAGCGCGTAAGTTGACAGAAATCGCTTTTTTTTTTTGTGGTAGTACGGACAATATCACCTGCATTGTTGTAAGGTTTCACCATAGGAGATCGGGAGGAAACTAAGCATAATAGCTAAGCTAATCTTGAGAAATTCCAGAAAAAATCGGACGACGATGATGAATTTTCGACACTTAATTTGCATAATTTCCAATTGTAAAATGTGTGGTTGTGATTTGTTCATTCATTGGCTTGTTTCTTGTATTATTATCTTGTAATAACTTTATATGCCAATTTTATGTCTATGTTGATGCTTGTGAAGGGTTTTTTCTTTTTCTTTTTCTGGGTTAATTAAATGAGTGGTCTAATTTAGTTTAACCAGTTACTTTCATGTCTCTGTCAGTCTGAATGTTACCTAGACTGATATTGATTGGTCTATAGGCTATTAAATTATTACATTAATCAGAACTGACTTAGATCAATCATTGGAATGTCCAAATAAGTTGGATTATTCCCGAATTCCCAATAGGACTTTAAGTTTTATGTCTTGTATACGATGAATTCAGGGATAATTGCGGCTGTTTCGAAATTCCAAGTCTTTGTTCGTTTTTCGTTTTTAGCTCAAGTCTTGAAAAACATTTCGGAGAATGCATGTTACGGGTTTTTATGTGAATTTAATATGATGTGTTAGTGTGTTGGTATTTTGTTTATAGAATATGATTGAAATTTGTAAAATGCGAAATAAATAATAATTAGTTGATATATGATACTTAAATAACTGTCAAGTATGAACGAAAGTGAAAGAGAAAAGTACTATAAAGTAAGGGCATCTCCAACAGACAATATTTTTGAAAATTTATCGGAGAATGCATGCTACGGGTTTTTGTGTGAAATGTCGTCTGTTTTGAAGCTACAAACCCACGCCATATATGGCGTGGGTGACGCCCACATTTTCTTTTTTATTTTTATTTTTTTATTCCAGTTTAGTATTAAAATTTTGTATAATTACAATTAGGTCTTATACAATTTGGTCCCTAAACTTTTAAAAAGTTATAATTAGGTCCTATGTTTGTAATTTTTTACTTTATTATATATGATTTTAATTTAATTATAAATAATAGATATATGTTAAAATTAGTACAAAATGCATATACAATATCAGTTAGAAACATTAAAATATTCATTTTAACATAGATTATATTACACAAAATACCCAAATACACGATTTCAACATAGATTATAATTTAATTTACAAAATATCAAAATAGATTTAAATTAAATTTTAATTATTTATTATTATTAAATTACAAAAAGATAATAAATTGTAATATTATAAAACAACACAATATATTTACTTGGATAAATATGTAACAAAACACTTAAAGTTGGGTGTTATTTGTAAAATATGAGAAATAGTATAAATAATTTGTAAAAATAAATATTTTAGAAAATATGCTTTTTGTGTGAAAATGGTGCAGTACATTGGAGTGCTATTACTGTAGCTGCACAAAAATGGTGAAAAAGTTACACCATTTTTGCATTACACATTGGAGATGTCCTAAATAAATATTGGTTAATGATTGTGTAAAATGATGGATGTAGTTATTGATAGATGGTTACATTGGAGAATGAGAAAGTGCATTTAAAGAAAAGGTATTGTATTTGGTTGAAAATAATTTGTAATGTGGATTTTTAGGATTTTGTGATCCAAAATATTTTAAAAAAAAATTGAAAACATAAACAAACAATGCCCAAGTTAAAAGAGTTTCTGAAAGACTAGTGTTATTTTGAAATTCCTTGAGGGAGCTATCTTTGACTCTTAGAGTTTTGAATTTATTCCTTGTAGTACAGTTTATGAACCAATTTTCATAATTAGACCTAGCGATTACGTGGACTTTAATGCTATGTTTGGATCTTGAATTTTAATGAAAAAAAGAAAAGAAAATTATATGTCTATGATTTGGGTCGTACTTCGTATGATTGGCAACTCGGATAAGTCAAGGTTCGGATAGGACTCGACTCGAAGATCAATAGATTATAGACTGTACTTATATAGAGTTGCGTACGTACCTAACAATATGGTCAAGTCAAACATAGTTTAATTCAAGTAAAGAGTCCTAACATAAATCTTGTGATTTATAGGTGAGTCTACTCAGAGTTTAGGTCGAAGTTTGTAGCTCGGAACTACAGTGGATCCTATAGTGAATTTAGTAAATAGTGATTGTGTGACCCCCAATTGGTGATGCATGAGGGTATTTATAGGTGACACTTGTATGGATTGCATGACAACGTGTGTGCTTGCTTAGATTATGACATGCGGATTGATCGGAGAACTCTCCATATTTCAGGTCGATATCCGGGTTGTAGATGACCCGAATATAGAACATGGATCCTGCTCTGATTTTGGGCCTTTGTTTTGGTCTTTGGGCCTTTATTGTGCAATTGGGCCTATTCAAAGTAAATTAATTTATATGCCCAAAATTAGGCATATCAGTATGCATTAATTTATAGTACTTTGCGCTTTATCTTTTAATTATTCTCATATTTCTCTTTCTTTTTCCTGCCAAAAATCAAGAAACAAACAAAGCATAAATGCATCTTTTATAAGTTTTCCAAGCTCACTTCCCCGTTGATCAATTACATTCTAGATCATTTTGAAACTCAGGAAAATATTTCATCATAACCTTATAATGAAGCTAACTTTGAGCTAATGTGATTTGTTACCATAAGCAGGTCCCCCCTAAAATAAGAACTTAAGTTGACTTGCAAATGACATTAAAATCAACATCTCTTCGTGTTGAAAATTTTGCCTTCCAACATCTCTGTGAATGTTGTTAAAATGCTCATTAATCTAGCCTTTGTATAAATGTATGGGATAAAAAAGACTAGTTATTGTACTTTGACCTCTCATGCCTAGGCTAAATGCCATAGGACCTTAGTGGAATAAGTCATGTTTCATTTAAAGAAATTACATTTCATGACCTAAACCAATGATTTTGAGCAAATAAGTGTTCGCATTTTTACCATAATGCAAAATTACTAGTGAGCTAAGAAAATTTACATATGAAATGTCAGATTATTAGCCACATTTTCACCATGTAGTGAAATATTATCACACTAAATAACTCTTTTTACGATATATTTGATTTACCTTAATGCGAGATTGAATATTAACAGTCGATTATACAAAGTTAACTTTTACTTATCACATTCTCCAACTTGATATTAGATGACGCAAAGTAATGATGCTCGGCCAAAAAGATCTATCTGTCCAATTTGTTCAATTCATGACGGAGTCGGTAAACGACGAAAAATTTAAAGAATACAGCTAATCGAATTAAATATTACGGATATCTGTAATAAAAAGGCTTCAACAGGGGTTAAAAAGTAACTTTAGTTTATACTCAACTACATTAACTAACTCTAGTTACTTCCAACCATAGTTAGGATTTAACCAAAAGTTTGGTTTATAAAAACACAAAATGAAGCCCTACACTACTCCATATATTCAATTTTCAGATATTATTTGGGCATTTCAGAGTTTCTTTCATTCTCTTTTATGGGGTTTGACTCAAAACTTTTGCAGTCCCCCATTTCAATTTGGTGGGAAAATTAAGAATAAAAAATCCAACAAATTTCAATTCCTGCTCGTTCAAACTCCGAATTTATTAGGGTAATTTTTCGTTCTCTCCGTCAATTTATTTACTGAAATTTATTTTAAAATTTACCTGAATCTAGGGTTTCTATACAGCGTATGAATGTGAATTTAGGCGTGAATTATTGAGTTCGTTGTTTGTTGAATCCTTTCAGATCCATGCTAGTAGTCTATTGTCGTTTAATTTGATTTTATTTCTGATTTGCGAGTTTTTTTGCCATTTTTGGTAAGTTTTGGTTGTTTAGATTGTTATGTTTTAGCCAATGCTGTTGAAATTAAGTGTTTTGATGTGATAAGGAATTGTTGTCCTAAAACTTACTGGTTTGATGTAATGTGCGTTTTTCACAGATTTGCTGCAGTTAAGCAATCTTGTGTAGACATCATGTTTTTGTTTTTTACTCGTTTTCCGCTGTTTCGACGTGGTGAATGTTAGAGGAATTGAGAAGCTGAATTCAGATTTGAAGGAATTAAATAAAAAGAATAATATTAGAAGCTAAGCCGTAGATGGTTCGTATTTACTTGATTACGAAATCTTGTGAAACTCGGAATGACCCTGACTCATAAAATCGATTTGGTCACAGATCACTAAACTGTTTTGGATCCCCGATGTGGTGTTGTATACATCTTAAAGACTAGTATGTATATCCACCTCCTAAGTTTGTCATCTTGTTGATACACGACGTAGAAAGGACGAGTGAACACCAGTTTTTAGAATAAGTCTCTAAAATTTACCACCGTATTAAATGTTTCGAGTGTGGTTAAATAGGATTCTTGTCTTTGAGTAGCTGTTTGAACGTTCTGGGGTTTGGATCCTACTCAATCTGGTATGAGGATTTAGTGGCAGGTTTTATGTTTTCTACTGCCAGGTTTGGACTGCATTTCTGATTATTGTGTTTAGAAGCTGTTTCATGATACATGGATTCAAATTATTGCAAATGATGGTGTGTGGATGTTCATTTGGTTATTGACATTTTCCAGTGCTTAGATGATATTTGTTCAGTGTTGTAAGGGTGTGTCTGAATTTCGAGATTTGAACGTCAATATTATACCAGTTTGTGCGAAATGATTTTCAATGTTTCATTTGCACCTTGAGTGTTGCTTTTCTTTCTCTGTGATTGCCTTGAGGATCGTGATTTGATGAACCTTTGAATAGTTCCTTTTTGTATTGGTATGTTGAACTCATTACCCACTTATTTGATGCTTGTCTTCATGGCATTCTCTTTTTTGGTGTTATTGTGATCCAGGGTCTTATATATTTGTGCGAAATTGTTAAAAAGTGAAGTGTTAACTCTTTCTCCCCAAAAACTGATTTATGTAAATATTGTTAGAATAAAGACTTCTTGTAAATTTAACTAGCATTTCCACTCTGTTGTGTGATTTTGAGTTCTTTTATAATCTCCTATTCTTATCTTTTCCTATGAATCAGGTATTTGACAATTACGATTTAAGACGATCTTTGTAATGGACATGTTGTAAGTTTCTCAAAAGACCGGGTTAACATTGAGAGGCATACCATTTTGAAAGTATGGAGTGCAATAAAGATGAGGCCCTCAGGGCAAAATCAATTGCTGAGGACAAGCTAGGGAAGAAGGATTTTGCTGGTGCAAAAAAGTTTGCGTTGAAAGCTCAAACTCTATATCCAGGCTTGGATGGTATTCCTCAAATGTTGACAACACTTGATGTTTATATTTCTGCTGAGAATAAGGTAGGCGGGGAAGTGGACTGGTATGCGGTTCTTGGTGTGAATCCATCAGCTGATGAAGAAACGATAAGAAAACAATACCGGAAGTTGGCTCTCACGCTTCATCCCGACAAAAATAAGTCCATTGGTGCTGATGGGGCATTTAAACTTATTTCAGAGGCTTGGAGTTTGTTATCAGATAAGGCTAAGAGGTTGGTATATAACCAAAGGAGAGGCTCTAAAGAATTCCAACAGAGAGTTCCTGTGCATACTGGTGGTCCATCTGCACCATCTCGGCCAAATGGAGTTTTCAACTTTGCAAGCCGATCAACATCAGTGCCGAAGACACAGAATAATAGTGGTAAAGCGCCCTTTAGACCGACCCCTACTCTGTCCCGTCAAAGAACCGATACCTTTTGGACTCTCTGTCATAAATGCATGATGCATTATGAGTATCTTAAGATGTATCTCAACACTACTCTCATTTGTCCCAATTGTAGTGAAGCCTTTACGGCTTTAGAGACAGCTCCACCTTTCAGTTTTTCCTCTACATCATCAAACGACGGACCTACTCGAACAGCTGATGTCCCTGGAAGAAATGGTGCGGCAGCTCAAAAACCGGGCTCTAGTCAGGCAGGGTCGAATTCATTTAGATATCCACATTACCAGCATCCACTTTCAAGAACAGCTAATGTCGGTAGCGCGGATCCTTCAATAGCTGCAAAAGCAGCCAATGTTGTTCAGCAAGCACAGGATAAATTGAAGAGATCGTCTACTGAATCATCACGCGTCTCTCCTGGGTGGGAGGGATTTGCTAAAAAGAATAAATTAGATGAAGGCAAAAGTCGATACGGAATGAGCTATAATATGGCACAGGGAAATGGTGGTTCTGGAACTGCAAGTGGGACCAGACAAGGATCAAGGTTTTATGGGTTTTCTGGTACTTACCATCAGCCAAACAGTACTAGAGATTTGACAACCATGGAGACACGAAAGATGCTGATGGTCAAGGCTAGAAATGAGATTCTAAATAAAGTAAACATGTGGAAGTCAGAGACTAAGGCTGCTGATACAGAGAAAACTATGTCTAAACAGAGCAAGAAAGAGAAACGTGATGAAAATGGAAAGAGTGACTTGTCTTCTACCATGTTAGCAGATCAAGATGAAAGGGGTCAGGTTTCTGCTGATAATGCAAGTAAAGAGGATCCTGCCGATTCATCCATGAATGTTCCAGATCCTGATTTTCATGATTTCGACCAGGATAGAACTGAAAGTTCATTTGGAGATAACGAGGTTTGGGCTGCTTACGATGATGATGATGGCATGCCCCGTTTCTATGCTCTGATCAGCAAAGTAATGTCTAGGAAGCCATTTAAGTTGAAAATCAGCTGGCTTAACTCAAGAACCACCACTGAGTTCACTAATCTAGACTGGGTAGGCTCGGGTTTTTACAAAACATGTGGAGAATTCAGGGTGGGCAGATACGAAACATGCAATTCCATCAATTCTTTCTCTCAGAGAGTTCATTGGTCAAAAGGCCCACGTGGGACCATCCTAATACTCCCGCAGAAGGGTGATGTGTGGGCCCTCTACAAAAATTGGTCACCCGATTGGGATGAGCATACCCCTGATGAAGTTATACACAAGTATGAAATGGTGACCGTACTTGATGACTATAATGAGGAAAAAGGTGTATCTATTGCTCCTCTCGTGAAGGTAGTTGGTTTCAAAACAGTGTTTCGCCCAAGTTTTGACCCGGAAGTGGTCAAGTGGGTCCCGAAGGAAGAAATGTTTAGATTCTCTCATCGTGTCCCAAATCACTTCCTTACGGGCCAAGAAGGCCAAAATGCTCCAAAAGGATGTCTCGAGCTGGATCCAGCAGCTACACCATTAGAACTTCTGCAGGTGCTAACAGAAGCGAAGGAGGACCAAACGGACCCACCTAATAGATCAAATGCTGATGAAGAGGTTGCGACGGACTTGCCAAGGTAGCCAACAATTATGTAGATTAAGATAGTGCTGAGATAGATGCACAGATAGCTGGAGATACACCTTTTTTTGTTGGTTTTTCAACTGCACATATGAAAAAAAAAACTAATTCATTTTGTGCGGTTGTGAAGCATGGGAATTCATTTTGTTTACAAGGGCTACATTTTTTGATTGGGGGACAATTTGTGTTAGAAGACTACATGAGTTATAAGTTTATGTCAATATTTTGCAAGGAAGTATACATCTTTTGTGGCAAAGGAATGTGCTTTGGCTGTTTTTATTGAATTTATGATCTCTTCTCTTCTCTTAGATAGGTAAACTTGGCCAATACAATTATGATTTATTTTTCTTTTCCATTAGAATCAATTCTAGAAAATTATATCAAGATTTCACTAATTACTTAGAACTTGCCTCTTCTCAAATGTTGATATTTACTAATAGGACACGAAATCGGTTGCTTTTTACGTTTCTTTATAGAATTTCGTATTTCTTTTTTTCGTAATTAGAAATTTTAGAAATTGAAAGAATCACCGGTAAATTCAAATAATTTTGTTAGGTCATGCACGTATTTGGCCTTATCCATCATTACCCTGCACCCCCTCTAAAGTTACTTTTTAGCATTAAGTCCCCTCAAAGTTAAGATATGACACTATGCACCATAAAAAATTTAAATGTGAAACATTTTGTCCCAAAATCAATATTCAGATGGGATTTTTACCAGAATCTTAATCATGTTTGATGCCAATTTATATTATAAAGTATAGCTGATTTACGTAGGAGATAATAAATGACATTTATGACCTTACAAGTTTATAATGACTGGCATGTGACTGAATTTCCGGAAAAAGTTTCATTTAAACATTGATTTTGAGGCAAAAGTGCTACACAATTACACATTTTAATTTTCTAAGGGGCATAATCTATTTTTTTAGTTTTAGAAGAGTTTAGTGCTAAAAGATAGATTTTGGAGTGGATGAAGTGCATTTTGATATCAAACAGATTATTTAGGCTGAACTAAGTAGAATAAATCCCTAAAATTGGTATTTTGACAAAAGTTCTGCAAGTTCATTTGGTCCGTTGTTGAGGCGGCACGGCTAGAACGACGAGCCTTTTACACAATATGTAGGGTAATTCTATATCAGATCGAGTGCAATGGTGCGAGTATGAATTCTGTGTGTATCTCTCTCACACAATATACCTTACTGTATGAGAGATATAAACATTAGGACTATTCGACTCAATCTAGCATAGATTTTTCCCAGTATGGATATAGCACAATATATACTAGTCCAACTATTAAGTTCGCCCCTCATATAAAATATTTTCCCTACATCATTTGCACTTGCTACATATTACGATAATAATGATAATGATTATATTGAGACTACCTAAAAGAGAACGCAAAGTTCAATAAAATTAAGCTGTAAAATAACAATAAAAAGAATTAATCTAAAAACTTTAAGTTTAGGCAAATACCCAACGCTTTTAAGATTTAGAAATCACTAATTTGTGGCCACATCTTATTATAACCATGGACTATTGGTATTATATTTATATCAGTGTGCTTATTTGTCTATTTCTCATTCGAAAACATGCATTAGGTAGTAATAATAACATTATGACGGTTTTTCAAATTGAGAAGGAAATTATGGACCTAATGTTATGTTCCCTTACATGTGCTTTCATGTGTAATCCAATGCTTAAATGATTATTCATACATGTGTAGCTTGTCCCTAAAGTTGACTCACTAATATATTTTGTAACTATATATATGTCTTCAAAGTGTTTTAAATTAGATTAGTTCCAGACCATTGGATTTGGTCGAATTCAATGAACCATGTATGCTATAAATTATATACTATGTGAATGACTTGAATTCTATCAAATCAGACCCGATTAAAATTTTCATCAATTTTACTCAAGTTAGTACAAACACATATTTAACGGTGGTTGAACTAATCTCATAATCATAACGCCCCAATCTTAGCACTAGAGACTCATTATGGGTAAAATTTCGCTCAAGATCGACAAAAAGATAATAGGGTAAATAGGTTTAGATACTCTAACTATAGAAGACTATTGTTATGAAGATTATGAAAACAATTAAGACCAAATAGTGATCTTTTGATCATCAGGCCTCAATTACTATCACACGATATATGTTAATGTAAATATTTAGTAATTAGTGTAAATTTTATACGTATTTATGAAGTATATTTGTTTTTACTTCTCAAAATGTCTTTAATAATTCCTTTTGTTACAAATTTGATGGTATTATTCCATGACATATTAGAACAAAACAGAAATGTGCAACGCAAGTGCATACTTTGCTCAAGGATCAATATCGTTAATAACTCAATGTAAATTTGTTTCTTAAGAATGTAAAATTATGACAATTTAATCTTAAAATTTTCTTGGTGAAGAGCATTAATGTAATTCAGCTATATATCATACGAATACGATAAAAGAATCTAAGGCTATGTTTGTTTGTGTTTTCATCATGCTTTTTCCATTTTCATTTTCATCTGAAAATGGAAATACACAGTTTACACTGTTTTTAACTGAAAATATTCTCATTTTCATTCTTGTTTTTACGTTTATTTCGTAAAAAAAAAACAATCTTGATTAGGGTGGATCCAACTGCGTGTTCCAAGCCCCGCGATAATCTATAATTTGAGATTATCTTTCAACCCCTGCGTTCGATTCGCTATTTGGTGGTTCAAGTCTTAAATTCAACGCTAATTAAATGTATTCGAACTTCTCTTCATCTTCTTCGAGTGGACCGCAATTGATGAAAATAATTATCGTCTTCGAATGACACAATAATACAATAAAAGAAAAATTCAAGTCCAGGTAAAAACTATCTCTCTGATACTTAAATCTGACACAAGATAGTCTTATACCTACGTGAGAATTTCTCGATCGAATGTATTACTTTAGATGTTGATTATTGTCTTCGAATACAATAATACAGTGAAAGATAAGATTCAAGTCCAGGTAAAAACTATCTCTCTGATACTTAAATCTGACACAAGATAGTCTTATACCTACGTGAGAACCTTTCTTTTTCAAAACGATGTTAATGAATAGAAAACTTAGGTCAAGATACAAATTACTGTCAAATATTTAAATCTGAAGCATGTAATCTATACCTCCATAAAAGTCTTCGATTCGTACAAATTAAAGGCAATCGAATGCCGATACAAGCCTTGAAAAGGCAAATTCCTTCGAGTCTAATACTAAATTACATTACGACTACTCCTAAATTATGCTAAGAGCTACTCCTACATTGCGCTATGAACTACTCCTAAGAAAACGAAAATGCAGAAGTGGGTGATCTTGCGATGATCTTTTCTTTTCTCCGCGGCTCCTATATATCTTGTCTTTGGGAACCGTCTTCAACCCACTCTCCTCGTTTTTGGGAACTGCCGTCAACTGCATCCAACCGTCTCTTTCAAAATCTTCAACTTGGCGCGTCTTTCTTGAATGCAGATTATCGGCTTTTGTATTCATTTTATGTTTTAGATTCGATTCTTGGGCTTTTTGTCAATTCAGCCCCTGTCTTCGCTATTTTCTGAATTTAATGGGTCTTGTCTGGTCTATTTGTAAACCCATTTCCTTCTTTTTCGAGTTTCCCCAGTTTGGGCTATTTTGGCTCTTTAATTCGAAAGCCCAAATTATTTCATGGTGTAAACAACGTTCCCGAAAAATTTCAATTATTTATTTAAAATTACATTTTACAATCACTTATCTCATATTTTCTCTCAAATTCACCCATCACCATTCTCTCTCTCTCTTCCACCCATCAACATCATATCTCTCTCTCTCTCCCCTCTCTCTTCACCATCAAATTCAACACTATTTATCTAATCATTACTTTTCAATCATTTCACACATCACACTCACAAATTTCAACCATTTTCAAAAACACAACCAAACACACCTACTTTTTTCACTTTTCTCACATGAAAATAAAAAAACACGTTCTCCCATACATTTTAGAAAATGACGGTTGAAAATGAAATGAAAACACATCCAAACAGAGCCTAAACTTTAAAGTGTTTGATTTACTACACATTCGCATGACTCTTAATTTGTACAAATGAAAATATGTAGAGCGATCTTGACTCAAAGTAAATACTGATTTATTGTTGGATCAGATCGTCTTGAGGCGTTGCAATTGTAAAAGTACTATATAAGCCTCACATGATAGACAACTAAGACATCTGATCTTAGACACGTGTATGCTATTAATCACACATGCAACATAACCAAATCACTATACGTCTCTATTAGATTCGATAGTTTTACTACACTCTGAATTCTTCATGCTAGTTCTAATTCATTTTAGAGTAATATTATATGTCCACCGATTTTTCAATTCCACTTGATTTGCTAAGAAATTATTACAATTAATTGATTTTTCTGAATTTATTACATCAATACTTACCAAATGAAGGAGAGGTGAACAATTGATGATATGAAATTGATGTTATATATCATTACCATTCATTTTTTATTTTATTTAATAGATGCAAATATGCAATATACATATATGTCATTAGGTATATATATGGAAATATATTGTACACTTACCTTGCACATTTAAAAGTCAAAAAACTAAAATGGGGAAATTCATAGGAAAATTAGTTGTCAAGGAGGCCATTATGGTAATTATATTGGTACATGGTTGACAAAAGTGCATTAAATACATAAAATTACCAAAATCTTGACATTGATTTGGACAATTTCCCAATTCCCTAAACCCTTTCCACACCTATAAATACCCACACAACTCCCCTCATTCTCCTTCCCCTTCTCTTCTCTCTCTCTCTCTATAGATACAGACTCTGTCTCTATCACCATTAAAGCTCTGTTTGGCTCCAAGACAATTAGTAAGTTTTTCCTTTCTTCCTTCTGTTAACAATTGCATTTTAACTCTGTCTTTTCACATGCAAACGCACATATACACACACATGTATGTATATTCTTCTCCGTTAATCGCATGCCTAAATGCTAAATTCATCGATTTATTTAGCTTTTTACTTTAGCTTCTTTTTTTTAATTTTTTTAACGTAGCCTTTAAAAGAATCATTTTTTTTCTTTTTTAATTCTGTCAATTGAATCATAAATAAACTGAGGGCTTTTTTTCTACTAATTTATTTATTTTTTGTGCGATTTATTACATTCCGAAACATTCATGCATCGAAGAATTTCGAATTTATGAATTTTTTTTATTAATTTTAATACATATTTATTTAATTTTGTTTTTTTTCTCTTTCCTTAATTTTACTCTTTTTGGGAACTCATTTTTTAATGAGTTGTGGAGAAAAACGAAAAAGCGGTTGGCGTTCGTTTCTTCTGACCACGTGTATTGTACGCGCGTAATAGACACGAGCTTTACTTTAAGAAAGGAAAACAAGACACGCGCCTCTAGTGAGATTGGGGAAAGAATGTGGAGGTGCTTTTCGGTTACAACATTGTGTGTAATAACTAATAGGGCAGTTACGGGTATGATATTCACCGCACACGTGTTGTTTGTTGGGCCTATTTGCTATGACTGGGTCATGAGCCCACGTTGACTCATATAGGCCCACAAAGTTTTTCATCTTTCCTTGATGTTGAAAGGTTTTGGATTTTTAATTTTGTGGAGGGGGGGAGGGGGGGGGGGGGGGGGGGGGGGTGGTTGGTTGATGCCCATTAGATTTGGGCGGCTAGGATTGAGTTGTTTTGTTGATGATATGAATTGATGAGTTTTTCCATATATGGTATGGATAATATTGGAGATGATGGATAATTTGTCGAGCATCAGAGACTAAGAGTCTTGAGTGATCGCTATCTTCGTGTGTAAACCCAACTATTAGGCCCCATACATTATAGATTGAGACTTATCGACTTTTAAATCTCACCAGTTAGCTCTCAAGTATGACCCTAAGAAGATGAGATGATATTCGGGTGCAGGTGGGGGTGGGAGTCGGGGGGATGGGATGCATATGGTGATGGATTAGGGATTTGAGGGGAATTATGGTAGTTTGGGATTGTAGGTGGCGCATCATGTATCATTGAATATAGGTCTGATTTTATGAAAAGCACATAAATTACCTTAATTCAACGGTGTATTATAGATCTGGGCTATTAGAATGGCCACGGTCCATTATAAAATATGCGAGATTTGAAGCATTAATTAGAAATAATATCCTTATCAAATACATTGTATCGGATATCATCATGCTATTGGAATGATTTTTAAGAAGAATTTGAGAATCTTGTCAATATCACGTTCCTTACAAAAATTCCATTTATATATGTTTTTTTATTATGCTAGATATCTGATGGAGAAGTTTTTAAACCAAATACACATCTCACCAGTCACCACATAAATAATTGTGATTATACTAAAATTTTAAGGTTCGATAGCACCTGAAATGACCCATATCTAGTGGCTAAACAAATACTAGTTCTTTTTTAATGATATGGGAATCTAATTTCTTACCAAACACATTCATTGAAATGATGAAATGATAAATGGTAACTTCTTCTACATTTACTCTAATAGTAGTACAATGTATTGGGATTGTACTTTGGATCCTATATAGTATACTATTTTGTTCCACTTCTAGGTACTTTCCGAGACTTGACTTGCGTCTCATGCGGAGTGTCCTTTAGCAAAAAGACTTTGAATCCAAAGTCGCTTTTTCAATTAGTTTAAAAGCGTGTTTGTATATGTGTCGTTGCCTAATTCCTCAGTTGCATACACTTTGTCGAAAGTCGCATTCCCCTCTTAACACGCATGCTATTTCTGTCGTTTTGGGCTTTTTGGTCTCATCAAATACTTTTTAATTTTCATATTCTTCATAACACGTAGTTTTGTTAAAAAGTCAAGTCATATGATTATATAATTTTTAAAATTATTAACTGAATTTTTTAATTTTTTAGTTCAGCTTTTATAATGCACGTCCACGTGTGCATTTTTTTAATTAATTTTTTAAATATGATTTCAAAGAAAGTTTAGACAAATTTGCAGGTGTTTAGGCTTTTTTTTTAAAAAAATTATTTAAAGAATAATTATTTTTTGTTCAATTTTTTTTTGTGTAGCTGGTTTTTAAAGCTGAATCTGTGGGCATTTTTGTTTTATTTTTCTCGTGGGCATAACATTAATTTTGATCGAATTATAAAAAAGTATTAGTTGAAAAGACGAACTTTAATTGTACTCTATATAGTATTTAATTTGATTTTGTCTTGCTTAGAAATGGAGCTGATTTACTCTCATTGGCAGGTGGAATTCTGTCCTAGGATATCATTTTGCAATTGCTCTCCAATTAAATCTTGAAGATGTATTTTAATCTTTTGTTCTTTTGGAGAACGTTAATTAATTCTCAAAACCTTACACTTTTGGCATGCCAAGAAATTAAATAACTCATGTCATTATATTTATTTTGCTATGTATATATATATATATATATATGGGCAATGATTAGTCCTGGAGTCTTCAATTTTTTTATAATATTGATTTTAATACAAAAAATTATTTTCTTGCACCAAAAAATTGTTTTCTTCATGATTTCTAGTATATTTGCTAAATTCTATATGTTTTCCGTTGGCCTATTTTATGTGTATATATGCATATATGAATGTATTTATTCATAAAAAAACATATAACATATACACACTATATTACTTTTTGATAATACTTTTAGTAGTTCAATGACTCTGAGCACCAGACAATTACAATGGTTCGTGTAATAATGAATTTTACACGAGTCTCATGATATGAATGATAATGATTGTCATATTATATAGCTCGTAAAACCCCTCTGGTGTATTCTATGTTACACATAATGTTGCCTGCCGAATGGTTTACGTGTACGACATGTATCTCGCTTTTCGATTTTGATAGTTTGATTTTACCTGCAAAAGGTGATCATGGTTAAAAAAAGTAACTAAAGCAATACGATATGTTAGATACACTGAATATCTATATATATTTTTACTAGATACAGTATCACAAGACCACTGTTTTGTGTGTGTGTGTGTGTGAATTGTCTAAGAAAAACAGTTGGCTGCCGTTGGAATGGTAGTTGAGTTGTGGAGCCAAACTCCATGTATGTACACATATTTAACTAAACTAAAATGAGTCAAAAAATTAATCAGTTTAAAGTTTGTTGAAAATGATGTCCTTAAAATAATTCATTATCAATTTTATCATGTCGGTATTTATTGAAAATTACATTTTGATTAAGACCCCAAAAAAGATTTTTTTTTTTTTTTTAGGGTTTAGAGACACCTTTTCAATAAGCCATGTCATGTTGAGTCATACGAATCTGACTTAAATCATTTACAAAGACAAAAGATATGTTTTTTATGCACTTGTTTTCAAAATCAAATCATGTTCTTAAAAATTGACCTCTCTTTTTAACTATATCTATATATATTCCTTTGTTGTAGGTATATATATGTTATATACGTTGTGTACTTGTTTTCCATATTGATGAAAAGGATGGATTTATCTTTATGTATTTGGAAATATATATATTTAATAGATAGCGATAGCCTAACCCGTGATAGAACATTTACCTCTTCGCAATTTCAATCAATGAATTTGAATACATTTTTTTTACATTCATATATATCATTTTATTTGATCTTCTTTTAACTCGAGAAGTAACACTTTTTGTTATGCTCATAAATGCATAAAGAATCGTGGTAAAGAAAAAGAATTTTCATTTGTTTATTTATAGAAGAAATTTTTTTCCTTTATACATCTTAACCACTCTTTTATACATCTGACGTACGTTTGTGTATAACAATGTTTAACGCTCTTTTATACATCTCAAACACTGTTGTTCTCCCCCTAATTAATGTTTCATTTTAAGGGCCTAATTTGCAATTGCGTGTATAGTTTTGCTTTTCATAACAAATGACGACGATTGAGAGAGCATTCAAAAGTTGTCCATCTCTTGCCAACTTTTTCTTTTTTTTTTTTTTTTTTTGAGAAGCTCTTGCCAACTTTTGATTGACACCAAAATCTCGATTTGTTACATGCTACATTCTGTGAATATATTTCAGAATATAATAATTGGATATACGATCAATGTTCCATAATTTTTGTTTTACATTTAACTATTACCTATTCTTTGAGAATATTGAAAAATTTGTTTTACATCCAGTCACTCAATCTATACCAACTAAACATAACATAAATAGACTGGCTATCTTTACGAGTCAAAAAAAAAAAAAAAAAAAAACAATTGATTACTAATTTATTATATAATTTTTTTTGCATGTGGGACCTCAATTTCTTGCTTTAGCGTGGCCCATTAGGGTTGGTTCGACAAAGACTTGCTTTCTTTTATATCTATTTATCTATCTATATATAATATATATATTATGTCCTTTTCACTCTTGAATCATGGGTTTATATATAGGGCTATTCTCTATGGGCTTTATATATCCCACATCATTTCTACCAAGCCCATAAATAAGCTTGAAATTTCCTATAATGCACCCTAGGCGTTGTATTTGTAAACTTTTAGGCCTTAAAAACTCTTTTTTTGTAGTAAATGTTCCTTAATTTCAATGTTCAAAAAAATATTGTTGCTTAATTTCGTATTTATAAATACTGTAGAATATATTTTTGATATTAAAATTTGTGTTGCAGATAAAGGTATGGTGACGGAAAACATTAGGAAGCTTTACAAGGTTATGGGCTTTCAGAAATGGATCTCGGGGCCCCAAATCAACGGGCCCATTTCAATTGCTGAGCCCATTGATTTCAGTGTTGAAAGGCCCATTGGACCCAATCTTGCAGATGCACGATATATTGCTTGGCTGGTGAGTTTATCGAAACTAAAATATAAAAATATAGTCAAGTGGTTTATTCACACGCGAGATCTTCTATTGCAAAATGGTGTTGCATTTTGTTTTACATATCATGTCTGTCCGACAAGTGTATATAATCCGTATTAAATTTATATTCAAGAAAATATTTTATATACATATCATTGATATGTTATGTGAAGTGTGATAGGAGATTGCAACATCATTTGCAATAGAAGATTCGAACTGATTCATTTGACCTATACATGTACTTATTGCATGAAATAATCATGCAAAAGTTATAGTCTTGCAACTATATTTGTACGCTTAATATGCTCATAATTAAATTCTAGCGGTCCAATATATGTATACACATGTAGAATAGCCTTTTGCATCTCATATATATAAAACTATTGTATACATTATTTGAATTTATATATATATAATACGTGGAAAATTTATACAAATTTATAGAAAATTTTCCTAAAGTTACGGTTTACACACACAAAACATGTTTATAAGTATTTCTTAAACTCCTCAATTTCCGTAATCAAATATTTCTACAAGATTATATAAATTTCCATTGAGTAAATTTTCTATTTGTTCTATTTGACATTTTCTAATATCTATATATGAATATTTATGTATATAATCAATATCTACAAATTATGTACTCAGATTTTAACAATTTTGTTTTGTTGGACTTACAATTTCGAGTGAGTTACTTTTTGTCCTCCAACAAATTAATTTCCACAACTTATATATTGCATCTCTCATTTTTTCATTTGAATCTTGGTGCTTCAGTTTACATGTTATATTTTGATATTATAAATATATAGCAATAAAAACCAGTGAGTCCAAAAACTAGTTTTCTTGCTGGTTAATTAATATCAATGTTTTGCTTCATTATTTTGAATTAATAAAACATTATGTGTTCTTACAGGAGGAGCACCCTTCTGCACTAACATCATTTAATCAAATGATGAACGCGACGGAAGGGAAGCAAATAGTCGTGTTTCTAGACTACGACGGGACTCTTTCACCAATCGTTAGTGATCCTGATCGCGCTTTCATGTCTGATCCGGTAAACGTTCATTTTCTTCCCTAACAATATTTTTTCCTTGATAATATTTTTATGTCATAGTTTATTAATTTTTTCATTTAAAATCTTTAGATGCGATCAGCGGTACGTGAAGTGGCTAGGCTCTTTCCAACGGCTATAATTAGTGGTAGGAGTCGAGACAAGGTACGTTACACATAATTTTTATTGTACTATGTAGTATTAATATTTGATTTTAGTCGAATTTTTCGTGTATAATAATACAATATTTGTGTCTTCATGTTGTATCAGGTTTATGAATTTGTTAAATTAGATGAAATTTATTATGCTGGGAGCCATGGGATGGATATTATGGGGCCTCCTTTGCATGTAGAGTCTTATGATGGAAAATATCAGATGAATACCCTGGATGAAAAGGTCAGTTTTATAATTAATTTTTTTTATAATTTATTGAATTTGAAAAAGCGAAAAAAGAAAAGAAAAAGTAATATGAAATCTGAATTGATATTGTAGGGGAATGAATTCACAATTTTCCAACCTGCTAAGGAGTATTTACCCTCAATTAAGAAGGTAATTAACTTATTTATTTTTCTTGCAAAGCATTTTTTACAATTATTAAATATAACATTAGATGCTGGGAAAATTGAAAAAGACCCCCCAAATAGAAAAAGAAAAAAAATTGAAAGTGTTCCTTCTAATTATTTTTGTTGTCATTTAAAATAGTGGAGGGTTCTCGTTTGGTTATTCTTAAGAAGGTTTCAGGACTTTAGGGTTTGATATACTCACCAATGATTATAATTATTTTAAGTTCCGGGATCTTGAAGCTCTCTAAAAATCACGGTGTTATCGTATCCTTCTTTCATGTCAAAATAATTTAAATTTCTCGTGTTACGCAGATGTTAAAAGATCTCAAAAGAAAAACCCGAGACGTGCCAGGTGCTTTCGTAGAGGACAATAGATTCTGTATTTCTGTGCACTATCGACATGTCTCGGACGAGGTAAATAAATTATAATGAATTATTTACCTAGTTCATTCAGAAAAATGCAACTTAATTTTTTTTTCCAATAAATTAATCCATGCAACACAAATTATGCAGGATTATGGGTTGCTTGAGGACATAATAAGAAACGTCATCTCAGAGTACAACTCTTTGTTTCATGTAACTCGTGGGAAGAAAGTTATGGAGATTAGGCCATCCATTAAGTGGAACAAAGGGGATGCTTTGACATATCTTCTTGACACTTTTGGATTTGCTGATTCTACCAATGTCATCCCTTTTTACCTTGGCGACGACAAAACCGATGAAGACGCATTTAAGGTACCCGTTGAAAACTAACTTGCATCATTGAAAAAAACGTGTTTCCGGAGAAATTTTCAACGAAGGGCAAAATAGTCATTTCATAGAAAAGTTTAAGAATTTTACCATGTAAGTTTAGAAATCTATGCATGTACTATTTTTTAGGAAGGGCAAAATAGTCATTTTCAAGAAAGTTTGAGCTTTAGGTGAAGGGAAGCTTGAGGAGCTAAGGCGGCCTACCTGTATTTTGCAATACAGGCCAAACATAACGAGGAGTTTCTATAATTGTCCATCAAATTTCAAATCTATGCTTGTACGGCATTTTTAATGAAGGGTAAAATAGTCATTTTATGATGTGAAGTTTGAGAGTTTTAAGTGAATGTAAGTTTGGAAATCTGAGGTGTACCTGTATTTAAGACCAAACATACGAAACGTTTATATGATTATCCATGAAATCTATGTTTGTACTAAAATTTGTGTGTTGTTTAGGTGCTTCGGGGCCGAGGACAAGGCTACCCGATCATCGTATCATCTGCGCCAAGAGAGACGTCAGCTTCACATTCTCTCCGCGATCCATCAGAAGTACTAGCTTTTCTGATGCGCTTAGCTAGGTGGGGAGAGTCGTCGCACTGATTATGGATCGCTTATTACAATATTTGCAAGTATATTTAGGTTATTGTGTATAGAGTTTTATGCATAAAGATTTTGGAATAGGTCAAGGGAAACTTGGAATAGGCTAATTTTTAATAGCCTTCATGTATTTCCCATCTGTTCTTACGGTCAAGCAGCTCTTCTTACTATGTATTTGGTTTCAGTATTTATGCAAATGTTTTCTTTTTCATTTAGTAATTTTCGTTATATATATATATATCATCTCTACGTGAATAACAAGGATCAAGCATATACTGTTCCGCTAAAAGAAATTAGAATATACGACATAGACACCCTTGTGAAATCCTGATTGCGAAAAACAATTAAGATCTGATAAATTACTAGAACTTCCACAGGTAAAAACATATTACAATTTTACTTTTTATATTAAAAAAATATATTACAATTCCACCACCTATTTTTCGAGCACCTGCACATGCTTTCAAAATCACACTTCGCATGCTCCGTACAATAATCATACGTTTTTAACTTTAAAACATCTCGAGAAATGGCCTATGACAAGTGATTCTTAGAACGTTTCGAAAGATAGTGTACGGTGAATCCCTGTCAAGCTCTCCAAATGGATTTTTTTTTTTTTTGGTCTCTTTACTAAGCTCCTAATTATGACCATACAATCACCATTCAGACCAGCTAACTACATAGAGCTGCATTTGCTTTCGAATTTATATTTTAACTTGAACTATATGATATGATGAAAGACTCCAACAAATAGCAAAAGACCTTAATAGCAGAACTCCACACGCATAAGACGGAAAGCGGATTAATATATAGTACAATTACTGACAAATATAAAACAAATATTTTGTCTTAAAAATAGCTGAGGGAGCACACACTACCAGAATCTTGCCTAAAGAAACTTAAAATGGAATATAACGGTTTCACATCGATGAAGCAAAAAGTCTACTCAAAAGAAGGATTCATTTCCTCGGCAATGAACAATACCATTCTTTACACAAGAAACTTGTGTTAATAAGGACGGTAAGGAGGCATTGCAGGAGCCGCCCCAGGGGGAGGTCCATAATGGTAATTATGCATCTGCATTGGCATAGAGTGAGGTGGTGCTGCATTCCAGCCCGCAGGTGGAGGCCCAGCCCGAGGATCATGAGCCATACCATATTGCGCTCCGTTGTAAGCATGACCACCTGGACCGCCACCCACATTATGTGGTTGTTGCCCTAATATCGGGGGTTGAGAACTCAAAACAGGAGTACTAGGGATGGTATAGTCTCTGCTCCGATCATTATTGACCTGGAAACAGCGTATTTGCTCATGGTCAATATACAACTTTAAGAATAACAATAGGGGCCTTATTTTAAACGTGGGATTTCTAGGAGTCTCACCCTTATGCTGAGATCAGTATGTCGAGAATACGAGATGTGCAGCTTGCAGTATCCTCCATCGTATATGGAATGTCCTTCTAAGGCTTCCTTCGCAACGACAGCCGTCTGAACATCTGCAAAACCACTTTGTCAGTGACTATTTTGACCTAAAACTGTTTTTGTCTATCTATACTACTTAGAAATCAAGAGGGACTTAGATTGATCTGGCGAATTGTTATGGTGAAGAAAATGTATTTGTTTTAGATGACTCAGGCTGTTTCTACACCATGTGAATGTTATAATAAGGTCTTAGGAACTGTTAGTTCATTTCTGTGTGGGTTTTTGGAAATCATTTTGAGCGATACGGAATAAAAGGACCAACAGTCATAAAGAAGTTGCCAAATTTCATCTTACCAGGATACTGAACCAAAGCCTGAAGACCCCCATTTTTGTCGAAAAGGGCAATTTTTAACACTTGCCCAAAAGCCGAAAACACCTGAGTACAGAACATGGTACAGTAAGGAATGAGCAAACAACCAATGTGTAAATGCTTCTCAGATTGGAAGGTGATTACCGTATGTAAAACATCCAAGGTCACTGCATACTGCATGTTTTCAATTGATGCAAGAAGAACATTGCTCTCTGGCTCCATTTTTTTCCCATCAACTCCTAGATTAAACTGCATGGAGGTAGGCGACATAAGGGTATAAAGATGCAAAGATATTCCCCACCCCCTAACACATGCACAGAAGCCTACAGAATGGTAAATGACAATAACAATAACCTAAAATTACAATTTTCAAAGCTAAGATTTTGTACGTTATAGGGCTACTTGCACAAGTAAAATTACTTTCTTTGCATAACGTAGAGTTGAAGAATTATCTTGTAAAGTGAGGGATATGTCTGGAGTCATCTTCAGGAAATAGATACTAAAAATCGTGCAAGACACGTTAAAGAAAATTTAGTTCTCCAGTAAGGCTAACTCTGGGGTAAATGATTAGCGCATACTATTAAAATAGAATACACAATGTTTACCTGACCACTTGCATCTATAGCTGAAGGAGCAACCGGGAGGTGAGGATTGGTATAGTCCCTGTATTGACATGAAGATAAATAATTAAGAATATTAAACCAGAAATAACCTTCAAAATGAAAGAAAGAAAAGCTACCACATATAAAAGTTCCAAATATGAACATAATACCAACGAAAAAGTATAATATAATGATGACTGCCATTTCTAATCTATCATAATGCAATTGGATAAAACCAGATTCAGCATACCTGCTACGATGACTCTGGAATTTTACACTCAGGTCCGTATGCGCGGAATATGTGATCCTCAGTGAACATGGTCCCAGCTCCGGAATCAAGTAGCTGTCACACATCAAAGACAGTTTATAATACATTATGATGGGTGATAATGAAAGCAGTAATAATCAAACTCACAAACACAACAAGATAATCAAGAACGACACGTTCTTGCCCAAGCCTCAGCTCCAACTTTATTTCATAAAGCATAAAACGTAAATTGTCAACCCTAAACATTATTTATAGTCTCTAACAAAACTTGCCATACTAGGACTCTTAACCAAATCCACTACTTAACATAATAACAATATCAATAATAAAAATAACATAATAGCTAATTGACATAATAACTAATTAATTCAATTGAGTCGCTGGTCCTCTTCCCGCCAAGTTCTTGCGCCGCGTGTACCTCCGCAATGGCCCGAATCGCTGTTCATGTGGCTCACCCATCACCTCTTGATCCGAATCAATTACACGCTCCACATCACATTATTTAGCATATAAACCAAGTAGCCAACCTGACGCTTGATGGGATAAAACTTTCAAAGGTTTGTTAAGTTCAACTTTCAACCCATACCGGTCCTCCAATCCTTCTGCCTATTTATCCTCAGCCCACCCAGAAAATGTGTACAATTATGATACAGGCTACCTCAATCTATAAGAGTATATCCAACCGGAACAGCCCTCAGATTGAAAACTCGAATAACTAAAACAGTATGAGAGGTAATGTAGGGCAAGGAACATGCTTGTACCCCCTAGTAAATTGTTAATAAAGCTTCTGAAAGATATCCGGTCCTAATCTATGAGCATCACCTCTACAGACCTATGATTGATAACAGTTGGAGCACATCCGAAGCCTAAATGAATGTTATATAACTCACGTTACCTTGGAATGCTTCTTCCATCAAGGGCATCCTTTGCAGCAGAGGCAGTCTCTGAATCAGAAAATTGCACCAGAGCCTAATAAGAGAGGAAAAAATGGAGATTGCATAAGAAGTCTCTGATATGCGAAAAGAAATTGAAATTTGGAAAAAAGGTTAAGGCAAAATACAAACCTGAAAACCAGCAGTCTTCTCAAATGTAGTAATCTTATGCACAAACCCAAAGGCAGAAAACACCTGCATATGAGACAATTGCACATAAGTTGTAGCTTTTTTATTATATAAGCTGTATAAAATGTCCATTACTTTTTCAAAGGAAATTACACGTAATAATTAAAAAAAAGAAAGAAAAAAAGGGAAAGATAAAAGAATTTCAAACAGGGTTATGTTTTAGTATTCATGCAACATCACTTTCGCAGTTTTCACCTTAACTAAGAAAATATAGGGATTGGAATGTGTAACATGCAATGTAAAATATACTTATAGTACATAACAGAGAGCAACACTCAATGAGAACTTGCTGACACAAGATAAATCCAAAGGTAAGACTTAATTTGGCAGTAATTACAGACACGATTTCCTATACAGCTATAAAATTTTGTAATCTTTTGTATACATATTGAAGTCTGAAAATATTACTCATATTAAAAACAGAATAATAATAACAGAAGCAGTAGATTGGAGGTTTTCAAATTATGCAAAATGCAGGACACCAATGAAAAAAACAAAAACAAAGAATGAAAAGAAAAGAAAAGAATTTCCGAACAGTTTATAGACAATATGTAAGAAGGAATTTAATTACATCAAAAATATCCTCAAGTGATTAAGATACAGAATAAGAAGACATGATAATTGTGTCAAGATAAACTGCACAACATATCTAGAAGGATTTTGCGAGGTAACTATCTAAAGAGTTGCAAAACTCTGAATGATTTTGTCAAGTTTCAAAAGATTAGGACAGGGCATCAAATTGTTCCAAGAAGTTGCACCAGAATTTCAGGAATTTTCCATCAATTCAAAACTGGCCAAGAAATCTTTTTTCAACAATTAAGGTCTTCACATTATTAAGAGCAAAAAAAAAAAAAAAAAAAATAACAAAATTCTGTATCAACTGCAGGATTTTCTAGTTACTATTCTAGTAAAAGAACATAAATTCATTAAGTAAGAAAGATTATTAAGAGCAACTGAAAACAAAATATTAAACTGTACATTAGTGCTGGACTTAATCTCCTAGTAAAAGAAAAGCACAAATGTATCAGGTATGAAAGTGAAAGACCACGGCAAAGAAAACCCAAAAAGAAATCAAAGAAAACTATTCGAGGTTTCTTAAAAAGCTAGAGTAGAATCATGAAGAGGAAGAAGGGTAGAAAAGAGCCAGTGCTAAGCAAAGGAGAAAGGAGACAAACACACATGCGCTCTTTCAACTGATGCAATAAGCTGCCATTGAAGATCTATCCTTGACATGTGCCTGCTGATTCATTCACACTCTTGTCAAATAAAAGCTTAACAAAACACGAAATACTAGACACAAAAACCACGAAGAACATCCTTATACTTCCGATAAATCCGCATTGTTTTTGAGTTTGTGAGGAGATGCCTGATTGCTTACCAAGTGTAGGACATCAATGCTCACAGCACGTGCATCATCTCCCTCAATTGTTACTAAGAGTACATTTCCTGCCACATCTGCAGTAGTTTTGTTGTTCACTATTTCTTGCCTGTTGGAATACTGTAGGTAGACGGTTTTCCCTCGTACCTGAGCCGGCTCAGGCGATGATGCATAATATGATATCATAGCAATAGCTTGATTTAATTCCGCCTACGAAACATCAAAGGTATGAAACAACAAGATAAAACCATAGAAAATTATTAAAACAATTCAATCAGCTCCAGTGAATCAAGCAGTAAGGAGGGGGATAGAGTGATAATTTACACTTACGAGTTCAATAAAAGCTTGATTTCTATTGGCTCCAACATTACACTTTGTATTAACAACTCTACCAAATGGCTTCCCCAATTCGATCAGCTCCTCTTCAGTGCATTCCCATGGTAAGTTCCTCAAATGAAGAACCTTGGACGGGGGCTGCGTGTAGCGGAATTGTTGCTGGGCAGAAACAGACGACATTCCACACTACAACCCAAATTGAGAAGTGGTCAACTAATTTCCTTTCCTTCACAAGCTGACCAGTATATACAACAATATACTAATCTTAAAACACAAATTTCATACATAACATTTGTCTTCACAAGATATAAAAAAACGTCAGAAAGATATATATGGCGTAAAGTCAAGGCCAGTCTCCATTTTACTAAATAACAGGACAGCTCAGTAGTTTCACGGCATATAATCTCAAATGATAGACAAAGTACACAAGGAAACCATACTCTAACAATACAAATTCTAAGTTCTTCTCCATTTACTCACACACCGAAGACCACGCACACATTCAATTTACAGTTAATCCGCCCGAAGTTCTTTCGAGCAGCAGTCGGCAGCATGAAAGTGGAAGTGGATATACTTTCACGAATATTAAGTGGCCTTATTCATTAAATTCCAAATCAAATTCTGTGCCCTAAATAACACTTTCACATCAACTCTAACAGAATTAGATATTCAACAGAATCTCTCATCATACATCATCAAAAGAAAAATAAACTTCATCATTCACAAATTAACATCAGAGCAAGTCTCCACACTCGCAACTCAAAACAAATCCTAATCAACAGTCCTCAACTGCACTTAATTTTCCAATGAACAGCGCATATAACAAACCACAATTAGCTAAAAACAAAGCAATTTTTTTAGATTTAACCACCACAGATCATCAGTTCATCAATAAATCTGTTAGAATTAAAAATAAACGAGTAGGAATATTCATATCAATAAACACAAATCTTAACCTAAAAAAGGCAGAAAACCTAATCACATTGAAAGATTAAGATTAACACATAAAGATCGATAGAGAGAAAGAGTACCTGAGTGAAAGATTCTTTTCTTCCGATAAAGTAGATACAGCTGATTTGTATGTATATATTTCGAGTATCGTTGTATCGAAGGGGAAGGCAGGACGGGGCGCAGAGAATACACCCTGCGGAAAGTAGCAGAGAGAGATATTTCTGGCGTATTTTAGTGGGGGCGCAGAGAATAAACTATGGTGCTTGAAGTTATTAATTTAATAGCAAACGGATTCGGGGCCAATTTATGATCAGGCCTGCGTTGTAAATAGGCCTCTCAGATTGGGCCTAGCTCTTGGTCCAATTTAGAATAATATTTCAGTTAGCCCGACAACCCGAAGTAGAATTTTATGCATGTTAAATGTTAGTGGAACGTTATCGAGATGATAGTTCAGTTGATCTGACGTATTACCACCTATAAGGAGGTCACGCCTTGGAGTTCATTGGAAAATTCTAAGGTGGACCGGGCCATAGAATTACCCGAGTTCATTTGTGGTTTTGGTATGTGAATTGAAGATATATGAGCCATTATTCAAGTTATTGGGCTCAATCTTTTTGGGCCAAGTTATTGGGCCTCTCTTTGGGGTCAATTTATGGGCGACCAAATTCTTCAGAGGATATATTGCAATATACGATATACAAGCCCCAAATTAATTCGTTCGGTAGATCAAATTCTTTCTCTCTCAAGATTATCGGCTTCACCTCTCAACGTTATATCGCCTGTTTTTGGACTCTCTTCTTCTCCAAAGTATTTTTTCTTTCTTTAACTTCATCTTCTACATCTTGTGTAGATAATAGTTCAATTAATATTTTAGAGTTAGAGTTGCTACTTCTAAAAACTTATTCAATTCTCGTATTGTTAGGGATATATTTTATCTTTTTTTTTCTTTTTTAATTTTGTAAAAAGTTTCAATAATCTTTTTCAAGAAAATGTCTTTATTCGATTTTTATAACTTTTGGAGGGTTATAGTTTGCATTTCATCTTGTGAGGAGTCGAGTGATGAGCTTGATGTTCTCGAATAAAAGCTATGTCGGATGCAAACATTCACAATCTACGAATCTCATATGATCACGCCCAAAAAATTGCGAGAGTGGTTGTAGAGTTGCAATTTGCATTGCATGTTAATGATTGTAATGACGAGATCGCTCTTAAAAAAAATAGCTATGGCACTTCAAAGTCTATAGTTTCATTAAGACTCAAAATCTATAGTGGAGAAATGTTAGGAACATTTTTTTTTTTAGGAACGATAAGCTTTGTATTAATCTTCACAACTATACAACTACACCAGGCATACCTGGGCTATCTCAAATTTCAAATTTACTTGTCATCACATTCCAGATTATATCTACAATTTCCCTACCATTCTTCCTTTCCCGACAAAAATTGCGCCTATTCCTTTCTAGCCATATATAATATACCATTGCTGCAAACATAGCTCGTTTCACACTACTCAATTTTATCTTCCCTCTACTTATCTTGCGCACCCACTGTATAACCTCTTCCCATGATGTACCTCTGCATTTGAGCCCTAGCTTATCCCACCAGCTATGCAACACTTCTTTTGTAAACTCACATTGGTAATAAAGGTGATCCCGGGTTTCCATCTTGTCATCACATAGCACACATTTCTCATCAATGTTCTGCACCCATTTGCTTAATCTGTCCTTAGTTTTAAGTCTATTTTGTGCAGCCAACCATACTATAAACCTGTGTCTTGACACCGACCCTTTTCCCCACACTACATTCTTCCATTCCACTTCATCACGATGCTCCAGAATATGCTCATATGCTGTATGAATTGAGAACTTACCTCTGAGCCATTTATTCTGCACAGCATCTATCGCATCCATGAAACTGTTTCTGATTCCAATCATTCTTCTCCAGAACCATGTATCAGTACTCTTGGCTTGCACTGTCCAGATTGTTTCAGATTTCAAGTAATATGCATTGACCCATTTTATCCACATCGAATCTGATTTTTGTGCTATGTTCCATACTTGCTTGAAGATAGCTGCCAAATTCCATGTACCCAGCGAGATTATACCTAGGCCTCCTTCTTCCTTTGGACCACACACATCCTTCCACTTTACAGCTGCTTGATATTTCCCATTGGCTTTGCCACTCCATAAAAATGACTTACAAATTTTCTCAATTTCCTGAAGCACTGTACATGGAATAGGAAATATTTGTGCCCAATACATTTGTACTCCAAATAAAACAGCTTCGATGAGTAAAGCTTTCCCAGCAAAAGACAGAAATTTGACTGTCCAGGAATTCACCCTACTCAAAATCTTTTCTATTAAAGGTTGGCATGTCTTCACATTCAATCTTGTTGAGACTAAAGGTACACCAAGATATCTCATTGGTAGTGAGCCTTCTACAAAACCTGTAGCTCTCAACAACATTCCCTTCCTGTCCTCACTCACTCCTCCACAAATTATTTGGCTTTTATCCAGATTTGCATGTAAGCCAGAAACAACTGAAAAGTTTTCAAACACTTCTTTCATCTTCTCTGTTGATCCCAACTCTCCTTTACAAATCATCATCAAATCATCCGCAAAACAAAGATTGATGAGCCCAATTCGCTTAGTTTTTGGATGAAACTTAAATTCATGCTCCCTATGAAGCTGTCTAAACCCCCTAGTCAGATAATCCATTACAAGGACAAAAAGGTAAGGAGACATGGGGTCACCTTGCCTTAATCCTCGTTTCCCTTCAAAGTTCCCAAATACCTCTTCCTGGAGCATAATAGAGAATCTTACACTTCTAACACAAACCATAATCAGCTTAACCAAGGCAGTGGGAAACCCATAAGCATGTAATATTTGTTCTAAAAAAATCCCAGCTAACAGTATCATAAGCTTTCTTGATGTCAACTTTTAACACCACCCTTGGAGACACCCCTTTCCTGCCATAACCTCTAACCAGTTCATGGCAAAGCACCACATTATCCACAATTGACCTGCCTTGAACAAAAGCCCCCTGTGTTTGATCCACTAGTTTATGTAGCACCAATTTCAGTCTATTACATATGAGTTTGGATATAGTTTTATACAGGACTGAACAGCAAGCTATAGGCCTAAAATCATTCATTGTATTAGGGGCCTTACATTTAGGTATGAGATGAAGCAGCATGTGATTCACCTCTTTTAACAACTTCTCCTTATTAACACAATCCATCACTGCCTCTATTACCTCCCCACCAATTATATTCCATAAGCTTTTATAAAATCCAGCTGTAAATCCATCCAAACCAGGGCTCTTATCATCCGGGATAGAAAAAATAGCTCTCTTCACTTCTTCTTCTGTGATAGGGTGACTCATAGCCTCTTTGTCTTCATTTTGTAACACATATCCCATTGAGATAATCCGCTGATCTATTTCTACCCTTTCATTAGCCTCCTTGCCCATCAAATTCTGATACACTGCAAGAATCTCCCTTTTGATTTCTGCCCTCTCTGTAAGCTGTTCACCTTTGTTGTTCTTTAATGTCATAATCACACCATTTGCTCGTCTTGCTTTTATTCTAGCAAAGAAGAATTTATTACATTCATCTCCATGTATGTAAAAATCATCTTTAACCTTCTGTCTCAAGAACTCAGATTCCATCTTAAGGAGATGCCTCAATTCTATATAATTACTCTTCTCCAATTCCACCAACTCTGGATCAAAAGGTTTCTAAACCAGCCCCCTTCTAACCTCCCTCATCTTCTCCCGAGCTTCTTCAACCTTAATGGAAATGTTAGAGTAGTGGCCTCTATGCATTTCCTTTAATTTTGCTTTGACCCTTTTGCTTTTTGTAACCACTCTGTACATTTTGCATCCATCCACTGATAATTGCCAAGCTGCTGTAACTATCTCTTTATACTGCGGGTGATTCTTCCATCCATTTAAGAATATAAAAGAAGCCCTTCCTTCCTGCACCTGCTGTAATCTAAGGATCATGGGGCTATGATCAGAAATATCTCTATCGAGAAAATTCACACTATACCCCTCCATTTGTGTTAACCAAACGCAATTTGCTACCACCCTATCAAGTTTGCAATAAGTTCTTTTTTCAAGATCTTGATTGTTGTTCCAAGTATAGAAATGTCTTGTATATGGAAGATCAGTCAATCCCACCTCCTCAAAACATCTCTGCATAGTTGCATTACCTCTCTCATAACTCCCATCATGCACCAACTTTTCATCATGAACTAAAGTAGCATTCCAGTCTCCCATTAATGCCCATGGTTCCTTATACTGCTGATCTTTAATATTTTTCCACAAAGACTCCCTTCCATGTTCATCATTTTTCCCATACACAATTGACAGAACAAACCCATACTGCTTACACTCGACCCTACATGTGATCAATTGATCCTCCACTTTCAACACACTACACTTTACTCCCTGCTTTTTCCACATTAGCCAGATTCTGCCATTTGTGGCAGCAACATAATTGTTTATAATATCCCACTCCTCCCCAAACTTCTTTCTTATTGCTTGAAAGTTTTGAGGTTTCACCCTAGTTTCCACCACTGCCATCACATCCAATTTATTAACTGAACACATTTGTTTCACAACAAGCTGCTTTTCAAATGTGTTCAGCCCTCGTATGTTCCACAAACCAATATTCATTCTATTGGGGGGTTTTCCATATATACCTCTCCCCTCTCCACTACACTGCCAACCTTACTAAGCACTTGAAACAAATTAGTGAGGGCATGTTGTACCTCTACACTACTAGTTCTCTCAGCCCATGAATGTCCTTTCTTCTGTTTAGTTCTACTCACCTCCTGCCATTCTTGCCTCTGTTCTGTTTCTCTTTGTTGTGGGTTAGTTACTTCTCTTTGTTGGGAAGAAGTAACGCCCTGTTGACACGGTTGAACTTGCTCTGGGACATCCACCTGTAACCCGTCCCCTGCGCCTGTTTGAACTTGCTCAGTGATAGGTACATTTGTTCTTTTCACCTGCCACCTTTGGACCACATTTCTCCTACACCTTCCTTCCTTGTGCCCCCATTTACCACATACTTGGCATTTGACAGACAACCATTCATATTGAACCGGCTGCACTAGAACTGAATATTTACCCTCTGTTTGTATCTTAATTTCCAGAGGCAAATCTTGCCCCATCTCAACACTAACTAGCACCCTTGCATAGTCTATTCTGAGTTTTTTTGCTGTCATCTCATCAGTCTGTATAGGCTCTCCAACCTTACTAGCTATCTTACTTAGTGTAGTAGCCCCCCATAGCCCAAGAGGTAACTTAGGTAATTGAATCCATACTGGAACAGATGTGATGGAATCATACCTATCTTGCTCCCCTGTCCACTCTTGTAGGATTAGAGGCTTGGAGTAAAAGAACTGAGTTCCCCTCTCCATAACTGCCTGCTTCGCCTCCTCTGAATCAAACCTCAATATAAACCCCTTTTCATACTTGATAACTTGTGGTATCTCTAGTCCTCTCCACCTAAGTTTGAGAAAATTACTCATGACCTGAAGAGGAAGCTCCTGCCCCAGCACATAAGCATACAGTGCAAACTTCCAGTAATTTATCTCCAGCTCCTGCTCCTTGCGTGAGACAAAGATAGCCTCATCCTCACTACCAATTTTGGTCAATTTCAGCCCACTAGCCCCTTCTCTATTCCGTGCAAACAGATCGCGCCAGGGTTGCTGTGCCACCGACACCACTTCCTTTGTCACCGGTGGGCCTTTGTTCCGATACCTCCCTCTCATTCACCGGACTCAGCTGGACCTGTTCGCTAGATTCCCCTATTATTAGCTCATCAATTTCCCCAATTTCCCCTTCAATTTCCCCAATTTCCCCTTCAATTTCTACTTCCTGGCCCTTCGAGATGTCTGCTCTATTCTCCCCTTCTTCCGATATAACCGCCTGGGATGAGTTCGCATTTGGGATTGTTGGAGTCGGACTCACCGGAGCTCCGATCGTGCGTCGACCACGTTTCTTTGCCATGGTTAGGTTTGTGCGCACTTTAGCAAGTTACGCCGAGAGAGAAACCCCCAAAACCCTTTTTGTTGAGAGATTTGTTAGGAACATTTTATTTCAATTTTTTTTTGGATAAGTCAATCATTACTTCATTAGAATTGAGGATAATCCTTACACGTACATCAAAAAAGGGGTCAAAGTATCCCCAAATTACAAAGAGCACAAAAGATATGGCATTACAAGAATAAGATCCATTTTTTGGGAAATGACAAAAGGAAATAAGAAAGGAACAACTAGTGTGATCACTTAGCAAGCAACCGATTGGATCTCCTGACTCGGAGGTCTCTAGTGTTCCAATATCTTGATCCCAACAAGTGGAATTTTGGAAATGAAATTGAGCCAAATTTTCAAGAAGAAAATAGCTCCAAGATGAACCCAAAATTTGGACCTTCCAATCAAACTTGGTGTCAAACCCATAATCTTTAACATTGCACCAACAACAAATCTCTTCAAACAGGGGAAATTGCTGCAACAACAAAACACGAGACAAAAAGCACAAAACAAAAACAAATCATAAACGGAGAACATAGAAAAAGAAAATAAAGCAAAATAAATACTGAAAAAGCACCACTAAAAAGAACGGAGAATTTATGTTCCATGAGATGGGAACATCAAAGCCAATCACCACAAGCTTCATCAAATTTATGTCCCATGAGATGGGAACATCAAAGCCAATCACCACAAGCTTCATCAAGACTTAAAATCTATAGTGAAGAACTGTTAGGAACATTTTATTTCAATTTGATATTTCAATATGATAGTTCGTCTTATATCATATTTCATATATGTACGATAGATCAACTTGACTCCTTTGCTACACAGTGATATTTCATGTTTCATTGCGCATCTATGTACTTACCATTGCACATCTATGTACTTTGATACTTACTTTTACCCTATTAATTTTTAATTTTTGAAATTTCTTTTCCCAAATTCCAAAATATCAAGATTTGTTCCCCAAATTTCTAAAATATCAAGATTTATCCCATTTGTTATTATATTCGCCCCAAAACTTCAAATTCTGGCTCCATTCCTGGCACAGGCGTATGATGTTATACAAAATGGAACATTCCACAAAATCTCGCAATTAATATCAAATGTAAAAGAAATACAAAATGCAACACATTTAAAGCATATATCCCAAGAAACCCATTTCGATTGTGATATTTAGATAAAGTTTGACCATAACCTAAAATTCAGCATAGAATTTATTGAAGAATTTCCCCAAGGTCCCCAGTACTTCAAGAGGGAAGTATAAATCTAAAATCGAACATAACATCTTTCAAACTATTAAGGACCTGCTCACAATCCTAACATTACAGGCAATTTCTTGTTCATAGTAAAGATCCAGTGGGAATTAAACTACAAACTATACAATACGAAATCAAGTCGCGTATAATTTCTTTCCTTAACCAAAATAAACCTTAATCCACTTAATAGCAACTGTTCCACACATATTATGTGAAAAAGCCACTCTAAAGAAGTAAATAAAAAAAAAAAAAAAGGAGAATCTCAAGAAAAGTAAATAAAAAGTAGTATAAACCCATGGTTTAAAATTGTTCACGTCTGACCAACGAGAACATCTTTGTAAGGCGTTGGAGCTGTACTTGATTGGCCTTCCTCAACGTCTACCGGCCTCCTTTTCCTCCGTTCTTCCGCAATGAGTGGCATTTGCCCTTCTCTTATTTGAATCAACCATTCTTGTGCTCCACCCCGCAGTTTCTCCAATCTTAGTCCGTCAAGTTGTTGCATCTTGAAAACTCTTATGACATTAGCCAACGCCCCGATGAAAAGTATTAAGCTTCCGAATATACCCAGCCATATCCACGATGAACCCTGAGAATATGTGGTTGGATAAGTTAAAAATTACGAGTTTTGAGGACTAGAAAACATGGTTCAGTCAAACAATAGTATACAATAGTATGCAGCTGGCGCAATATAGCATGTCGAGATGTGCTAATCTAAGATATTCTGTATTTTTTTGCACGCCGTTTAGAACTTTGTTGAGGTCAAAATTTGAATGTTCCGAAATGAAAGCAAAACTACCCATGGGAATTGCCACACTCTAATCACATGATAAGTACAATCACACACCAATAGTACCAACAAGTGTAATTTATTGGTCAAACTACAAAAGAAATAAAAGGATGTCAAAGTGTCATAAATTATACATATGTGAATAAATTCTCGTTCTGTCATGGAAAAGGTTTTCACAAATTTAATAAGAACAAGAATCATATACAAGTTATAACTCTTGATTAATAGCAACATTGTTATCACTAATTCACTATTGACAATTAGTGACACATTTGAAGTGTTTTAAGTGAGAACTTAAAAAGAATTATTGTCGGTGTTGATTGTTAACAAAATTGTTATCATTAATTCACTATTGACAATTAGTTGAATTATTGACAATTTGTGACACATTTAAGTATTTTAAGTGACAACTTAAAAAGAATTATTGCCACGAATTGTCAATAGACAACTTAGAAAGATCTTGTCACTAGATAATTTTACAGCGACAAACACAAAAATTATTATCACTCATTATAAATATATATATTATATCTAATTACATTTTTGAATTGTCACTTCAAATTGTCATTAGAGTATTTTTTTTTTGTTGTAGTGTCATGTGATTGTGACTTGAGTTCCGATTATGGATCAAGTTTATTAACAGGGATTTGGATTTGAATCTGATGTATAATTGTTTCCCAGGTGTTTAGATTAAGCACAATTGGACCTAGACAAACTATTTTTAAAACACCGAAGAAACGACTCCTTCTCACCAGAAGGTTAACACAATGCATGAAGGCAATATGCAAGCTAAATTTTTTAGTCTGCTGGAAAAAGATTTTCAGAATTCGATCGATGTTTCAGACTTACCACCAATTCCATACCATGATGAACATATCCAATCTGCTCTCTGCTATTAATGATTGCCCCGATAAGAAATAGCACACTTGATATCAAGAATGGAATATGAACACTCTCCTGCAAGATTTGTACATGTCCATCTGCCCTCTCATAGATCTGACATGAGTTATGGATCGACCCGAGCAGCCACAGAACCGGACCAGCAATAAGCATGCTTAATACATGGCGTTCCAATTTAAAATATCCGTAACCATTTTCTGCCTGTGCAATATAGAGCAAGCCACGAAATTCAGATGCAAAAATAACAATGGGTTGAGTAAAACTGTACCGTGCTGGAATACTGTGCAATTGTGCATTATTGTGCTCGAGAAAGTGTCTAAGCCTAATATAAATACACTTGCATCGATTGTTATGTATTAGCTAGCAAATTTGACACAACTTTATCACGTCCCATGAAATAATACTATCTTTCTCTGCAAAAAGTTCCTATAGCGTTGTTGATGACATGACAATACAAAAGTTATCACAATGACAAGAATTTTTATTTTGCAAAGTTTAATACTGACAATAGTTAGACACTCCACATGTAATCACTGATCATGACACTAAGTGAAAACGAAGTTGTTGTCACTATTGATAATTAGCGACATGTTTAACAACAACTTAGCGACAACGATTGTTAGGAACATATATATTTGTGTTGTCACCAAGTTGTCGTGAAACATGATTAACTACTTATAAACAGTAACTACATATATAAATATAAGTTGTCACTGTGAAACATTGCACTTATTATATACATATTTAATGACAATTTGGGCGCTGGTACTTCACATTTTGTCATTAATATTATTTATTTTTGGCCAAATATCACTAGCGGTCCTAAAGTTTTAATTTCGAACAACTTTTTTCCCTCAAGTCTAGTATGGATCTGTTTAAAAAGCACCTGTTTGGTCCCTCAAATTCCAAAATCATCTCATGAGACCAATTTCTATTAAGAATTGATGGAACATGAATTTTCTTTTTCGATTCTCCATGCAAACGAGCGATAATCCATTTTATCCTAATGAATGTGATTTCATGGACCATAGTGACTAGTGATTCGCACTCCTTTTTTTGACAATTACACTCACCTAGCTTTATATTTTTATTCTTTTACCAATATATATACCCTTTTCTTTACTAAACAATACTTGACTCAAATTTTTTGATGGACAAATAAGCCTTTCCATTGTTATTTGGAATTCTAGTATTAAAAACGTGAATGAAATTTTTATTAAAATTATAATAAATTTTTTAAAATATTATAAATTTAATTAAAAAAATTTAACAACTTAGAGACAACACCATCCAAGCCTTTTTTTTATCATTTTATTTTTATTTTTATTTTTGTTTTGGAAAATTCATGAAGAGGGTGCCGTTTTCATGAATTTTATATTTGTATCGTAAATAAAACGGTGTTGTTTTAACAAATTCTGAAAAAATAAAATAAAATTCATGAAAAGGGAGCCTTTTCATGAACTTTCCCAAAAAAAAAAGAAAAAAAAAAAGAAAGAGATGAAAATGGCTTGAATGGTATCGTCTTTAAGGTGCTAAAAAATCTAAATATATATTTTAAAAAAATTCCTAATATTACTTTAATAAAAAAGCTATTCCCGTTTTAATACTAAAATTCCAAATAATGATGGAAAGGTTATTTGTCCATCATATAAATTAAGTCAAATATTGTTTAATAAATAAAATGGTATATTGGTCAAAGAATGAAGATATAAAGTTAGGTGGAGCGTGAATATTTGCGAAGATCAATCCCATTTACTAAAATGAGACAAAAATAGGACTTGAGGGACCACAAGTGGTATTTGGCCTTTATTTTTTCTTGGTCAAATTAATTAGAATTTCAAATGCAAAAGTGCAATAATTAACAACTTGACTAATTCTTTCAAATTTATAAATAAATAATTTTAATAACACAACTAAAAGTGCTCATCCATAATCCAATTAAAAACACTTCAATTAATTCCCATCAAACAAGTCGTACAACTAATTCAATGTACCAGTTGTGACTCTCGGTACCAAGTGGATATTGGGCGGTAGAATTATATAACAAGTGTACTAAACTCTCGCGGAAAGGAACTAGAGCCTAATTATCTTTGACTTTGAGCTTCATAGAGCTTCCGTAACACCTACACAATTTGACTCGAACTATCCTTACAGGACGAGGGCCAAACCTCTACTTTGGTTCACCTCCCGAATAGGTCTAGGCCCGATTTTTATAATTTTATTTTTCACTAACTCCCTTTTTTAGTAATGTACCATTTTCACCTAGTGGGACTCTATAGAGTCTACGATGTATGGACATTTGTGATCATATGGGGCTCGAAGTTTCGAGCGCTCCTAACTCATTTTCTCGCTAAGTTAATGCAAGTACAGATTCTAGATCTTGGGAGCATAAAGCACAGATTCTAGATCTTGGGAGCATATAGTACAGTCCTAGCACAATCACAACCCTCTATTTATAATTGATCCCACATAATCCGATCATGGATGATCGTGGTTGTCTCAAAATTCCGAGACTTCCAAGATTTCTTCAAAGTTCAAACTCAATGAATGATGTAAATATGTTTACCTTGCCTAAAATCTGAACTTCATGATCTATTAGCATTGGTTACGACAAAGGGGAAAAATCAATGCTAAACCGAGTCCAATGACCATAGTGTCTATATCTCTCACACAGTCACAGTTAGAAGAGGTAAGACAAGTTAGAAGAGATAAGACAAGTTAGAAGAGATAAGATACAGAATTCATACTCAGACCTCTCGAATCGGCCTGGTTTACAAACAATTAACGTGACAAAGGAACCAATTTATACAAAGTAAAAAATATTTGAAAGACCATACATGTACCTAGCTAATCCAAAAATTAATAAATACGGGATTTAAACAATAACAAAAGTAACATAATCACATCTAAACAAGTTCAAAACAAATATTTAAAATCCTCTAAAATACATTTCACACCACCAAAATAAATAAATAAAACGAATTAATTACAAAATATACCTGGATGAAAAGAAAAAGAGTGGCCAAGAAGAACAAAATCGTCCCCAAACTATACACCACCGGCACAGCAAACTCCACAAGCCCTAACTGAATATCAAACTCCATCAACGCCAATCGATAATTGATTCCGGCGAGATGCGCAATCAGATCATGTAAATTCACGATTATGAGAATCAAAAATCCGATCAGAAGAAGAGCGAGGCCCGATTTCGGCTCGCTTGAGAGCTGCGCCGTGAAACCGCCCGTTAACAAGATCGTGGCGAACACGTACAGGCCCGCATTCATGTATTCGGATCTGTTTCGGGCTAGACCCGGGCCGTACATTCGGGTTTCACGGGCCGACGCTAGCTTCACCATTTTTGTTGTTGATGATCAGAGTGAGTGAATGAGATTTGTGAATATTGGATGTATGTATATGTATACTATATGTATATATATATACAGATAGATTGGAACGCGAAATGTTGTTAAAGTTTTGGAAAAGAATGAATTGGTGAAAGAGGAAGTGGGGAGTGGAGGTCTGTGAAGTTTACGTGTCTTCCTGCATGAATGATCGGGTTCAGTACGAGTTATGCATTTGACACGTGTTGGTTTGAAACTATGTGTACTTTAATTTATTGCAGGAAATATATTTGTATTTTTCTCTTTATTTGATATTTGTTATAAAGTATAATTAATGTCCACACCTTTGTAAATTATTAGTTATGATCTAGATCTCATAATTCTCCTTACATGGTTAATGCTCTAGTGTTTCGAGCTTGCTCTTGCGCTCCGAGCTTGAGAGCGTCTTAAAATTCTTAATTTTCGAACAAAAATTTAGGAACCACACTTGACAAAATAAGAATGATTTTTCACTAATAATTAATATTTCATATGCATTCAATGATAATTGTTTTATTAGTCAAAATAAGTAAAAGATTTGCCCTCAAAACAAAAAAGATTGAAACAATATAGTAGGGGTGTTCATCGGTCGGTTTACTAACCGAACCGAAAAAGTTCGATTCGGTTAAACTGAAACTGGCCCCAAAAAAAAAAATTCTACATTTTTTCTTAAAAAATCTGCTAAATTAGACCACAATCATTTACCTCTATTTAGCAAAATCCCACACAAAATCAATAGAAAAGGGATTAAACCCATACGAAATCAATCAAACCCATACAAAGAAAATAGAAAAGGGATTAAACCCAAACAAAATCAATTAAACCCATACAAAGAAAATAGAAATGGGATTAAACCCAAACAAAATCAATTAAACCCATACAAAATAATCAAACCCATACAAATGATGGATGTGCACCGTGGTGGTCGCCAATCGGCCCATGAAATCCGGCGGTGGAGGCGAAAATTAATGGAGGAGATCAGCGGTGGAGGACTGGAGGCAGAAGTGAGGCAGCGTGAGGCGAGTTGAAGCCTTGAAGGCTTGAAGCAGCAGCGTAAGGGAAATGAGGCCCTTTTTAGTTTTGAGTTGCTGAGGGAAGTGAGAGTGAGGAGTGCTGAGCATAAGTACACTTTGTTAAATATTTATAATTAATAAAAAAATATATATATAAACCAATCGGTTTTTCGGTTCGGTTCGGTTAACCGAACTTGAAAAATCGAACAGAACCGAAAACCGAATTTTGCTAAAAAAAAACCGAAATTTCGGTTTTCGGTCGGTTCGGGCGATCCGGTCAATTTGTGAACACCCCTACAATATAGATTTTGTAAAAAATCAATACCTATGTTGCATTTGAATTTTTGGTATCCTTTTCAATCAAGAGTTGAGACCTAAAACTAATATTATGTTAATAATGTTAATCTTTTTTGTTTCATCGTATATTATATTTTTCAAGCGTGCTAAAAAAGACAATCACATCATCTTATTTTTAAAATTCAAGTTAATAAATGCCTATATTAATATGAGATAATCTTATCAAAATAATATCTAAAGATAATTTGACTGAACAATTTATAATAACATTTGAGATATATGACAAGATAAACTTAAAATATATTTATATTATATGTGCTCTAAAGTGCTCTAACTCCCAATTTTTTTTAAATTTTATTGCTCTACGCTCCCGCTCTATGTGACTTAGGTTATGATTAGCAATGCACACTTGATGCATGTATGTACAGAGATTAATATTTTATAAAAATATTTTTGAATTAAAACAAATTACAAACGAAAAAGAAAGATGAGAAACAATATTTTTAAAAAAATAAAGAGAAAGATGTATGAATTTTTTTTGATTTGTCGGATTTAGGATCATGTGATTGTCATCAAACCACCTCATTAAAATTATTGAGATAAAATTATAATAGTCACATAGTGCATGAACACCTGCTCCGTAAAATAAAGTTGTTCTTGCCTCACCAAACAAACGGTTTGGGTGTTCAAAAACAGTTTCTTTAGGTCACCGATTAATTCTATAATGTAGAGATATGCGAATCACTACACTTGAGTAAACTATTGCTCAAGTTTGTCCGAATTATTATATTTTGAGCTTTGAGATCTGATCAAGTCGAGTTTAAATGAATTTTACTCAAGTCGAACACGAGTCTAGTTTAAGTAATTAGATATTATTGTGTTTATTTAATTATTGTTTTAGTTATTTAATTATTGTTTACTAATTAAATGGAACTTCAAAATTTATCTACAAACAAAGGTATTCAAGCTTATTACGTCAAAGAATTAAGGAGCGAATGAGTTTTTAGTGACCCAGACGAGCTGCTTATTGAATAGGTGTATGCCTAATAATTTAGAATTGTAAATAAAAATAATTAGTTAATTTCTTGACTTGTAACATGAATTAGTTATACTGTTCTATATATTTGATTAAGATTATAGTATATTGTATATGAGATATTAAAATTTTGTATAGGATATCATCGGTAATTGAAAACAAAAGAGGACAAGAAGCCACAGAAGAATATAGAAAAAGAGAAACAAAAAAAAGAAAAAAAAAGAGGAATTAACTTGAGGGAAAATTGGTCAAAAATCCCCAATTGCTATTAAAATTCATTGTTCAGTCCCTAGGCAAGTTTTTGAAGTCTAAACTCCCTATCTCAACTTAAAACTTTGTTCTAACTCCCTAATGCCTCGTGAAATGTCTGAAATACCCCAAAAGGGCTCTAAATTACACTTTGCCATTCTTCCCTGCTTTTTTCTGCCCCGTTTAAACGCAAAACGGTTCCCCTCTTCTCTTCATCGTTATTCAAGTCAGAGCTTCGCCGTCTATCTTTCTCGCCAGAGTTTTAAGTCGTGGTTGTTCCTCCCCAGTGCTATAGCGATCGTCTCTCTTCCGCCTCTTCATTTCTACAGATTATTTGAAGGTAATTTTTCATTTTAAGTTTAAAAATTCTTCATTTTGGTTTTAATTTTTGTTGCTTCAATTTAGAGGAGTTCATAATTCAAACAAATTTGGGCACAATTGTGTATGTGTACGGTGATTGAAACAAACACCCAATTTAATTTGGAAAACCCTAACTATTCACTATTTTGGTGTAAGAAACAACCTAAAAATTGGGTTTTTTAGTTGATTAGACGCCAAATTGATGATCTTACATGAATTTATCACACATCATTTTCGTTATCTGATACTTCAACTTAGTAGTGTTCATACGTCAAACAAATATTGGGCACAATGTTGTGGATGTTTATTGTAATTGCAACAAAACCCCAATTTAATTTTGAAAACCCTAATTTCTGTGTTTTGGTCTTATAAACAACCTAAAATTGATCTCACATCAATTTTATCGTACGCCATTTTGGTTACTCTGATACTTCATTTTGGTTATCTGATACTTCAACTTAGTGGTGTTCATACTTCAAACAATTTTGTGAATTTGTACTGTTATAGAAACAAAGACCCAATTTAATTTCGAAAATCATAATTTAATTATTCTCTGTTTTGGTCTAAATAATTCATCTCAATACTATGAGTTTACCATTTATTTGGTGATTAATGTTTGATTACTTCTCTATGCTTTGCTTAATACAATATTTTAATACGATGGCTAATTCGTGATGCTTAATGACATACTACTAGTCCGATACTTCATATGATGTATATCCATACTAGATGTCTATTACTTCATACTTAAGAAGCTTTATATAAATACTGTAATAGTCTTCATTGCTTTTGTACAGATGGCAAAAAAATCTGAGGTAAACAGCAATGCGACATCCACTTCTACACCCAATTCACCTAAGAGTATTGCAAATAAACGCAGCAGGGCAGAACTCCAAACTCGGTATTCTCCTACTTACTTTGTCAACATCATGGAGAGGTTGAGAGAGGAGATGAAGGTGGACCACCATATTCTCTTGCAAAGAACTCCTTTTGCATCATATCTGGACATGCCTTATCTAGGCATATCCATGCACCGATTGCAAGTAGTTCTTGCAAGGTTCGATGAAGAGGCCGGTGCCTTCTCGGTGGGGAACAATATCACTCTCCCACTTTCATTCGTTAAGTTCTCGCTTGTTCTCGGGTTGCACGATGTTGGTGCACACGTTAATTTTAACATTGCAGCCCGGAGCGAGAAATTGGACTGGCTCTTCCCGGATAAGAAGGTCGAGTTGATTACTCGAGATTTGGTTGCTGAAAAATTGAATATTTATGTACATAGGAGTTCGGAAAAGGATATGGAAGATTTTGTCCAGCTTTTTGTTCTTTTACTGTTTAGTTTTTTTTTTTGGTAAAAGTAACTATTGTACTGCAAAATTTGTTTATCCGTATCTTGATGACTTGAGTACCCTGGGGACGTATGCTTGGGGACATACCGCATATTCATATCTGGTTTCCCAGATAGAGCCTTACAGGAAAGAGAGAAAGAGATCAGGCTATGTCGAGGGGTGCGTCGTCGGCTTGATGGTAGACATGTTTTGTGCTAATATATTCAGTAGTTTGATTCAATAATTATTCTCACAATGCTTTACGAATTGTAGGCTTGGTTCTATGAACACGTACCCTCTTTAGGGATGCAGGAACGGGTGAATGTGTTACCCCGGTTGTTCTGGTGGGGTGTAGACAAGAAAGTCCGAAGGTCCATGGTGTCGAGTCTTCCAACGCTATCCTGACCAGCCTTCCCTTCCCTTGCGTGAAGTAATGTTTTTAGTTGTTTGATGTTTCCTTAGCTATGCTTTATAAATCTCAAATAATTAACAAAGATCTAAATTTTGTCCTTGTCATCAGGTTTATCTAATCATACCTTATACTTCTGAAAGAAAATTTATCTATGCAGTGCAACACCCAATTGAGGTAAATTAGCATTGGAAGTTTATGCATTAAGATTTATCCTTTACGAGATTATGTACTAATAATTTGTCTATGCAGAGGTCATTTGGCAGCAACAGTGACCCTGGCACCTTGATATATCGCGTTCAGAGATTAGAGGCTGAGTTGAAGGTAAAGGTGGAAGAGAATGAGGCTTTAAAGAAAAAAAATTTTTATCTGGAGAATGGGCCGAAGGAGGAGGATAAGGAGACTGAGACTGAGGATGAGAATGAGGATGAGGAGGCTGATGAGGATGACGATGAGGAAAATGATGGGAAGGAGGCTGAGGAGGAGGTTAAAACCCCCGATCCCCGAATCCGGATACGGTGAGCCGTGCAGAGCATCAAGGTGAGGAGGCTCAAAAACAGGATGGTGCCCCACAAACTTCCGGCGTACAGGAAGATGTGGTTGAAGTGGTGAAGAGAATAAGGAAAAGAAACAACATCCAGATGGCTTCATGACACCTCCGGGCACCACACCAAGGCCGACAAAAAGGGGGAGACAGACGCGACAATGATGAGCAGACAGTTGTATTTTCTTGTTTTAAACAATGTTGGATGTGGAATGATGATGAATAATTTTTTTTTTTTGTTTTTTGAACAGGGTGGCTGTTGACTGTATATATTTCATTTTGTTGTATATATTCTGTACATCTTAGTTTACTTCATATATCTCAATTGATTTGCAACCATACGTCGATATTATGTATTCATACGATAATTTGAATGTACCAATACGACATATTGATGAATTATTAAGTCAATTGATGGACATCCATACGTCAATTTGAGTATATTAATACGTCAAATGAAGGGTACCTATACGTCGGTTGATGAAAAATAATACGTAGACTGATGGATATCCACACGTCGATATTATGTATAATTACGTGATATGAAGTTTACCTATACGTCGATAAGTGAACAATAATATGTCAATTGATATCATCCATGCGTCAATTGACATCATTCATACATCAATTTGGGTCAAATATACGTCTATTGATATGTGCCTAATGTCATGTTAAGTGTACCTATACGTCGATTAATGGAAACTACCTCGTCGACTGAATGGCACACATACGTCAATTTGGGACAGTTATACGTCGATATTATGTATTAGTACGTTATAATATGTGTACGTATACGTCTATTAATGGAAAGTAATACGTCTAGTGATCGACATCAATACGTCGATATTATGTATAAATACGTCATATGAAGTGTACCTTTACATCGCTTAATGAAGAATAATAAGTCGATTGGCATCGTTCATTATGTCATTTGATAGAAAATAATACGTTGACTGATCGATATCCATACGTCGATATTATGTATAAATACGTCGTATGAAGTGTACATTTACGTCGCTTAACGAAGAATAATACGTCGATTGACATCATTCATACGTCAATTGCAGACAAATATACGTCGGTTGATGGAAAATAATACGCCGACTGATGGATATCAATACGTCGATATTATGTATAAACACGTCATATGAAGTGTACCTATACGTCGATTAGTGAACAATAATACGTTAATTGACATCATTCATACGTCAATTTTAGACAAATATACGTCGATTGATATGTGCCTAACATCATGTTAAGTGTACCTGTACGTTGATTAATGAAAAATAATACGTGTACCTAGTAGTAGTGTCTACACACATTATGTTTGTGAAATGTGTATAATTATGTCTATAAATATCTCAAACTTATAAACATTTACGCATACAGTCAAGTGACTACTAATAGTAGTGTGGATACACAAAGTCTTTGGTACATACATTGGTAAGTCTAGTGATTACTAGTAGTAGTGCCTACACACCTTATGTTTGTGAAAGAAATGTAACATTATTGATTCGACGCATATGTTCACAACATAAAATATTAGAAATTGATGAATTCATTCATAAAATACTTGTCCAAATATATTCATATGTGCGTGTTTGGGGTTTAGGGTTTGGAGTTTAGGGTTTGGGTAAGTACCAAACCGACGTACTATTACTTATGAAATGTTGTATTTTAACGAATGACTAAACGGATGTATTAATGAATATAAATGTTGTATGTCAACATTGAAGATGATGTATTAATTCTACAGGGGCGATGTACGTGGTTGACCTAACGACGTACATAAGTTGTCTAATGGTGTACGTGTTCTACTAGGTTGACGTATGTGTATAAATAAATTTTACATTTCAAATCGACGTGTCTTACCGACATTGCTTTTCACACAAACCGACGTGAACTTCTTCGTTCTCATACAAGAAGACACCACGCTCCTTTCTCACTCCTCACTGAACATAAAAAATTCATCAGTTTTCTTCGTGAAGATGAAATGACGCCATGTTAAGCGAATAGGCTTCACAATCCTTCCTCAATCCCACTTCTTTATAAATATCTTGCGGTTTCCCCACTTTTTTTTCACCACCTAAAAAAGAATTCAAAAATGGAGCATAATTATCGAGCTGTTTGGTCCGACACCACTGAGTTGAGACTCCTGGACATACTTCGGCGATCTGATATGTCTATTGTTCTGAAAGAAGATGATCCTACTGCTGATGTCTGGGAGAGGTCTGTTACAGATTCTATCCTCCGTGGGTTTTTGTCTGATGTAATCTGGAAAATTAATTGGGCATGGCCAACACGTAGGTTCACAGATGATGAAGTCGAGCAGCAATTTCAAGAGATACGTAACCGGTACGAAGTGTTTAGTGCTCTTCTTCTGGAACCTGAAGTTGAGTGGGATCCAGACACCAAAATCGTAAGGGGTATTAGTGCTTTTTGGAACACATATCTACAGGTATCGCTTTTACTTTTGGGTGTCATAAATGGTATCTTTTTATGATAATTTTATAGTGATTTCATATGATTGTATTGATTTGTATTTCTTATTGTCTATGCAGAATAACCCAAATGCTGCTCAGTATCGGTATGAAGGGGAAGTACATTGGAAAAAGATTAAGGTCTTATTTGACAAGAACTTCATCCCTGATCCAGATGTATAGCCTGCACCACAACCATATGGAGGGCTGGAGAATGACGACCAAGACCCTATGGAGAATGATAATCAAGACCCTATGGAGAATGGAGATAATGAAGATCATCAAGACCCTATGGAGAATGGTTTATGTTTATGACCGTTGGCTACATATTAGGTTTTTTATTTTGAATTAACAATGGAAACGTAATGAAGGGGGTTACTATTTAATATTAATATGAATTATTATTTATGATTTTATGGATACATTTTAGTACATTATCTTCAAATATAATGTCAATTGACTTGCATTCATGCGTCAATTTGAATGTACTAGTACGTCATGTCAAGTGTACCTATACGTCAATTGATAGACATCCATAAGTTGATATTAGGTATTAATACGTCATATCAAGTGTATCTGTACATCGATTGATGGAAAATAATACGTCAATTAACTTCCATTAATACGTCAATTTGAAAGTACTACTATGTCATACAATGTTTTAAAAACCGGACCGATTATCGAACCGGAAAATCTACCGGTTCAAGGTTCATTGGTCGGACCGTGGTTCAATCGTGGTCGGACCGGTGATGTCATAATTATAATATAAATAATTTTTAATAGATTAAAATTTGATAAAAAAATAATAAAATACATAAATATGCAATAAAAATATAAATAAAAAAACCAATCATTAGAATTTAAACATCCACAAATGACAAATCCAATAAAAATATCCAAATAGGCACCTAATTAACATAAAAGTGCAACAAAATAAACATAATCTAGTTAATAACAATTAACAAACTTCAAATATGCAATCTAGTCGCTCAATCCCCTCGCCTTAGCCATTCTTCATCATCTTCATTCGTGCCACCACCGCTAGTACTACCACCTATTCCAACTCCGATCGAGACATCATGCAAGTCATCTCCAATATAGAAACGATCAAACGATGACAAGTCTACATCATCATCAACCTCTACAGCCTCATTATCATCAGTTTGGTCAGCATCATCTACATTTAATCAAGATAAAAAAATGAGTTTAAAGTATATATTTCTTTATAGTAATCACTTATCATAATTTAGAACTTGTTTTTATTATAATTTCCACATAATTCACACATAAACCTTCTCGAGGACGACGACGGTCTCTTTCCATTCTTGGAGGATCTAATTCTTCATAAAGCATGTTCTCAATATCCTCATAATCAAGAAATGACTCATCTTCATCATCAACAACCCAAAAATCGGTCTTGTCAATACTCTCATAATCGACTGGATCAAAATTTTCAGGCTTCAAGAGCCACCTAAAGTATTTATAAAAGTAAATTTATCAAGGTGATATGTGATAATTACATTACAAAATTAAATAATAAATAAAAGTTTAATAAAATTATTGTTACCTATCTTTTAACTTCAAGTTGTAATGAACATACACCAAATCATTTAACCTTTGATGCTCCAGTCGATTCCTCTTCTTGGTATGTATACGTTCAAATACACTCCAATTCCTCTCACATCCGGATGATGTACTTGTTTGACCAAGAATTCGAATTGCCAATTTTCTAAGATTAGGTGCACTTCCGCCAAACAATCTCCACCATTCATCTAAGAAAGGAAAATAAATAAATAATAACATTGTAAAAAAAATAATAAATAAATAACTCAATCGAAGTTAATAAAGAAAATTTACCCGGCTGTGTGTCCCGGCATGTCTCAAAAGCAAGTTCTTGTCCAAAACTTTCTAAACGTTCTCGAAATAACCTCATTTCATTCACCAACTTTGTCTTACTACCTGTTCCTTTAGAGGACAACATTTTAAGCATACCATTCATAACCTCAGGTTTCTCACAAAATGATGTTTTATCATACTGAAAGACGGGATTCAAGTAATAAGCAGCGGCATATATATCTTTCCTCAATTGTCTATCCCAACGACTCTTGATGACCTGTGTATATGGCTTGTACAAACTCTTTTTTTTCTTAAAAAGACTTTTAATTCCCTTGCGTGCCCTATGCATCCCTTCATAAATGTACCCAATGGAGGGTTTTTTATCCCCATCAACAATTTTCAAGAGACGCATCAAAGGCTCCATAATTTTCACAATAATCAAGCAATCATTCCAAAATTTGATATTATGAACAATGGCAATTACTTCTTTTGTTTTCCTCTCCCTTGCTAGTCTTGAATCAGTAAACTCTTTACAAGTTACTAAAGCTTTTAAATCGTGCATGTGATGGTAAACATTATACAAAGCAGTAAAAGTAGTACCAAACCTTGTGTCCCCTGGACGAATTATTTCTGTCCAATCTTTGCGTTTCCTTAGCCAAGCCAACCAAAAACCGTGGTTGTACACAAATTTAGTGACGCGTGATGCTTTACTCACAATTTCAGCAACATGGTCCATCTTCGCTATATCCTTCATCACTAAATTCAAGCAATGTGCTGCACAAGGAGACCAACTAATAGATGCATAACGTTGTTCTACCAATTTTCCCGCAGCAACATAATTTGCTCCATTATCAGTAACCATGTGAACCACATTGGATGCACCTACCCATTCGATTACTTCTTGAAACAACTTAAACAATGCTTGTGCATCTTTTACAATATCAGATGCATCCACAGATTTCCAAAATACTGTTCCCCGAGGTGAATAGACAAGAAAATTAATCAATGTACGATCTCGATTATCTGACCAACCGTCACCCATGATTGTGCATCCATATTCTGCCCAAGTATTGCGAATACTATCAACCCACAATTGAACTTCTTTTTTTGCATCCCTTAAGAGAGGAATCCGAAGAGCATGATAATTGGGGACCTTATATCCCGACCCTATTGCAATTGCAGCATCAAACATACGTTGAAAGTATCTCGAGTTACAAGCATTGATTGGAATACATGTATCGTAAAAGAACTTGGCTATTTCCATATCAGCTCTTGCTATTGCTTCCTTACCTGCCAAGACACTTTTTATAGAAGGTTGGGACCCCGGAGTCGTCCTTGGAGCAAAGTAATCACCAATTCTGACTGATGGCTTCACTTTGCTGCTCTGACCAGCCTGTGATTTTCCTTTTTGAGTACTAGATCGTGCACTTCCAGTCCTTTCCCATGTCTGCCTAGGTATTTCTCCAACATCCTCCTCGTCATCTCTGTCCTCCCCTTCAAAAATAGGAGGGCCATATGTATTCTCCATATTATAACTGTCTTGGCTTTCTTTTTTTTTCGTGGCAATTTCTTTAAGCGACTCTTCCATTTGATATCTGACATCAGGAGGGACTTTTCGACACACTGTAATTGCACCTTTCTTCCCTGCAAGATGTTGTTTCATCCTATGTATGCCACCACCGGTTGACACCTTTCCACAATACAAACAACTAATAGATCTCTTCCCGTCGATAAGTTTTTCAACAACATGATTCCAAGCTATATCAGTCTTGCCCCTTATTGATTGAACAGATGTACTAGAACTAGAACCATTTCCTTCCCTATGTTGTTCACCAGACGACATATCGCTGCAAAAAATTCAAAGAGGAATTGTTAACCAAAACTAGGTAATGCTAAGACCTAAGAGATCTCTTAGAAATTCCTAAACAATTTTGTAGAAACCTCAAAGAAAGTGAATGGCCATTAAATCCCGTTCCCAGCAATATATCTAATGTCAAATAAGCAACTCAATTCAGCTACTCAATTAGCATTCAAACTCCATATATTTACATTAAGTTTCTTATTTAGAAAAATGTCATCAGAACTTATAAGTTATAACCTTTCGATCTCAATTTACAAAGGGTTTTTTCCTCTTCCTTCCCCTCACATACGCATATGCATTGCACTTTCTCTCTTGTGAGCACAGAAAGATTTAAACCTCCTTTTACCATTTTCTTTTTGGGTTTTCTTTTCAACAAAACATAGAGTAATTAAAAATTGCACTAGTCTGATAAACATCAACACCCATTAATAGACATAACTAATCCATGAAGAAAATTAGCAAAATTAGCTAATACATACACTCAACAAAAAACAGAACTGAGCTCAAATTGATTCGCCGGAGTGAGGAAATTTTTGGCAAGGGGGGATTTAGAGTGAAAGAGATGGAGAATTGGAGATGGAGAAACTCACCTGCTGTTGCGTGAAACGGTGAAAGAGAGAAACTCCTCCCCTGTTGCTGCTGCGTCAAAAAGAGGAAGAAAGAGCCAAGAGGGGTTTTGGGGTTTAATTTGGGGGTTGGATTATGGAAAATAGGGATTTAATTTTAAGTTTTTGACTAATTTCTTGAATAATTTGGAAACCGCCCGGTTTGATTGAACCTGTAACGGTTCGAAAGGTTCGACGGTCCAACCACGGTCCGGGCGGTTTTGAGCGGTTTTAGGGCTACAGCGGTTTTGAGGGTCGGATCGGACCGGTAAGGCTCCGGGTGGCGGTCCGACCGGCCGGACCGCCTGGTTCGGTCCGGTTCTTAAAACCCTGATGTCATATCAAGTGTGCCTATACGTCAATTGATTTCCATTCATAATGTATTAATACGTCATATCAACTGTACCCATACGTCACTTGAAATAAAAACATACGTCGATATTATGTATTAATACGTTGTATCAAGTGTAACTATATGTCGATTGATGGAAATTAATACGTCAATTGACTTGCATTCATACGTCAATATGAATGTACTACTACGTCATATTAATGTATTACTACGTCAATTTATAGACATCCATACGTCAATTTCAATGTACTAATACGTCATATCAAGTGTACCTATACGTCAATTGATTGACATCCATGCGTTGATATTATGTATTAATACATCATATCAATTGTTTCTGTACGTCGATTGAAGGAAACGAATACATCAATTGACTTCCCTTCATACGTCAATTTACCTATACATCAACTGATAAACATCCATACGTCGATCTAATGTATTGATATGTCATATCAACTGTACCTATACATCAATTGAAAGAAGAAAATACGTTGATATTATGTATTAATACGTCATATCAATTGTACCTATACGTCAATTAATGAAAATAATACGTCAATTGATGGAAAATAATACGTCGTTTGACTTCAATTCATATTGTTATTTATGATTTTATGGTTACCTTTTAGTACAATATCTCAAATGGAATGTCAATGAAACAAATGATCATAGATTTTGTGCAACACCTTGTGAATCTCCAAGAAAATGATCCACCAAAATATTTATTACAAGCCAAAAAACGTAATGTTTTTGGTAATACAAGCGAAACAAGATAATACAACACAACCATAGTACAAATCATAATATTACAACTCTTCAAATTGGCCTCTCCCATCTTCTAGCAACTAGTTTGTCCACATGACCGCTCTGGGATTCTTCCATCGCTCAGCATTTCTCGGGTCCTCTTTCTACATATAAAGAGTGAAAACAACGACAAAGATGATTGTTAGTAAGAAGTAAAGGTAAATTGAAGTTGTACAACACCACCCTAATGTTGTCCTAATAATTTATATCCGACGTAATATCCATGAACAAATGCAGTATTGAAACGTACATGTGCAGTATTTGTATTATTATCCCATATGAGGTAATTTTAGTGCAGAGTAGACATATTTTCACATCATAAATGCCACACTTTGTATTTCAAACGCAATATTTCTGTCTAGCTACATGAGGTAATTGCCAAGTATTCATAAGCCATATGTATACGTAATTTCAATGATTAATGAAGTATTTTATAACTTGAGTAATACTACCAAATGAGCTTTCTTCTTCTCATAGCAAACAAACAAAGAGCTACCATTCCCCAAAGTAAATGCCACAAAGTATTACTTGCCAGTATAGTTGTTTTCGCCTCAGTGTTCATTTGGCTCGCTATTGGGAACTGCCATCATGTCAACGATCGGCAGTTGGAGGCATTTATGCAGCCGACACATATTGAGGACGTCCTCATCCTCTTTTAAACTCATATACAATTTGTAAGGAGGAGCAAAGTATCGCAATTGAATACATCCTAAATTCATTTAAAGCCACTTTCTTGCAAGAACATGGAAAACATCCATCAGAGTGGTCCCTTTAAAAAATGAAATCACATCAAGCTCATCGTTGTATGCGCAAATTCCTAAAATCTGAAATTCACCTGTTTGCGTAGTTGTATCCATTTGCATCGCTACTTGTGGTAGTGGTGGTGGTAACGGACCCAATTCAGATGTTTGAGCACTTGTATCCATTTGCATCGTGGTCGGGCAACAGACCCAATTCAGATGACGATTATCTGGAAAAAAGAGAAAAAAAAAAGCAATCGGGCTTGGAAATAAGATGGAGGACGGAGGGGTGGTGGTGGTGGTGGTCGGGCAACAGACCCAATTCAGATGTCAATTATCAAAGGAAAAAAAAAACCAATCGAAGAATATAGGACAGATAGAGAGCAGATAGGGCAAAGGTGAATTGATTTGCAAATTTTGCGGGTGCAGGGTGGGTGATTATTTAATATAGGTCTGGTGGGAGTGAAAATAGACTAGAAATAACAAAAGAGGGGGGGGGGGGGGGTATTTTAGACTTTTCAGGTGGGTAGGGAGCTAATACAATGAAAGAACATGAATTGGGGGGTGCAAAGTTGAAAAACAAGGGGGAGGACTGATTCATGATTTGAAACATTGAATGGGGATTTTTCTCTAAACACCTGTTAACTTAATACTTGACGAATTTTTGTAAATGATTTAGATGCTAATCAAAATTATCGTCCAAAAATCAAAATAATTTCTCTAAAGTTATGATGATTTATGAAATCGTATGCACTTTTTATTTTATAATTAAAATTTTAATATAATTAATAGGAAATTTTTTATTTATGGTCTCGTAGGACTTTGCCCATTTCAGATGTAGTCCCATAGGAATTTCATTTGCATTTTTGGTCTCCACCGTAAAAAAATGGATGGAAAAAGCGAGTGTCATACACGCACATTTATCTCAGAACATACAAAAAATGGTGCGTGTATGACACTCGCCTTTTTCTATCCATTTTTTTACTGTTGGGACCCAAAATATAACTTTTTTAGTCACATGGAACCAAAAGTGCAATTGAAATTTTAATGTGACTAAATCTGAAATCGACGAAATTCTATGAGACCAAAAATAAAAATTTCCCCAACTAATATGAGTCAAAGTCCGAAAAAGTGTACATCCAAATTCCCCTAACAAGAGCAACAAAATCAATACATTCGCAAGACATTCGAACACACTGAACAAGTTTGTGTGTGAATTGGCAAAATCCAATGGAGGAACCAACTCATTTGCAAAGCCACTCGACTTGAAAGAGATAAATATGCATTTCATAGACTACAACAAAAATTGGTACACATTAAATGCCTTTCTATTGTCCCATGGTTTAACTATTAAATAAACTTTAGAAAAAATAATTACAGACCCCCTCGTTTTATGGTCAATTATCGAAAATTCTTGAACCTTTTACAAATTATAAAAAGTTCTCATCACGTTAAAACATTGTAACAATTACACCCCTTGTATATTTAAAAATTCTTATAATTTCAACGTGTCCCTAAACCGGCGATCAACCTTTTCATTTTGATGCATAAGTCCAATGTTAAGCTCAATCGAAACTACATTTCGCTCTCTCCGCTCGTACTCTAAATGTGCAAACATGGTGATGCACAGGCGGCATATAGTTGGAAAGTTTCATTCTGAGTGTGATTGGATCATGTAAACAACATATTCGTGTTTTCTACATATTATAGAAGCCATCTCGATTGTAATATGATTCATTCAAGTTTCGAAACCTGAATAGAAATGCACTTTTTACTATTTATTTTTTGATTTTGATGATCTCTTCACAGCTAACAGAAAATAGTGCACCTGATGATGTAAAAGTATACTGTTTATAGATAAATTGTTTCAAGTGAATTTGTATTTAATTTAAACTATAGAGCATGTCGAATTGCATCTGTAACAGTCAGTAAAAAAATCATCTGTATCTATAGATTTATCATTTACTGCTTTCTGTAACCATCTGTGTTTTAACTCTGTAAATTGTTTCTGGATTTCCTAATCGGCTGCAGATTTTCACACAAGATTCTCTATTACAAAACGGTGTGTTGCATCTCCTATTGCATTTATTCTATGCATGACAAACGTGCACATCTTTTCCTCAAATATATAAGTGATTTCAATTTTGTACACTTGTCAAGTATAGAGGTGAATGCAATAGGAGATGCAATAACGTTTGCAATAGAGGATCTGGATTGACAGATCTTCTCTTGCTATTGGGTGAAAGTTTTCGACTAGTTCGATGCATACACGAGAAGTGTGCTTAAGCGTTCTGTTATGCTAATGTTAATTATCTGTTTCATCCGCAAGAAGTCATGCTATTTTTCTGTAAGTAAATTACTCTGTTATCCGTTGCTGCATTTGTAATGCTTAGTGCCATTCGTTTCGCAAGTGTTAATTTTTGTCTCTTTGGATATGCCTGTCACTCCCTATTCGGTTTGGGTAAAACGCGTAATATGTGTTAATTAGTTTCTCTGATTTGTGTTCTTGATTTCTTGCTTTATTCATGACATTGCTTGAATTAATATGTACTGCATTTGGAAGGGTAGCCGCCTTTGATTCTACGTTGAATTTGGTGTTTAGTCGAATTTCTATTGGAACGCAGCACTATGGAAGGTTCAAGGATCATGATGCTTTGGAGGTTGAATGTGATGCAATTTTTAATACCAAACGATGAACACTTTTTAATTGACTATTGGTAAACTACAGGTACAATTTTCATTTTATATATTACGTAGTTTCTCTTCTTCACCCTCACCCTTTTTTTTCTTTTTGAGACTTTGGTGTAAGGCAGAATGTCCTAAGTACTGCATCCTTCCTCTTTCTGAGGTCTACGGCATTTATTCCTCGCTTAAGTAACAAAGTCTCCCTATCAAAAAAAAAACGAAACACAGGCGTTCAGACCTCAAAATAGCTTGTTACGAAAATGAAAAAGTTAAACATTGTTTCTATTAGTTATGATAGTAAAAGATAAAAGTCCGAACCTTACATGAAAATTCTTCACATTTTGTCATTGTTTGCATCAGTAACCGCCACGTGCAAATGCTGCGTTGTCTCATCATCTGTTTCTTCCTTGACCTTTAAATATTGAACTGGTTTCTCTTCATTTTCTTCGTTGACCCTCCGATTTTGCAATGGTTTCTCGAAATGGCTTTCAAGATCCCATTTTTGAGGTTCTTCAGGAATTGCACTTTTCCTGTACTTACAGTACAGCAAAAGCTGGAGGATACCTAGAGGGCTGCCAACGAGGTTTGGAGACTGTAATACACATTGGAACATATATCGTAAGCAAATTAAAGCAGTATTATTTAGTAGTACTTATTCCTTGAAAATAGACCTCATTATCATACTCACCGCAAGAAAAAGATCGTGGCCTAGAAGTCCGTAAGCCATCCAGAGCGAACTAGCAAGAAATGAGAACAATGACAAGTAGAATGGCATAAATTCCACGCTCTTTGTCAGTATCACTTGTTTCTGGCATAATTAGAACAACCATATCAGGAATAAAATATGGAAACATACAATTAATTAACCCTTCTAGGAAGAATATGAATCTCTTTCTGATGAGAACCTTGAATCAAAATCTAGGCATTCCTATATCCTATCAGAAAGAATTTCGTGTTTTACTTTTATTTCCAAATAACGGTGTTTCTAATTTTTCTTTCTTTTAGGCATGAATAATGATGTTGCTTGAGAAGGACTCACCATAGCCACAAGTGGCGAACCGTACATGGCTACAGATGCTACCAGTCCGATGCTTCCAACAAACGCCTTGCGATGGGGGTGATCATGAAATACAAGTGCTGATAATATTGCAATGAGGCAGCACAACAGGATAACAGGTATAGTCAACATGGCCACCTTCTTCTGTATATTCCATTGAAGCTAAATATTAGTCAATATATTGTCCTTTCTAGTCTATCCATGCATGCTTGAAATACTTACTACAAGAGAGTTGATCTAACTTGGCCCGTGTCGAATGTTAACAATTGCGTATATGTTTTATGGCCAGGCTTACATAGATAAACTTGTTGCAAAATATGACATATTTTAAAAATTGCGGTACAGAGTCATTAAACAAGCTATTTCACACACGATTTGATGTTTAATTTCTTGAACCAGACTGTGGAATTAAATTTGTGAACATGGATGCATGTAAGGTAAGATAGACCGTTTTTGGAATTAGGGAGCCGCGCGTCTACAAAATGAAAATGGTATGTAAGAAACATATAGGATGTTATTGCTACATATAGGATGTGAACTTGTGAAGAAGTAACTTGCCTTTCCATTAGCCGAAGCATAGTAGAAATATATCATTATGAAGGAGAGCTCGAAAAGAATCCCCAATCCGTTAATGGTGACAACAGGAAAGTTTTCCCACTTGTAGCTTACTACTGGCAAGCCATACCAAGTGTAGAGGAAACAGTTTGACAGGGCTATGATGTACGGCACGCACGAAAACTCTTCAGTGCTTTTCTTTCTTATCACCCTTGAGAAAGTTAACCTGGCAATATTGGAAGTATGAAACAAGTTTAGAATGTCAGTGACATTGTAGTATATGGTTCATTTTATGCATGAATACCATGTTGTTTTATATTATGTTTGAAAATAAATGTTTTTGATTGTGTAATTATCAAATTGAAAAATTAGTAGTTACATTGGTGCAGCATAAAGTAGCATAGAGGCTGCATTCCCTGCAACAAACACATAAAAAAACAGGTTTAATTTGAATGGTTTCAAAACCTTAACATGTCTGATTAAAATATCAAGGGATCGGAGAAGGTGTACCCATAACGCCTACTGCCAAGCGAAATTTCTCTTCCATGTCTTATGATGGCGATAAAACGACTCTCGAGTTGAGTTACGAAGAACTAAAGGAGCTTATTGTTGCTCATGAAGTGTGTAGCAAGGGGATATATATAGTGGAAAGAAATTAAGATCGGAGGACGGAATAAGAAAAGCGCGGTCTACGGTCTACATCTTATGAATTTGTGGAGCTAAATAATTGAAATGAAAAGAAGAAATTGTTTTGTGGATGGATTCTTTCTTGAATTTGTTTAATGCAAATGCTTCAAAATGCTTTTGCTATTTGAAAATAAGACTGGAAAGATACCAATACAGAAGAACATAATTGTGATATATGATTTGTCATCTTGGTTCTCTTGAAAGTGGAAGATGTCACAAGAATTCCACTCTCCACTTGAAGCAATAGAGGTATTTTTTGATGTTTCAATTTTCAAATCTTGCTCTATTTTGGCGAATACAGAAAGAAAATTACTATCAACTTACGAAGTTGTGCATTCTCGTTATTTACATAACCAATAATGACTATCTTGTGAAGCATGTAAGAATCAATAGCTGAACCCAAGAAGTATGTTTATCTTAGCTCTTGAATTTGTTACAAAATCTCTGTTCAATTTCATTGTAACTGTATCTATATCCTATGTAAATGTTGGGGTGTCTGTCAATTGTGACAAAATTCCAACTTTAGTCACACAGAATATCACGATTCTAGTTTTAGTCTCACACTTTACGTGATTTTAAGATTAATTTTTTTTTAAACAACTTTAGTCCCATACTTTATTTCTGTTAAAAGTTAACAAAAACTAACGGAATGTATTAAAAATTGCATTTTGCCCCCTGAACTATATAAGATGTATTAAACACCCCCTAAACAAATATTAATGTCACTTACCCCCGAAAAATTAAGTGAAATAAAAATATGTTTAGGGGCTATTTGGTACAAGGTATATAGTTTGAGGGAGCAAAATACAATTTCCAGTTGCCCATTCCGTCAAAATTTAATAGAAAATATCGGGACTGAGTTTGCAACTAATGTGTAATATTGGGACTTTTTTAAAAATCCCGTAAAGCGTGGGATAAATACTAAAATTACGATATTAATTCTGTGGGCCTATAATTGAAATTTTGCAATCAATTGTTTAAGTGAAAGTACAATTGGTCAAGTTTGACAAGCGTAAACAAGAACAGAAAAAGTACCAGGTATTCAAGGTTGGACCTCTTAAATTGTCCAATAAACTCAAAATGTCTGTTACTAGATTTGTTAATCTGCCAGAACTTTCGAATAGTATGCTAGGAAATAGAGAACCAATTAGAGCATTTATAAGTAATAAATATTTCTTCAGATTTGAATGTCTAGTTTGTTTTAGCACAAAATCCTTTAGTACAAAATCATCGTATATAAACTTGCCACAAATCTTTTATATCTAACTTTTTGCAATTATGTTATAGAACTTCCCGAATCATTGTATTTGTTAATACCTTTTCAAAGAAGCTTTATATAAATTAAGTACATTATTCAATATTGCACCACAAAATAGTGAAGGAATGTTTAATTTGGAGTAATATATATATTTTTTTTTGGTTATTTTCCCTTTTTGAGTTATTCGTAAAGGAATATTTTGCGTTCAAGAGCTAAATACTAAAAGAGAAATTTCGAAAAAAATAAAAGAGGGGTGTGTGTGTTGGGGGGGGGGGGGGGGGGGGGGGGGGGGGGGTATGGTGTCCAAACAGCTATTGCATTCATGATCAGCAAAAGAAATTGTTATCCTCAAACATAAGTGCAGATTGATCACTCTTTTATATATTGAAAAAAAATGCAACCACACATATTTCAGAAGAATTAGTTTATAAAATTATTTAACTATGACTTTAAAGTTTAATTGGTTCTTCTGAGTTCTACTCCTAATCTTTCTTCAGGTAATATTATATATTTATGAACATATATATATATATATACATGGAGAACATGTTACCATTCAATTCTATGATGCATTAAACTGTTCAATAACAATTTATATTTCTTTTTTTTTTTTTTTGTCTGAACCAAGGATGTGTACCGCTGGCAGCAGTAACTAATCATTTTCGCCACAAGAGCTCTTCCATTGGAGGTAAACGGCTGGCCACGAAATGTGCTTCATTTCCATGGACGATGATTTATATTTCAGTATGGGAAAAAGCAGCCCCTGATGAAAAATACCATTTCCATGATGGTGATTTCAGCATATCTTCCTGTTGGCTTCCATATTTCTTTTTCTTGACTCAGCTCAACTTTCTAATAAAATTCTATATCCTCAACCACATTAACAAACACTGATGCTTTATTCTATAATTTAATTTGCTTGAATGCTCTTCCAACTCGGAATATTCTTATTTTGGGCCTCGTAACATCGCTGTGATCGGCTGTATGCTTGATTGAGTGGCTGAATTTGAATGCTAATAATACTTACAGCATCCATGATTAAACCTTTAGTGGAAGTCAGTGGAACTCTCTTTGAAATAGTGATTAGAATCAAATCTCACATGTTAGGGATAATTATTTCGAATCCCCCGAGGTTTAGCGAATTACCTAGACATCCATTGTACTATGTTGGCAACTCGAAAAACATGGGTCGAATTGTAATCTTTTTTTTTATTCATGGGAAATTATTGTAATTTCTCGAACCTCATGTTGCTTATCGTTATTAAGGGTCTCACACATGCGGTGCGGTTTCTATGTAATTTACCCTACATATTAAGTAATTTGTTGAAAATGCCTCAATGAGTTCAATCTTAGGAGCTCTCATGACTCGCAGTCCAAGGACGATCGCAAATATCCATGTGGCGGGACTTACACGACGTCCATTTTGTAGGACTTCAAGCCCCGAGTTTCACCAAGAAGCACTCCTCGATGAGACGAAAATAATTAAGGATTTACAAAGTTATTCTTGAGTTTTGACTGTCATGATGTTAATTAAGGGGTCAGATTTACTAACTTGAAGTTCTTTTATGTTCTTTAGAATTAGATTTGCACAAGGGCAGTGGGAATTATATTTGACCAAGAAGAATTTTGGAATATATCCTTATTCTAATAAGATGTATGTAATTTCAACCTTTATTTTATATGTTGTAGTGAACTATAATACTATTTGAAAAGTAAATTGAAAGTTCAAAGACCTTTCAGGTTTTCATTGCTGCTAGTTTAGACAGAATATTATATTATGATTTTCCCAGAATTCTTATTAGCACCTTAGTAACTAGTGAGTAATCAGGAATACCTATATTTATCCATAATGCTAAATTTGGGACAACATATAACATTAGAAAAATGCTATATATCACTATTTTTTAACATTACAACCAAGATAATTATTTTTTGAATATCTACATGTTGTTCATTATATAGTAATTTTTTGTTGCTCCGGATAAATCACCAGCAAATCAAATTTTCTCCCTTTGATATACATGCGACGTGGATTTTACCAAAGCTTGAAACATAACCTCAGTCACAAATTCCAATTTGTGACGTGTTTAATATTTTTCACATGGTAGAGGTTATTTATTGTGCGTTTTGATTTATAATCTTAGTATTTTATTTAAATTTGATGTTTTCATCTTGTATTATATATGGGAAAATTACACGCAGACCCTCCCACTTATTCTGTAATTATCAAAACCTCCCCTCATCTTTTGAAAATTACCAACGCACCCCCTCAATGAGTCTCTTTGTAAGATTTACATGGTGTAAAATTGTAAGAATTTTTAAATATAAAGGGGTGCAATTGTAAGAAATGTCTTAAGGGTTGGTAATTTTTAATAAGTGAGGAAATGTTTTGGTAATTATACATTAAGTGAGGGGGTCTGTGTGTAATTTTTCCTATATATAGCAGATGTATATCAAATTTATAAAATATTTTCTTAACTATATACTATGGATCACATTTTCATCTTGTGTATCGTTTTACAAATGCTCACCTCATGTGTAAAATCTTCTCTCGACGTTGATTTTATATGTAATTGGTGAAGTGGAATTTAAAATAAAACATCAAGTTAGAATAGATGATTCAAAGCCGGAATCACGTACGCTTACCAATTAAAGTAGAATACAAGATGATATACAAATTAAAATAAAGGATTCGAAGTGTTATGTCTAATAAACTTTTTGTGACCATCTCTCCACCACATAGGAATTGCATATTATGCTCTTTATTACTAACTTCTTATCCAAATTTGATTATAGATTGGTAATCCAACTAAGAAATGCATTTCTTTTCCTTTTAATCCGCAGTCAATGGAAAATGTCACTAAACATTATCTTGTTAGTTAGCAGCAAACAAACTTAAACAGTGGTCTTTGGTCGGGAATTATTCTGTAATAAAAAATTCACAGGCAATAATGGAGTTTGCCAGATGTCTTAAACTCTAAATGCTACCAAATTTGATAGCCATACCATCGGGGATGGAGCCAGAAATTGGGGGCGAATATATATAAAAAAAAGAAAAAAATTATTTTGGGGGTGAAAAATTCAAAAATAAATGATATTTTTTTGGGCAAATTCATTTTTTTCTCAAAGTTAAGGGGTTATCCCCACCAGCCGGGGACACCCATGGCTCCATCCCTGCATACCATAATGTTATTTTGTTTGGTTTAATCGTACAAAATCATACTCTGTGTGAATGGATGTTGTCTACCGAATTTTTACTATCGATGAAATGATAAAAGATCATTATATTTCATAATCAATTAACGATGATAATAGGGAAAAGAAAAATTCTAAAATGAAGTCTGTCAAACTAGAAACAAACTAATAATCCATCCGTCCTACAAGATTTGTTTTCACTTGGTTGGGAATTAACAAAAGTAAATTATAGCACGACATTTCTTTCAAAATTACCACTTCCACGATTGCATATTGAATCATTGTTGGTTGGAGAAGAGAACAACCAGATTTGCCCTAAAGTTACATTGCAGGAATTTAGTTTGATTTATATTTGTAATTGTTGGTTTATAATTTTTGGTTGATAGCTAAGGAAATTGCGTCATGATAAGAATTATTTAATTCAATTTTTAAAACTAAAACAGTCATAGTCTTATGTTACAAGGAATTCATAATTGTACTAGAAGGACAAATTTATTGAGACATATAAAATAAATTACATAACATCCTTTTAGGACATAACTGTTGAAGAATGGCTCTTTCAAAAGAAGAGCAAAGAATCCCACATAGGAAAACATTAGAAGTGATGGGCTCATTTGTTGTATAAAAGGAGCCCACCTCTTCACTTTGAAAAACATCCCAAATTGCCTAAGTCTTTTAGCAATTTCTTCTTTCTTCCTCTATAGTTTGTAATAGTTTCACTTTAGTCCTTTAGTGAAATATTTTGGTGGGGTCCGAGGACGTAGGCTAAATTAGCCGAACCTCGTTAAATTTGGTGTTCTTTATTTTGTGCTATTCTTCAAGTAGCCATTGTTAGTTATAGTTGTAGTGTTATATTGTGCTATTAAATTCGTCTAGTTAATTCTGTCGAGGAGGTTGGGTTTTAAGCGCGACCGTTGTGACGCCTCCAATCTTTCCTGGGAATTAAATCTAGTGTGGTTTTCTAGTACAATATTTCCCTCGCTATTTCTATATTTGGTGGAATATGATTCTGAGTTCCACAACAATAACATCCTATTGTCTTAGTAGGTCTCAAATCCAAAAACTAGCACCTCATTCTTGGCCACTAGATATACAACTTGATTTGTTGATATCCAAATGCTAAAGGTTGCAATAAAATTTGCACAATAATATTTAATTAAAGTATCTAAGATTAACCCATATCCTTTGCGAAAGCAAAGTTTATTGGAGGGAACATAACATACAAGAAGTTGAAAGTGGTTCTCACAAGATATAAACTATATAATCTTCATTAACGAGTAGATACAAGTCTCAGTAAATCATAATCATCCACGTTTAGAATCCACATGAGTCCCAACATAGTTTTCTATCCCCCACGATTAGAACCCACATGAGTCCCAATATAGTTTTCTATTCAGAATCTTGAGAGCTCCTAAAAATGACCCGTAAAGCAAAAACTTATATACCTGTAGGTTGTGCCTCTCATGTCCCAGAAAACTGTATTATACATGTCAACTGACTTTTATGTGCATGTAATGTTAAACTATGATACAAATGATTTTTGTATACACCAGTTCGGTATACGGAGATAATATTTTACTCTACACTCAAGTGTTTGGTTCATTTGAAAACATAGCGGCGAAGATAATCGACTCGAGCTGGATGCTTGAGCTTCATGAAAGCCTTAACTTCGTGCTTTCGAACCATTTCTCGTGAAATGTTCAAGTTTCCTGCAATTTCTCCGAGTGTTCTATCTCCTTTACCATCTAGCCCATATCTTTGTCTGACCACCAAACTCTCCTTGGGCTTCAGAGAATCGAGCTGTCATAGAATGTTATAGATCAGAAGAGTTTTAGAGTCATTTCTTGATGACAGACAAACATATTGGCACAAGAGTTTACATAAACAGGATATATTACGTAGACATCCCCGCATTAGACCCTAATTAAGAAAAGCATATCGAGGTTTGAGAAATTACAATAACATCTTCTATCAATTAAAGCATATTACAATTTAACCCTCAGTTAAGAAGCACATTACTATTTCACTCCCTACAATTTCCTTCGGTCAGTGTCCTAATATCTGATCCCACTTTTCAAATATTAGATGCTCTTAACCCGAAACGTTCAACATAGAAACTTGCAGACCTCTTATATTCCATGAAGAAGCAAGTGGAACTGATAAATTGACATGCAGGACGAAAGGAAAAGATAAAAGATGAAATTAAATATTTACTTTCTAAGAACACCATCCTATTCCTTTTCATTCACCATCATAAATATTATTAACTTAAATCAACCTTTGTAATATATATTGATAAACAAGAATAAGTATTGGATTAGTAAGGGATAGAATAGAATCAGGCATGCATGTTGACAATGCCAATATGAACAATGAATCACATTCTTAAAACCGAAAATGACAAAATTCGAAGCATCTAAACGTTTTATTAATGTTTTCTAGTAATTTATAATAATTCAAGCATTTTAGCTCAATATGTTATCAAATACATTAGGTAATTAGACTAGAAATTTTACCACATCATCCAGAGCAAGCCTGAGAATTGCAGGTTGCCGTCTATTATCTCCTTCAACACCATCAACATCAGTAATCCCATTTATGAACTCTTCTTGTGTTACTGTGTGCCGTGCATGCAGAGAATAAATAGGCTTCGATACCCTCATCACTTCATGGTACCTTTCTGGGGATATTCCAACCCGGTCTATAATTTCTTCTTCTGTTGGCAATCTCTGAAGCTCAAACAGCAACTCTAGCTTGGCCTTCTGGATTTCTACTCTGACCTACATCAGAAAATAGTTCAGTTTCCATAATGCTTATCTTAAACAAAAGCATTTTGAAATTTTTGAAACTCGAGATTTTGTAGAAGAGATTTTTAATGAAACATACCGACTCCAGGCCAAACGAGACCTTTGTAAAGCTTGAAAGGGTCATAGACCGTACAATCGCGTGCCTAATCCAAAAGAGGCCATATGTTGAGAGCCGAAACTTCCTCTTTGGTTCAAACCGATCAATAGCTGTTATAAGACCTTTCACTCCAGCCTGACAAAGGTCTTGGAATCTTGGTCCATTTGCAAAGTCTTGAAAATACTTGTTTATCACAAATAAAACAAGCCGAAGGTTGTGCTGTAACCAATAAATCATGATAATGGCTTCAGTTAGATTCTTTTTAATGCAATAAACGAGACTCATGCAACTTTGTATTTAAATTAATCTGTGTCTAAATCAGAATCAATCGACAAAAGAAAACAAAAAGTACCTTGATCAACTTGTTTCTAGCAGCTCGACCAACTTCCAATTGTTTCCTCAGCTGGGCAATATGCATATTTGTTGCCTCAGCCAACTCATCATCTGTTAACTCTCTTTCTAAATCATTTTGTAAAGTCTCCTTAACTTGGAGGATTGCCTAAATAACAATATACCAAAATTAGCAGAAGAAACACCATAAACATATGAAAACAAAAATGAAAAAAACACCACATTTTCTATTCTTCGTATTGATTACCTTCATAGGTTGCATCAGTTTAAAAAGCCAGGCATGCTCCGTTGAAGGAAGAACCGGAGGGATCTTCATTTTCTTCCAGTCTAAGCTGACCAAGTCACTGGAAGCCGAATAGTCCCTAACAAGCCTATCAATCTTCTCATCTTCATCATTCTTGCCAAGTTTCTTTTTCTGGGACGATGTTACAAATTCGCCTTCTTTCTTCATTTTAAGGGCAATTCTCTTCTCGAGACTCAATCTTTTTCCCTCACTCCTTTGACTTCTAACAACATTCTCAGCAATTTTGTTATCTGTCTCCTCAGCCTCTCCAGTCTTCTTCCTTGGTGGCTGTTTTCTCTTTGTCCTACATTTTTTCACCTCCTCATCAAAAACAGGACTCTGTTTGTATAAATACTCTAATTTTGCAGCAGCTTCACTGTAATCCAAATCCAATGTACTGGGAGAGGCTTCATCCATTGCGACAGCATTTACTCGCTTTTTCACCTTTCTTAACCTTTTTCCATTTTCTTTATTTGCCTCTAAAGGTAAATCTAGAGATTCTCGCGGTGCTATTAGAGCTGTATTTTTAGGTTTATCTGTCTTTTTGAATGATAGTATTACTGGTCTTTTCGATAAAGATACACGCGAGGAACACTTTGTGTTCAATCCCACTGGAGTTCTTGCAGCAGAACTAGAAACGGTCACAACTCCCATGCCAAAGATGTTTGTTGATCCAACAAATTGACTGCCAAATAAAAAAAGCTCTCAATGAACAAAAACACTAATACAATTCCAAACCGCAATCACCACTTAATACACAATTAATCCAACAAATTGATGATAGACTTACATACAATGTATCAACAGATGAATACTTATCAGGCTACATATTATCACTGACAACAAAATGACGGATTAATTAAATTTCTAATAAGCAACTAAGAAACACCATATTCAACACACATAAATAAGAAAAGTCTCCGAATTACAGATTGCATCTCCATAGCTTCGAACCACATATCGATAACAAAATCTTAAAAGACTGAAATACACATCAACTAAACACCATATTCAACACACATAAATAAGAAAAATCTCCGTTTCCATAGCTCCGAATCACAGATTGCATTTCCATAGCTTCGAATCACATATCGATAACAAAAAATTTAACTGACTGAGAAAATACATCTAATAAGCAACTAAACACCATATTTCTTTTTTTGGAAATTACCAGGTAAATTTCTGCCAGTCAATCGGGCAAACTTACCCACACGCAATAACCCGCAAATCACGTATGGGTAAGTTGTCCTAAGTTACCCATAGACGAAGGGCTCGATACTCGATAAGCGCAGAGGCCCGGGAGGATATAGGGGAAATAACCCCAATCCCCACACCTGAATTTCGAACCCAGGTGGGTTCTCACGGCCGATGGCCTTGACCGCTAGGCCACACCCCCATATTCAACACACATAAATACGAAAAATCTCCATTTCCTGAGCTTCGAATCACAGATACGATAACAAAAATTTTCACCGACTGAAAAATATGTTCAATACTCACACATAAAAGAAGTAAAAAAAACTCCGTTTTTCGTAGGAAAATTAGCAAAATATAAATGCGTAAAACCAGTACCTGAGCAAGTGCAATCGAGACTGCAAATCGGAGATAATCGGAAGGCAATAATATTCCGATCAAACAGTGGAATATTCCGGCGAAAATTGTGGAATGAAAAGAATCACAGCTGAACACAAGAATTTGATTCTTCAAAAGCATTAAAAATAAAATTATAAATTTCTCTTTCGAATTTCGGCGACCACAAGCTCCTTTTTGCTATATATCTACGGCTGTGAATGAGGAGCCAAATGATCAACGGTAGATAAGCTCTCCAGGTGGACGAAGAGTTGACGTGGCTAATGGCAAAGTTCTTACGTGGCAAGTTGAGAGTGGAAGGAGAGATATTTCGAGGGAGTTCATGGATATCGTTTTGCATACGTGGCTTGTTTTTATTGGATTAGAGATATTACTCGAGAATTTGTGGGACCCACATTTTTATGTTTATGGTATTGAGAATGCAGACGTGGCGAGATGGTAGCCGGTTGAGGTTTCCTCTCTTTTATTTATTTTCTTTTGAGAAATATATGTGTTTTTGTGCCCTTCAATATTTTGTTGATTTCAATTAACAATCTCGATTTTTTTAAAAATTATTTTAAAATATATCCTAGATCTATTATGATAGGTTGGTGTTGACTAATTGATACGAAGAATTGAGAGAATTTAAGAGAGACAAAGAAGAATACAAAAAGGGTTTTAGGACGGTTCAAGACAGCTTGACTACGGTTGATGCAGGGTTGATCGTGGTCAACATGGGTTTGATAACGTGCAACAAAGAATTGGTGTTCGGTTCCCTTTGTGGTTTTGACTTAGATTTGGCTGTTGACTTTAGTATTGAGATTGTTTTCTTAATTATCTAGTAATATAATTGTATTTTAAATTTGGTTTAGTTTTCTAGTGTATCATGTCGTCCCCTCTATAAATATGAACTTGTATATTATAATTGATGATTGATTCCGAGAAATAAAAATATAGACCTAATATTGGCTCTTGAATGAAGTACTTTGACCAAACCATCTTAGAGACTTTTTTTTTTAATTTTCTTTTTTATGTTATTCATTCTCTATTGATGTCAAATTGTCAATCCTAACATATTATGGATCATTTACTTGTATTGCCAAAACATGATTTCATCTAAACGAACCAATCATATAAGGCAAGAATTATTACAGATTTGAGACGTAAGAGTTACAAAGAATCAAATCTATTATATTGCAAGTATTTTTCTAACAGCAAATATATTTCGAGGTATCAAATTACAATGTATTTTAATTTTATCTTTACATTTATTTTGAGTTATTTTATCAATTACGACTTAAACTCACTTTATTGTGAATTGAGAACAATTTAAAGTTCGATTAATTGTCGGGTAATATACTATAAAAACTTTTGACAATTCATTATAGGCTACTAGGTAGAGTTTTTGTGGTTAATTATGAATTAAATGGTGAAGTTGGTGGACAGACCACGAGTTAAGCTCATTTTAGTTTTTTTTTTTTTGATGATGTATCACTTTATATTATACTTCATATATACACGATAAGTATATATAATTAATGTCGATATTATATTTTAAGAATTCTTTTATACATGTCATGCATTTATAAAATATAATATGCTATGAAACCCTATTTTGCAAAATTGAGTTATGGATTAGTGGTGAAGTCATCAATATTTAATGCATAATTATAGGTATAATTTGGAGATTATCAACTAATCAACTCACCATAGGTCATATAAACAAGCTTATTTTGAGTTAATAGTAGCTATGAATCTATCATGCATAAATATTGTTGTACAATTAATTTTCTCATAAATACTATGTTTAGGCCTTGGAATTTGACTTGTAAAAAAGAAAGACAAATAAATAAGTTTAAAAAGTAAAGCACGAAATATTATAATCTGAAGTGAGACAAATATTTTCAATAATTCTTAATGCTATTTGGCGAATCACATAGGAGTTCTTAGCACATATTTTACAAAAATGTTAATGGATGTTTATTATTTTTTTCTCAAGCAAATCTGGTGACCAAACAATACCATTAATTGTAAGTAAAGTTAATTGTTCGACTATCATCCTCTATCTATAAATTTGTGCGGCTCAAATTACCTATGACCTAACCCAAGATTTGTTGGTATAGTGTCATTCATCTCTCACTTTATGTGAGAGGTCCTGAGTTCGAATTCAGGCTGCCACAAATTGTGGCTCTTCCCTCCTTTATGGAGCTAGATAGAATCTTTATGACTCAAGATTATAACTATCAACTTGGGTTTGTTGGGCTAAATATGTAGGGTATCCCCTCCCTTTTGAATTAAAAAAAAAATTAACTATGGCGTAGGCTGAGGGATTGAAAACTAATAAAGGGAGCTCACAAGTGCCCAAACACCTTTAAATGAGCTCGAGCTCGGCTCAATTGCTGTCTCGAGCTCGAGACGAGATTTTTTCGAGCCGGATCGACTCATTGAACACCCCTACCAACATCAAGTGCATATCATCGCTAACTTAAAAAATGGCAACCCAATGTTAGTCTAGTGGTATCAGCTTCAATTTTTATATGAGATGTGCTAGGTTTACTTTCAAGATATCACAAGTTGTGACTTTTCTCTCCTTATTTAGAGTTTTATAGGATCTATGTGGCCTGACTAAAAACTATCAGCCCGGGTGTGTCGGATTTGGATATCCTTTTCGTTTATAATTGATTAAAAAAAATGGCAACAATGTCAAATTAATCTCGTGAATCACGTTGGTGTTGTTTTACTTTCACTTATACCCATGGTCTTAAACTACCCTCGCAACCTCGAAATATGTTGATCCAATTTTGCAAAATATCTTCTGAAATTTCAACTGAAACCCGTAATTTTCTCAAAATTTTGACGGAAACCCGAAAATTTTCAAAAATTTTGCAGAAACCCAAAATTTTTCGAAACTTAAAAATAATATCAAAATAATTTTGTTAAATACATTGGAATTTTGCCCGAAATTTTCACTGAAATCCGAAATTTTCAATAATATTTTTTTTATACATTTTAGAAATTTATTACTCAAAACCCAACCGCACACATGATTTTTACTAAACTTATAGTAAATTTTAAAATAATAAAGTTTTTATTCGATTTGATTATTATTTTGCTTTTAAGTCATATTTATTTCATATTTTTTGTAATAGTTTTGATCATACTATTTAACAAGATTCATTATCATATATTATATGGAGAATATTATTACTGTAAAAGATGCATAAGTATGACAATTCAAGTTACCAAAAGTTTAATTGTAGATTTTCAAATATTTTTAAAAATTTCCATGATTTCTTTACAATTAAATCGAAACTGAAATTTTGAATATCCTCGAAATTTTTATCGAAATTTTCATAAATTTACTATCCTGATATCTATACCGAAATCGAAATTTAAGATTTACTTATACCTAGAGTATCCACTTCGGTCCAGTAGCTCTATACTTCTTCCATCCAGTCACTCCACCGAATTCGAACCCTTTACACAATCGACGTGGTTTGTTTGACAATTGACATATGTGAAAAGTATATTATACATACATTCAACATTTTTTTTAGGATAAATTGAAAAAAAGAAATGTTGACACGAGATAATATAGGTAGCAAATTTGACACGAGATTGAAGAAAAATGATTAAGGCTCAAATTTGAGTAGAATTTCCAATTCTTAAACCAAGCATTTTCCTTCATTTGAATCTCAAAACGTCCGTCCAAATCCAAATGTATATATATTTGACTTATATGTACAAAGTGTCTCCCCTGACGTTAATTTCGCCCAAACAATAAACTGAATTGGGTCGACATTTATCAATTTTTGAGAGAGTAACGAGATGAAATTGCAACCAATTAAACGGAAAACGACTTAACTAACTAGGTTTTGATGAGCTTAAAGTAGAGTTACGTACACTACCAAAAAAAAAAAATAGTGACAAAATTAGAAGTGACAATGTTAAAATTATCACTAAATATATATAGTGAGTGACAATAACTTTTGCTTTGTTAAAAAAAAAATTTTAGTTACAAGAGTTTTTAAAAATTATCACTATTGATAATTAGTGACCTATGTATAGTTACAACACGAGTAAAGTGACAAATATAATTATTGTCACTAAGTTATCACTAAAAATGTGTCACTAAGTTATCACTAAAAATGTGTCACTAAATATCAAAAGTGACAATTTCTACACAATTTTGTCACTATTAAACGTGTAAACCTATTCTTGTGACAAAATAAAAAATTTTGTCACTAAAAATTTATAATTAGTAACAACTTTCACATTTTGGTATTAATGTATTATTTTTTTGTAGTGTTAGGGTAAGTTAAGGGGTAATTCTGTGTCAGATCGAGTCAAATGGTCTGTTTATATTTCTTTTGTATAAATGTGTGTAAGAATTATACACAATATATATTATTATATAAAAGATATAAACACTAGAGTCATTAAATTTGGTTTAACATAAATTTTCCGTACGTTATGAGACCATTTTGATAAGTTGGCAAACGAAAAGGAGAGAATGACCTTGAATTTCACTTTCGTGCTCAAGACTAGGTAGCAACGTACGCGTAACGATGAAGATTCCTCGGTCTTAATTCTCTACTCAATTTTCTTCAACCAATTGAATTGAGCCGCAACTTTGATTTCTGACTTAATTGTATTCACATCTACCCACGTAGATCACTTCCGGTCAACGTTATTTCTACTTAGGTATTATATTTAATTGATAATAAATATAATAATTCTTTTCGAACACTTGCAAAATATAATAATTAGTATACATATATGTGAATGTGATGAATGATCCTTCATCGAACTGATGATGGCTCTAAAGTTTCCACTGTTGTTTATGAGATTGGAATGATTCGTGGGCTTCGATCAACGCTGCTCTTGGAAGAGCTGACCACTAATATTTACTTGGGATATTAATTAACTTTGTTCATCTTCATGTGTCGTTAAATTCTCACTTAGTCCCTCTTATAAAAAAATTAACATTTTTGTCCCTTGTGTATATAATACGTATCCCGATTGTTCTTTTTTTCAAATTCCGACCTATTTTCTCCGGGAAGTCTAGAGCGTGACTTTCACTCACTTTTTACAGGGGTATAATCGACTTTTTCCCTTCTTTTACATATGAGGACCAAAATATGTCTCACTTTGGTCCTCAAAAACAAGCGGGAAGGATTCTTGTTGACTCCCGCTTGTTTGTGGCTTTAATGCAGCCATGGCAGAAGCTAAACATTTTTTTCCTTCAATTTGCACATCTCCTCCAAACTCCAAACTTATGGCTAGTAACGTGAATAACGTATGCTACTGTATGCGTCTTGCAAAACTGAAGTGCTCATGGACTGATGCAAATTCGGGAAGAAGATTCTACGGATGCGAACGCCGGTAAGCTTTTCAAGTTACAATTATTGGATTTTTGAAAATAATATTATAGAATTTTGACTGAAATTAATTTTACAGAGTTGTAGAGGGTGTGGATTCTTCAAGTGGTTTGATCCACCAATGTGTAATCGGGCGAGAAATGTGATTCGGGGGATTTTGAGGAATGTGGATAGGCTAGAAACTGAATTGCGGATTCTTCGTCGAAGGGAAAAACGAGCATGGTTGATTTTGGTAGTGTACTTGTTGATTTCTGTCCTGATTTTGTTAAATGAAAAATTAGGAGTACCAAAATCACCCTCTGCCTCCATGAAGCAATTGCCTATGTAGTTGTTTAAGTTGTTTTTCATATGTGATGGCGGGTTTATGTTGTAGTTATGTTTTGTAGTATTGATGTTGTGCAGGAACAGGTTTTGGAGTGTGTTTTGGTACCTTTCTCTAATTAGTATTGTAATGGTTCTCGCACTCAATGTAATAGCTAGTTTCAATTGCCATTTTTAGATAATGGTTTATAATGTAATGGCTCTAGTTTGCACTCAACTTTTGCAATGGTTTTTCGACAACTTTTGTAATGGTTCCTTACACCTAATTGTAAGCTTGTCCAAAATGAACTTTACAAAAAATGACATATTAGATAAGATAACCACAATGATATCATTTAGAACACTAATGCTATCAAAAAAATATGCACCAAATGAACTTACACTTTAACCAAATCACCAAAAAATGAACTTTGCAACCAAAACAAAATCACCAAAAAATCTGCACCAAAAATCTAACAAAAAATCTACACAAAAAAACCAGCTAACCAAATTAGGGATGATTGCAGTTCGATTTTGCAATTTTTTTAATTAATTTTAAACCAAATTGCCAAGTGCGGTTTGGTGGAAATAAAATTTGAAATTGTGGTTTTGTAAATCAAAACCGACTATGCGGTTTTGTACGGTTCGGTGCGGTTTGGCAGTTTTTCTAGTTATTTTACATTTTAAAACTAAATAAACAAGCAATATTCGTCATTTTTTTTGTTAAACTAATTGATAAGGAGATAACGATAATTCATAACTAAGAAAATACTTGTGCGAGACATTTATCATACGTTTAGAATAGAAAAGGTACTAGTGTATCACTTTAAATATCTATTTTTACACTATAAATAAATATGTACATATTTTATCATATATATAAATATATCAAATAGATACATACTCATATATAGGAAAATGTCTTAATATAGCTTGTATGAAAAGTAGGATGAGAAATTTGTAGATAAACAGTATTACAAAAAATAACATGTTGTAATTATTTGTTTATTAAAATTTGTGAGCTAAAATCTGCAAAAGGATTGTAAAATATATTATAAGGTTGTAAGGCAATAGGTAATCTAACGCAACATTGCTATTACAAATAATTGTGATAGTTAAATAGAACAAATGTCATAAATATTATCTTTCATACATATTTTTTGTCAAAACTCTTCAAGTGTCTATTACATTAAATAAAATATAATGCTAAAATATTATAAATATTATCACTTTAAAAGTCTCAAGTACAAATGTTGATTGAACATATTATTAATCATGTAAAAGTTGTAACCATATCATTTCAATAACAAATATTAAATAGAGAAAATAGCAGATACCCCCCCCCCAAAACTATGAGGTGATGTGCGCTTTGCCCCCCAAACTATTAAAAGTTGCACTCAACACCCTAAACTATCATATATGTGCACTTTGCCCCCTCGGTCAGCTTCGGGCAGCACACAGGGGGCAAAGTGCTATAAACCGCATAGGGGAGGGGGCAAAGCGCACATCACCTCATAGGTGAGGGGGCAAAGCGCACATGTACTAATTTTTTATTTTTTATTTTTATACTTTTTTTCATTTATTTTCATGTTTCTGGATTTTTGAATTGTCTTTTTTATTTTTAGAAAATTATGAATATTTGAATTTATACTTCTTTTCATTGTTTTCTTATTTATTTTCATGTTTTATTTTTATTTTTCTTATTTTCATATTTGAAAATTATTTATTTGATCACATCTAGAAATAATATTTCAAGAAAAATCTAAATAAGTCCCAATATGCATGATTTAAATTGAACGATGAATGGGTAAAAATTTTCCCGAAGCTGACCGAGGGGGGTTAAGTTAATATTAAGAATATTTGAATTTATGAATATTTAAATTTACACTTCTTTTCATTGTTTTCTTATTTATTTCCATGTTTTATTTTTATTTTTCTTATTTTCATATTTGAAAATTATTTATTTCACATCTAGAAATAATATTTCAAGAAAAATCTAAATAAATCCCAATATGCATGATTTAAATTGAACGATGACTGGGTAAAATTTTTCCCGAAGCTGACCGAGGGGGGTTAAGTTAATATTAAGAATATTTGAATTTAAAAAAAAAGAAGAAAATATATGATAGTTTAGGGTGCTGCCCGAAGCTGACCGAGGGGGCAAAGTGCACATATATGATAGTTTAGGGTGTTGAGTGTAACTTTTAATAGTTTGGGGGGCAAAGCGCACATCACCTCATAGTTTGGGGGGTATCTGCTATTTTCTCTATTAAATAAAACTACAAATATGAATAGTATACCGAGTAAAACCTATTAAAAATTCAAATTAAAAAAGAATAATAAGAAAGATATATATATATATATATATATATATATATATACGTATGTCTGTAGGCGGTGGCGGTGGCGGTGCGGTTCGGTTTTTTTAACACTAATTTTGAAACCAAACTGCATAGGGCGGTGCGATTTTCATTTGAATTTTAAACCACGGTTTGCTTAGAAAATTAACAAAAACGGCACGGTTCGGTGCGGTGCGGGCGGTTCGGTGCGGTTTTCAAAACCAATGCTCACCCCTAAACCAAATTACCAAATCACCAAACTACAAACCAAATGCCAAAATGATATCAATAAGATCAATAATGCAACACCAAAATGTATGCATTTACATTGTTTGACAGTTACTATGCTAGAAACTTGCTATCACCAAAAACGAAAAAAAAAACATAAAACCAGTTTCTAGCATAGTAACAACAAGTAAGACCAATGTGTAACATCCACAAGTTCCTAAACATTCAATCAACAAAAGAAATCACCAAAAAAAGTACAACAATAGTCTTCTTTTGAACTTTACAAAAATTAAGTCTCCAACAAATCACTAAAATTGCACATTCTGATTCATTTCTTCCCTTTTGCCTTTTGAGCACAAGTTGATTGCTGTGTTGAGTCGCCAGCAATGCACTCATCAGAAAGCTTCTTATATGACCTTGAGCTTCTAGCAGTTTGCAAGGACTTCAATGTCACACAATGTTTACTCTTTTTTGATAAATGAAGCCTTGACTGAAACTCCACTAATATTAGCACTTGCAATTTCACTTTCAAGCTGTGTGGAAGAGGGTGGAACAACTTGTGTAGGGGCAGCTTGTGAGGCAGATTGAGATGATGCTCCAATATTATCCCTAGAGGGCTGCATTGAAGTTGAGTTAGTTTTGAAAAAAATAGCACAACACAACACAACACAATTAACTAGTTGTAATAGAGAGACAAGATGCTTACTGCTCCTCTCTCACAATTAAAGTTGTGCTTATCATAGTTTTTCCACATTTTTGCAGCTGGAGCAGGGCATTTTTTTTTCCTGTTATGACCTTGTAAGCAAACAGTGCACTTTCTCTTCTTCTTGTAAGTTTGAGCAGAATGTTGTGGGGTAGGTTCAACAGAAGGCTGAGGAGTAGCAACAACAGCTTGAGGAGCATTTTGGGTATTTTCATCTTGAGGAGCATCTTGGGAATTTCCTTTAGTTGGCAATGTTGTTTGTTATAGCCACTTTTGCCACATTTTTTGCAAGTAACAGTTTTGTAGTATGCTTTCTTATTAAGCTTCTGTGTGCCATTTGCAGGTGGTGGTGTGGGCTCACCAGCTTCTCCTCTTCTTTTATGTTTGGGTGGCTTACCAGGTAGTTTGATATAACCTTAATGTGTCACAATCAAATTAAAAAATTAATAAATGATTTGATTTAAATACACATATAAGAAAGAAAATTGAAATAATGCAATAACCTTGAGGTGCAACAGGCCCCTCTCCTGTAACAGGCTATTCACTTGGGCCATTGATTGGGTTGACAACAAAACCATAAGCCTTAGAGTGACGTTCCACTGAATAATAAGCATCCACATATTCTTCTGGTTCTCTTTTAGCAGACATGATTGCACTCCTTGCATGAATGCAAGGTATGCCATTCAAATGCCTCCTTCGACAAGAGCATGAGTGATTGACAAAATCAACTACATACTGGCCATTCCACATATCTTTGACCTCAAGCTTTCCAGCCCATGCTTACCACAGGTTCAGGATTCCTTCCAAACCTCCTATTTAAATCCCCAACGACACAAAGGAACCTACGGGTGGGGCATTTTCGGGGAGTAGCCCGCTTCCCATTACTCAATAGGGCAATTCCTCGCACATAATTAAGGGAACCATTGAAAGGTGACTAAAACATCAGAAACGACGACTACCCGAGCTAACGATAGAGACAAGAACACTTTCCGGCCAAGTCCCATTAATTGATCATAACGATACCGTGGAAATGCTGCACGGACCCATATATATAGGAACAGAAACAGAATCACCTTGATACTAAACCAGATCGAGCCGGGGATCTTCTTGGAAATGGGAAGATCTAGGATAGGTGGCCAACCTCCTGGAGAGAGCGATGTGCATGGACCAGGTGAGTAGGGATGTAGCTCCATGGACCGCTCGTCGGGCCTGATAGGTGGTGGTATCACACCCTTCTCAAAGAAACCGTACGTGACACTCTCGCGTCATACGGCTCCGTCCTGGAATCAGGACCTTACCTTTTCTTTGACCCACGGTCCTCAAACCAACTTGAAACACACTCAGTCGTCCCACGGTCTCCACTTCTTAACGTCGGCTTTGATTTGACGCCAAGTTTGACTGTTGAAATTATCCAGTTGGCGTCTCACTAGAAAATGGAGTTGTCTTTCTTCCGTTAAATCTTCGACTGCATCGCATCCGCCGGGGTTGAATCCCCTTTCCTGAGCGATCTGCTTCGCTCGTTGGCGGATCGCCTTGATGCTTTCGTCCATTTTGTTGAGGTGACGCTCCGTCTCCAACTATTCTTTGGAGGGTATCTAATCCTGGTCCCTCCTCATTTCTTCCTTCTCCGAGGATGGTTCAGGGGGCTCTGGTTTTGGCTCCGGATGGGGAAGGAAATTCAAATCGATACGCGGTCGCTTCGACTAGCTGGGACCGCTTCCATCGCCCCTTTCAGGAAAGACATCAGCAATTACAGGCGGGTGCTGCGGTTCTTCTGAATTTTCTTCATGATTAGGAGGAATAGGTGCTTCGTCCCTTTCTATCTCCGGTTCCGGGAGTCCCAATCGCAATTAAAGATTGATGGGCTGGTCATCGTGACACGAACATTCTGTTGTTTCAACAAATCTCTCAAAAAAAATAGAAAAGCAAAAAACACACGTAGAAATGGCCCAAACGATCTCAATAATAGGTACACGAACAATCTTTTTATAGTATAAATTCCCTAAAGCGTGAACCAAGATCCATGAAATGGAAACTAAAACCAAGATAAGTAAGAACAGGAGATCATGATGTATGTTTACAAATCTAGAAAGATATGAAAACAATTTAAAACACCACCTAAATTTCGTTCAAGCATAAGAGCAAAAATCACGGAAAGAATAACACAAAAGCAAGCAGTTTTTTTTTTTTTTTTTTTTTTGTATGGTTGGCTCTTTTTTAGCAGACATGATTGCACTCCTTGCATGAATGCAAGGTATGCCATTCAAATTCCTCCTTCGACAAGAGCATGAGTGATTGACAAGATCAACTACATACTGGCCATTCCACATATCTTTGACCTCAAGCTTTCCAGCCCCAGCAAATGTAGATATACAACTTCATGTATTATCTTTCAACTTGTCCATCTTAGCAAGTATTTTGGGACAGATTTGCACATTCCATCTTGACATAGCATTTCTCTTGGATTGCATTCTCTTCATTAGGTAAGTACTAAGCCTCTCCACCATAGCCAAAAGAGGCTTGCTCCTAGCTTCAAGAATGGCTGAATTGAAACTTTCACACATGTTATTTAGCAAGATGTCACATTTAGGAGATGTCCTAAAGTGTGCCCTACTCCAATGCCTAGGAAGCACATCAGCCATTCACATGTGTGCTCCTTCATCAATTTTTTTTACCTTATCCATCAAAAAATTGAATTGGTTGACAGTTGAGGCTTTAGCAATATTCCACATTCTGTCCTTAAGTGACTGTCCAGGGTGGTCTTTTTAGAAATTGTTGTAAATATGCCTAACACAATTTCTGTGTTTTATGTCAGGCAAAAGCTCATACAGAGTAGGCAATAACCCCTGTCACATAACAACATACCATAGTAATTATGAAAAAAAACCCGCAATTTATGACAAAAAAACATAAGTTAGTAACATCCTAGTCATAAGGAATTTACCTTTTGCATGCCTGAAACAAATGTCCATTTCTGTTGATCATATATACCAAGATCACCTATGAATAACTCCAAAAACCACTTCCATGTATTAAAGTCTTCATCTTCTATCACACAATAGCATATAGGGAAGATGTAGTTATTTGGGTCTATCCCCACAACAATCAACAAAATTCCTTTATGACTCCCCATCAGATGACATCCATCAACTCCAATCAATGTTTTGTAGCCCTGTAAGAAACCTTGCCTACATGCATCAAAACAAATGTATAACATTTGAAACCTCTCTTCACCTGATACTTCATCCACATATGTCTTCAAGACTATTGTAGAGTTAGGATTTGATTTTTTTATCTCTTCTGTGTAGTCCCACAACCTTGTATACTAGTCCTTGAAATCTCCATTAAGCATATCATTGGTCTTCTTTTTTGTCCGATAGTATTGAGATCTACTAATATCACAATTTAAATCATTATGGACCTTTTCTTGGAAATCTCCAGATCAAACCCATTGCTCAACCTCCAATCAGTTTTGTACTTATTACTTAAGAGTCTAGAAGTAACAAACTTATTTTTGTTTAGAGTCCTTCCACATTTGTGTTTAGCATTCAAAGTCCTAATCTGAAATGTTTCAGAGTGCATCATTCTTGAAGCCAATACAACCCAAGTGCAGTTATTTCCCTTGCACTTTGCCCTCACTTTTTGAAAGTCATTTTTGAAAAAATTGATATTTCTTTGCCACAGAACTGCATGTGCTCTGACAACATCCTTAAACTCTGCTGTATCTTTGAAGACCGTTCCATTTCTGAATTTGGGATCATGATTGTTAGTTTTTGGGTTAAACCTAATGTTTTCGGTCACACCTTCTCCATCACTGCTGCATAGGCTTTATAGTGAATCTGATGATGTGTAACCATCATCTTCATTAAATGACATTTCCCCCTCAAAACATTTATTCCTTCCCTTTAGACCCACTTTCTGGCATTTTTTCCTTTCTTTTGGACCCACTATATGGCCTTTTTTTCCTTCCTTTTGATCCACTATCTGGCATTTTTTTTCCTACTATTTGACCCCACTTCTTTCAATTTTTCCTTCCCTGCTGTAAACTCAACGTCACCATCAACATACTTTTCATAAAGTATGTTATCATCATCAGACAGATCACAATCCGTGTCATAAAAAAAAATCTCCATCACAGGAATCATCATCTTCACTCTCTGAATCATTAATGTCAACCTCACCCTCTTTGTCATTAATGTCAACACCATTCTCTTTGTCATTAATATCAACACTACCCTCTTTGTCATTAAAATCAACCTTACCATTTTTTGATTTGTATCAACCCTACCCTCTTTGTCATTAATATCATTTCCACCCTCTTTTTGATTTGTATCAACCCCACCCTCTTTTTAATTTGTATCAACCCCACTCTCTGTCACATCAATACCATCCATGTATTTTGTACCAAAGTCTGTGTCTATGTCTTCAGGCTTACTAGACTCACCCCCACCACTGCTTTCTGTACCAATGTCCACATCACCACCCTCCCTGCCTTTCAACAATCCAGTAAATGAAAGTTGCACAACATACAAGTCTATTTTCCTTTTTTTGGCACCCATTTCAACCATATCCATTGCATCTTGGTCATTCAGTAAATACCACAAACCACTATTAAAATCACATCCTCGCTTCACAAAATAATACCAAAAAAGTTCAACTAAACCAATCTTACCCATAATTTTATCAAGTTCACATAAAGACATAAATTCAGGATGACAATAATCCATATAGTCTATATCTCCACCCACATAAACCATACTGGAAATTCAAGAAGTTGACCACCATGGTGAATTTTTAAGTGTGAAATGTTGATCACTAGGGTCTGCATTTTCGATTTTAAGAAAATAAATAATAGAAAACAACTAACAAAATAAAAAAACTTGCACAATGTTTCATTAAAGCAGACATTTGGAACCACTTCTTTGTTAATTTAAGCAGAAAACCCATAAGAGCAGACATCTTGGGATCACTATCACATACAAAGAATATTAAACAGTAGAAATTCAAACAAAGTTCCAAAAAGGGGTAAAAATGTCTTGATTGAAGTAAACAAAACATATTAAAGTAAATAACTCTTAAAATAATCAAATAAACGAGATTAACTCACCATATGTTGGCCGTGCACAGTAACCTGGTTCAAACGTTGTCGATTTCAATGAAAAATTCCACTGCAATACCTAAACCAGCACTCAAATCCCACTTCCACAAAGCCTTTTTGCAATTTTCGGGTGAAATGTTGAAGAAATTGACAACCATAGTTTTCCCCCTCTTTTAAATCGAGTTTTTAATCTGACATATTTACCCTTCTTATTGTGTGGTTAAAGTGGATACGTCCCTTATGTCAAAAAAGAAGGGGAAAAACCAATTATACCCCTGCAAAAAGTGAGTGAAAGTCACGCTCCAGGCTTCTCGAAGAAAATAGGTCAGGATTTGAAAAAGGACACATGGGGGACGAAAAAAGTTAATAAGCCTATTTGCTTTTATACTTTATAACTAATATTCACGTATTATACATTCATGCTGATGATACACACACGCATATATATATACACACACACAAACATGCAATTATCAAATAGTAGATTAGTAGATCTGGCTTATATCTTTTTACTAAGTAGGTCATGATATCAAATCTCGTTTGTAGTAGCTAGTAGTTCTTTTTATTTTTTTGGTAGTTATTTGTAGTAGTAGTTCAAAACAAGTTATTTTTTTTAATCTTTTTTTGGGGTTAATTTTAATAAAAAAATAAATTAAATAAATGTAGTTAAGTTGGGTTTAAGTAAGTTCAAGTTTATAACAAATTGGTATATCGCCATTTTAACATTTTAGTTTTTTTTTTTTTTTGTATTCCGTTCCTTTCGTATTATTTTATGCAAGTCAAGCATGTCAAGTATATATATTCATGTCGATTTATATTTTAAAAAATATTTTATCCACTTAGCGATAGTAGGTTAAGCGAAATGCAATATGAAGCACTGTTTTGCAACAGATGAACTGTCATTTAAGGCAGTTCATATCTGTCATGCCCTACTTTACCTGTCTGGAAATCGAAACACCGAAAGCATCCACTAATCCCATACTGTGGTTCAAAGCTCTACAACAACCAAAAGTACAAAAATTATAGTAAAATAAGACATGAAATTTTTGTTATATCAATCTAATTGAATAAGATCTTGAAATAAATTAATACCTCCATTTAAGATACTTCAGCAAATTCATGACTCTAATTAAGTCGAGTTTGTTGTTTAACAAACTAATTCTGCAACATGGGATAGGGGAGACACGAGTGGTGAACTACTAAACCCAGTGATCGCGGTGTGTGCAATTGTGGGGTTATGCATAAACATTATAACATATGAATCTAATAATGCATGATCATGGTAATATTAATAGTCAAACAAGACAATAATCATCGATGAATAAAGAAAGTTGGTAACACATAACACCTAATTGTTAGTGAGAGATTCTAGAGGTGGCTACCATCGGATTTGCGTCAGCAACACACTAGAGTCACTCGTAGTGGTCTCTGAGATTGTGTCACGGCGTAGTACTTAGGTCCCTCACTTCCAATTGAGGTTTATCAAATAATGAAGGATACAGTTTTGTTGATAACCTCCTTATGACTCCCGCTTCAGGATAACTACCTTATCCACCAAATGCAAGGAGCGATCTTTGTTAGGAATTTCATGTTAGATGTTTTGATGATGACAATTAGGAATCTTGTTAGACCCCAAAGTTATGTATGCTTAAATTTCATAGAAACTTGTATAAGCATTTGAACATTAGAAATGTATAGGCTTTATTTTATCTTTTACTTTTGACATTCTTAGATCAAGAAGTCGGTTAGATTAAGCGTTTGATACTTTCTGAGTGAGCTTATCAAGACTGCGAAATCTGAAGACTCCAAGTGTCCAAGAAATCAATAGTGAATGAAGTTTGAAGAAGTTCACTCTAAGCGCTTGACATGTTCTGAGTGAGGTGTCAAGTAACGAAGACTGAAGTTTCAAGCGTCTACACTTGTAAATAAAGTCTGAAAACTTTTCCAAGCGTCTAAACAATAAATAAGTCCTCCAGATTAAATGGAACTTTCAGTTCATGAATGAAGCGTCTATCAAATGACAAACATTCTCCTGAAGCGTCAGATCGAAAAGAGTTTAATGCAAATATTCTCAGTGCATTAAATGCCAACGGGCATTTAATTCAAATGCATTAAATGTTGATAAGAGCATTAAATGTGATAAGCACTTTCAGACGTATGGAAAAACCACCCTATTGGACTGTCAACTATTCAAAGACTGCAGCACCAACTTTTGTGCAGCAGATTTTTAGGAAAAATGACAAAAGTTGTTCACTCGCGAAAGTGAGAGACACGCGCCCTTGCATGTGTCAAACGGACACTTTCTCCAAGAATGCCTATAAATAGAACTTCAACAACAAGCCAAACATAGAACAATTATCAAGCCAAATTGCTATTGCATTGAAGTCTCATTCCTTAAACTCTCAGAAAAGCCAGAATACTCAAGAAAATATTCTCTTTGCTTTTCATCAAATCCTGAGACAGTCAACCCAATATCTTAAACATTCTTTTTGAAGAAACTACACTACTACTGAGATATTCCAGTTGTTTGAACTTCATCAAAATCAAACAAACCCGTTTAGAACAATCCTATCCAAGCCTCGCAATCTGTGTGAAGGCGAAGTTGGATACTTGCCATATTTCTGGGTGAAAGAAGCAAGGGGATTGAAGTGATTTGGAGCAGAAATCTGTGTGATCAAGGAGCTCAAGTTATCGACATCCATCTCTCCCTAATTCGTAGAAGATTCTGTGTGATTCTTTGAGAATCATTTTAGTGGATTGCCTCCAAGTGTTCGAGATCAAAAAGGACGTAGTTGGGATTACACCACCCAACGAACCTTACAAATATTGTGTCATTTACTTTTCAGTCAATTTTTTCATCTATCATATCATTGCATAAATTGATTAAGTAAAACACAATCAAAAGCTAAGCAACTAAGAAACCTCTTGTAACGCTAAAGCTTTCAAAGAGAAGACTCCAAAAATCATTCTGCTGTGCTAACACTGATTAAAGAACTGAATGCTTAACCTACTTTGTCAAAGTATTCAAATCTTGAAATCTGAGTTAACTTCCTAAAAACAGTCTTCATCAGACGCTTCGCCTAAGTCAAGCGTTAGACACTTCAAGCGTCTATCTTTTCAAGCGTCCAAAAATCTTTTAGTATGAAACTTTTTGAAGTCGAAAAAGACTTCAGATTCTATTCAACCCCCCCCCCTTCTAGACCCTTTCGTATGCCACTTGGGACCAACAATCTTGCTAACAAACTGACATGCCCGGGTACATGTCTAAATCTACGACCCCATCGCCATGATATGCTCCGTCCATGTGCGGGAGGGGAATCGAAAACCATGTGGTTGTGACCAAGCATTACGACAAGCCCGATACTACCCGCACAGGTCACAAACCTCCATGCCGCAATTTGGGCCCGATGATAACAATCAGCAATCTACATAATGAATCCATATAATTAATATAATATCACATTTCTTGCACAGGCGAGATAAAGTACTACGCCAGGCCAATACTAATCATGCCACATTGATTGTGATTCGTCTTGCCACTGTCCCATACCAGCAGGAGACTTCACACATTCAATGTTGACATAGATCTTTCAAATATCAATATGACATTACATATCCGAAGTGAGATAAAATATTACTCTCGGATTTCAAATATAATGCAGTGACAATCACAAGTGCGATAAAGTAAATCACATGGTTTACATAATTAGGCGTCTTTACAAAGGAAAAATACATTTATAATGAAATCTTACCTATATGAATGATATTGACGTTAAATATTGCATAATAAATTAAACTAACAAACAAAGCACTCACCATAAATGGTAATCATTAAACCATCCTATGTTCGTTGTTGGTGGAATCTTCGTGAAAGATCCCCTAACCCAATTTGTGTGAAAACATGGCTAACTTAATCAAATAGTAAATGATATACCAAAATTCTTTCAAGACTAGTTTAGTTATCAAGGAAATTCAAATCTGCTAATTGAATGATCTCTAGCAATCAAAATGAAAATATAGTTAAAATTTAAATAGTAATTCGACATTGTCACCAATAAACATATAAAAAAGTACTCTCTAGCAGTCAAAATGAAACATGACAACTTTTATACAAATTTTGTCACCAATAAACATGTAAAACTTATTCTTATGACAAAACAAAAAATCTTGTCACAAAAAATTTACAATGTATTACACCCCTTTTTATTTTAATCGAACTTCCAAAGCAACAAATCATTGATCGAACTTCGAAAGAGAACAAAACGGGAGATGAATGGATCAAAGTAAGACATAAACCAGAAACAATGAAAGAAAAAGCACAACAACCGATGAACTACGAATCGGTTCCGGTGAGGGTTGTGGGTGAAGGAAATGAGTCAAGCAAGGATGCATTACTGCTACATAATAAGTTTGCCACTTTGGTGGAAGATATTATGGATTATGAATCTGGCAATTGTCAACGCTATCGGGTCCAATCTGAGCCAAAGGGAATGAAGAACATAACAATGAGTGGTCCTATAAATGCGAATGCCCTTGCAAAGGGTCGTAATCGATGAATATTGAACATAGGAGCATTGCAGAGCAAATACTTGGAATCAAGCGAATTTGGATGATAGTCTGGTAAGATTCTTAGGTGGTTGAGTTCTCTTGTAAACGTTCAAATGTGTGATATAAACGTTCGAAGGTGAGTTTCCTAATCATTTTGTTGGCTTTTGACTAGATTGGTTAGCACTAGTTTATCAAACTTATTTCTAGTATAGGTGCTTAGTTGTGGCAAGGTAATTCCTTGTGCACTCTTTATGTATTACATCCCTTTTTATTTTAATGCAATTGACTTTTCAAAAAAAAAAATACAATTAGTGACAACTGCGACATTGACATTTTGGCATCAATGCATTCTTTTTTTGTAGCGTTATGGTAAGTTATGGTGTAATTCTTTGTCAAGCCGAGTCAAATGGTCTGAGTGTATATTTTGTGTCTATCTTTTTCACATAGGTGTGTGTAAGAATTACACACAATACATTTTACTATATGAGAGATATAGACACTAGGGTCATTCAACTAGGTTTAACATAGATGTTTTCGTAAGTTCCTAGACCATTTTGATAAGTCAGCAAAAGAAAAGGAGAGAATGATCTTGAATTCACTTTCGTGCCCAAGACTAGGTGGCAACGTACGCGTAATGAGATATGAAGATTCCTTGGTCTTAATTCTCTACTCAATTTTCTTCAACCAATTGAACCGCATCGTTGATTTCTGATTTAATTTTATTCGTGACATCTACCCACGTAGTCTCACTTCCAGTCAACGATATTTCTACATAGGTATTTTATTTAATTGATAAATATAATAATTCTTTTTGAACACTTGGAAAATATAATAACTAGTATAACTATGTGAATGTGATGAATGATCCTTCATCGAACTGATGGCTCTAAAGTCTACATTGTTGTTTATGAGATTGGAATGATTCGTGGGCTTCGAGCTCTTAGAAGAGCTGACCACTAGCGTTTACTTTTATACTTTATAATAAAAAATATTCACGTATTATACATGCTGACGATACATATACATGCATGCAACTATCAAATAGTATATTAGTGGATTTGGCTTATTAATTTTTTTACTAAGTAGGTCATGATATTAAACTCGTTACCAGGTATTTTTATGTCAAGTGTATATATTCATGTCATTTTTATATTTAAAAAAATATTTTATCCACTTGGTGATAATAAATTAAGTGAAATGCAATATGAAGCACTGTTTTGCAACAGATGAACTGTCATTTTAAGGCAGTTTATATCATCTCTTGCATAACTCTGTTTCATATCATATTTCGTTCAACTTACGCCAATTGCACATGATCAAAAATCTAATGTAATTTTAAGGGAAGACAGTAAAACAGAATGATTAACCATTAAAATATAGCGTTAATTTTTCTTTATTTCTTTGTTTCCTCTTTTTTGAGTGAATTTGTCGCATGATACGAGGCCTAGATATCAAATGAAAATAATTTACAACAAACTAGCAACTATTACAATCAACTCTGAACTACTATATAAAAGTAAAGAAAAATTCACACGCTATTGGTGAGAGTAGAACTCAAAACCTCAAATATTTTGGGTCTCCCTTTCGCCAATAAAACTAGGCTTCATTGATGTTTCTTTGTTTCCTTTATGAACCAATTTGTTCTTTTCTATGAATTAGGGGAAATGGGATTTATAGTTAGGGGGGTCATGTTTGAATTGGTCAGCAGTTGACTTCATTTGCTTCGAAATACAATTTCTGTATACGACTAAAGACTAGTCTTTAGCCCAAACAATAATCATTCGCTCCTAAGTTTCCTCAGTCAAAATTCTACTATTTTTCTTCCACTTTCGTGTCTTTCCCATTCAAATTTAATCTAGATGTTTCTTCATATGTATATAACACCCCTACACAACACCCTTTTGCTCCATTAAACTTTTCACTATCCAAAAAAAACAAAAAAAAAAAACCTCTTCATCCAATGATTGGATTTGTGTTAAATATTTGATAAACTATCCCTTGATTGTTCTACTTTCAATTTTTTTTTATTTTTTTTTTTGGAAAAATGGAGAATTTTCCGTTGGAATGGGACCTGAAAAATCTAGTGAAAGAGCTAACTCAAGGGAGAGAAGTGGCTGAGCAGCTTCAAACTCAGCTTAATAATGTACAATCTTCAAATTCCCACGAAACTCGCGACTTTTTGCTTCACAAAATCATCGATTCTTATGACGAGGCGCTGTCCATGTTAAAACATGGCGATCATGGGGGTGATGCGCCACCAGGTGCGGTGGTGGCAGCCTCCGACTCTCCTCGGTCCCTCCCTGGAAGCCCTCGTAGCGACGATTCTGATCAAGATTCCAAGGATAGGAAAAGGTTAGTTGTATTTCAATGAGTATTTGAATTATGTGCATGCCTTCTTGCAAGAGACATCCTAAATTTTAAATTAATCATATGCAAATATAATTTATTTGTCACGTGATTAATTTTAGATTCATATTAACATAAAAAACACGACATATATAGAATTTCTATTCGTTTAAAAATGAAAATAAGGCCTTTTAAGATCCATACAAGTTTCATAAACTATTTTTGTGTTCATAAATTTAATAAGCAATATTGTTAATTATAGTGCATGTTACTTTTTACTCTCATATTTGTCAATTCTCTTACTTTTGGGAACCCTGAATTAAAACAATGTTATTATCGGGTCTTATAGTTTCACATTTTTATCAACTCCCATCTATATATGCATAGTAATGAATTTGAGATCTGAATATAGTTCGTTATATCTTAAAATACTCTTCGAAAACATCAAACAAATACAATATTGTTTGCATAACAAAATTCTTTATAAAAATTTCTGATTAATTGTGAAATATCTAGATAAAAAACTGATTAATCTTATGGACATATACATTCAATACATTTACATATATGTATTGGAGAAATAATATATATATATATATATAGAAGGAAATATCGTTATAATGCACTTATCTAGAATTATTATATCTGGAAAGGGTTCAGAGGTTGTTGAGGCGCTTGATTTTGCATTTCACCTTCATGAGCCTTTTGCATATATAGGCGCTTGAATTTCACAAGTTCTACAATAAGAATAAAATCCGCTGATAATTACATTTAACAATTTGTGAAAAGATATATATATATATGTATATAGGGAATTTTAATATACTATCAATGTCAAGTTTGATCTGAATTATTTTCAAAAAATTCAGAAAATCTTATTATTTACCATGTCCGTAAAATCCGTCTGTATCATATTTTTTTATGTTTTTGAGTTACATTTTAGCAGAAAGGGCGTGGCAAGGTGGACAAAGAGAGTTAAAGTGTGCCCAGAAATTGGAATAGATGGACAACTTGATGATGGCTTCGGTTGGAGAAAGTATGGTCAGAAAGACATCCATGGAGCTAAATATCCCAGGTCCGAAGCTTTCCTTTTTTTTTTCAAAGAATAAATAAAATAATAATAATAATAATACAAAAAGAATTATCCTTTTAACACATGCATGCAAACTGGTTCTTAATATATATATTATTATATATATAAAAAAAAGGTAGTATGAGGATAAATATGTGAAAGTTTCGTGTATGCTTTACACAATTTTCTATAAAAGAAAGGGATAATTACGGACATACCTCCTCTTATAATGCATAATTACCAAATCCCCCGCATTTTTTCTAAATTACCAACAGCCCTCTACATGAAGGACCTAATTGTAAGGTTTTCAGGGGTTAAATTATAAGAATTTTTAAATGTATAGGGGTGTAATTATAAGAGATTCCTTACATGAGGAGGGGCTTTATCTAATTTCAAAAAAGTGAAGGAGTTGTTGAATAATTATACACTATAAGAGGGGGGTTTGTGTAATTTTCCGTAACACTTAAGAGCGTGTTAGTAGCACTGAGTTCTTCAATTTTACTAATAATACGCGCTTAATTAGACAAGTAATTTGAAGTTTCCCTCATTGACGACTTAACTACCACTTCTTTGTCGTTTTGGCATTCTTTGTCATCTTTGAAATTTTGATTCTTGTTGTAATCCTTGGGAAATTCTAACCTTAACATGTTTGGTCGGAACAAACAAGTTGCATTAACATTTAATATATAAGTGATTAACCACAATTTCACTTGTCATTCCGTAATTCTTGTGGTTTATTTTAATCATTTGTTTCATATATGTGTTTATGTAAGCCATTATTATGGTATTGAAATTATAGATTTGCATTTGATTATATCTAACTATTTCATTACAAATATCATACTTCTTGTTTGGTGGTTAATCAATTTTTTTTATTATACCAATAGCACATCCTAAATATAATTCACTTAACATAAAATTTACTCGACTTCGACCTAATAAGCTAGAATTTCTCACCAGATCAAATCAGATAATACTTGGAATATTCCGAGACTCAAAAGTCTCATAACATCTACAATCTTTCACGTAGGGGTGATTAACGAGTCGTGAGCTCGGCGAGCTGAAGAAAACTCGAGTTCATGATATTTCTCTCATTTTGCAACCTTATTTCCCTCAAACATGTTGATTTCGCATGACAGCCAATGTTTGGCTCATTTTGCAGGGGGTACTACAGATGCACCCATAAGCATACCCAAGGCTGTTTGGCTACAAAACAAGTTCAAAGATCCCATGATGATCCAACAATTTACGAAATGACATATAGAAGAACGCACACGTGCACTCCACGTGCAAACCCGAGTAATAATAACAACAATGATCCACCAACAACAATGCCCGACCCACAAAATGAAGATCCAAACCCGCTACCCGAAAACCCACTCCAATTGATACTCCAAACCCAACCCAATATCCAAACAGGCCCTAGGGTTATAAACCAAGATTTAGGCCCTAATGAAAATCCATCATTTGACCCATTTAATTTTCCCTCGTCATCAACCATCAATCCCGAAAATAATAATATTTTCTCGGGAGGGAATAATTTTTTGGGAAATTATTCGCCTAATCTTATGTCCCCCGCAACATCCGGGTCGAATTATTTTCCAATTTCACCTCATGTTATGAACAATATCTATGGTGGATCAGTGTCCAATTTGTACATTTCAGAGTCTGAACTTACCCCAATTGTTGCCACCATGACTTCGGCTACCAACTCCCCTACCCTTGATATACATTTTCCATTTGGTTCATCAGAATTTGGGTCGGACTTTGACTTTGGAAATAGCGGATATTATCCTTAATCTTGATTTTTCTTAATTTTCTTTTTCAGATAAAAGGAAAAAAAATTCAATAATGTCTGAGCTATGTTATGCAGTTAAGTTTAGTGTTCCTAGCTACTTTAGCAAGAGCTTGTTTTTTGATAAGAGTTGAGACATTTCAATTTGTGTGTAGCAATTTTGATGTTGCTTTAATTTTGAGTTTAGGTTTTTTTATGTGAAACCGAGTAGCCCATGATCCTAGGCATGTTAGAAAGAATAGTAAAGTTGTAACAAATTTCTCATTGATTTATAATAAGTTTCTATATATCTTGATATAAGAATTTTAATATTATGTTATCAACTTAATTATATCATTGGCACAATTATATTAATTATTATTATATAGGAGCGATATTTAATCGAATAGATAAGGTCAACTTTCATCAATAAGAACTTGGAATAGAGTCGATTTAGTTTTTGGTTGTTATCTATTTGAAATCAAAGTGCTCTTATTAATAACTAGATGATATTTGTCTCAGTGTGAACTTTCCAGCGGTCAAACCACCAAACAATCAAAGGTGGATTGAGTTGAATTAAAAAAAAAAAAATCACCTCATAGATGTATTAGCATTCAGCACCGCATGAACATGTGCCATAATTAAATTATAGATGGCCACACTTAAGGATGGGCGTTCGGTTCTGGTTGTTCGGACTCCAAACCGACCCTATCGAGTTTGACTTTTGGATAAATTTTAGGTTCGGGTTTATACCGAACCCGAAATCCACAAATCCATTTGGGTTTGGGTTTGAGTTTTTATTTTGTTCAGGTAATTCGGGCCCTGAACAACCCGGATTCTGAATTTTAAAAAAATAAATCAAAATAGTAAGTCAACAGTCAACAACCCTAGTTAAAACCCTTAATTCGGACCCCGAATCTGATTAAACTGAGTAAATCGGTTCGGTTTCGGGTAACAATATTTACAACCTGAAACCTGAACAACCCGAACCCGATGGAAAAATTGCAACATTCATACACTATGTTGGCATGAACATTTTTTTTAATACTTTAAGTTGGCCTACTGGCAATTTGGGTACATTAACTTGCAAAAATCGGCAATTTTGTTACAAATTGCACCGAAAAATTGAATTTGGCCGGAAAATTTGGGGATTTTGAATGAAATTGGGGATTTTGATTAAAATTTGGGGATTTTGATTGAAATTGAAAATTTTGACTGATTTTGACTTAAATTGGGGGGATTTTGATTGAAAGTGGAGATTTTGATTGATTTTGACTTAAATTTGAATTTTTTATTTTAATATTAACTAATTTTTTTTATTTATTTCATAAAAAAAAACACCCACCCCACCCCCTACCCCTGCATCACGTTTCACACCCCCCCCCCCCCCAAAAAAATATCGAGTTGTGTGTGTGTTGTGTGTGTATATATACGTATGTGTGTGTATATATATAATTAAAAAAAATACTTATATATATATGTGTGTGTGTGTATGTATATACGTATGTGTGTGTATATATATAATTAAAAGAAAAATACTTATATATATATATATGTGTGTGTGTGTGTATATGTGTGTGACTGTGTGTGTGTATATGTGTGTGACTGTGTGTGTGTTTGTGTATATATGTGTGTGTATATGTATATGTGACTGTGTGTGTTTGTGTGTGTTGTTTCAAAACTTCACAAACGTATCAAATTGATAATAACAAAGAAAGATTATATCGAGGCGAGAGAGAACTCTCTATCCTTAACACTAAATTGCCCCGCCTTGGTGGTACGAGTTCTTGCAACAAGTGTCCCAAGATACAACGATATTCTTTTTCTGAAGATTAAACCACTTCAATTTCAGAAAACTACGAACTTAATTTACTGTTGAAATCTCAAGAAAAAGATGAAGATGATTTTATAAAACTCAAGAACACTTAGAGAGAAATATGTTGTGTTTTGAGTTGGTGTGTTTCAAAATGGTTGGAATGGTTGCTATTTATAGGCAAAATCCATTTCCATAAGAATCAATCCACACCATCCATTTCTAAGATCAAATCTTAGCCATCCAAGATGCTCCACCACCTTGAAGTGCTCATATGTCATTCATGATGTATTCATGACATATTTTCCATTAAAATGTGTTGTGTCATTCATGATATATGCATGACATATTAAATAAAATTATATCAAAATATGGGATACACAATTCAAACCCTTCAATTTAGCACTTAATTTCTCATTCGTTCCGATTAGAGAAATTCGAAATGCTAAACTCATCTACTCGGAACGTAGATTAAGATTATCCAATAATCTTAAGTATCCCGGATACTAACGGCGTTCGAATTTCGTACTCAACCACAATTTGTACTATTTTATCCAACAATGTGTGAGGGTAGGGTAGGGTAGGGTAGGGTGGGGAAGAAGACACTGTTCCCCACCCCACCTACCTTTTCTTTTCTTTTTTTTAATTTAATTTATAAAATTAAGTTTATTAAAATACTATTTTTAATAAAAATAATTATTAAAATAACTATTTTAATTAAAATAATTATTTTAATAAAAATACTATTTTGAGGGTAATTTGGTACAAAAATAACTCCAAATCAGTCAAAATTCCCAATTTCAGTCGAAATTCTCAAATTTTAGTCAAAATCCCCAATTTCAGTTAAAATTCTCAAATTTTCCGGTGCAATTTGTACCAAAATTACCGATTTTTGCAAGTTAATGTACCCAAATTACCGGTAGTCCAACTTAAAGTACAAAAAAAATATACACGCCAATATAGTGTATGAATATTACAATTTTTCCTGAACACGATTAACCCGAACCGAACGTCCACCCCTAGTCATGCATGCTAGACTATGGCGGTAAATTCTGGTGGTCGTATCAAGTCACCTCGCATGTCGACTATCCAGACTTTCATATTTTAATTTTGTGATTCTCAATAAATATTGAGAGGACATTATAGTCGTTTGATACTTATGCCTAATTAATGCCATGTAGTCAATTATTGTTTTCATTGTATTATCATTGTGTAGATCAAGTTAATTTCATGCACGAAGCAAATCCTATGGCTCTGTTTGTTTGTGTTTTTATCACACTTTTTCCATTTTTATTTTCATCTGAAAATGAATACACATTTTATATTGTTTTTAACTGAAAATATTCTTATTTTTATTCTTCTTTTTGTGTTCCCGAAAAAATTCAATCATTTGTTTAAAATTACATTTCACATCACTAATCTCACATTTTCTCTCTCATCCACCCATCACCATCCTCTCTCTCCTCTCTCATCCACCCATCTCTCTCCACTCTCTCTCTCCCCTCTCACCAATATTCAACATCAAATTCAATACTATTTATCTAATCATTACTTTTCAATCATTTCACACATCACACTCACAAATTTCAACCATTTTCAAAAACACAACAAAACACACCTACTTTTTTCACTTTTCTCACACGAAAATCAAAAAATGAGTTCTTCCATATATTTTAAAAAATAACGGTTAAAAATGAAATGAAAACACATCCAAACGGAGCCTATATAATCTTCAAATTTCAATAAAGTTCACTACGTACACTAAGTTTTGATTTTCCTTTTTGCTACCAAACTGGACGGCCCATTTGTGTAAAAAGCCATTTTTACCTCATTCGTCATACGAGCCCATTGGTTATTTTTTTGGGGGGGGGGGGGGGTTAAAATTAATTTAATCAAATCTAAATAAAATGTGAGAAAAGAGAAGAAAAATAGAAGGAAAACAAAAGATAGAAACTAAAGTTAAATATAATTAAAAGAAAGGGATAATTGCAGACAACCCCTTCACTTATGTGGGTCATTGCACTTCACCTCTTCATTTATTGAAATGTGCACTTTACCCCCTCACTAATCATAAAATGTGCACTTACCCCCTTCGGGTAGTTGAGGCAGAAAAAATACAAAGGAATTTTTCGTATGTTGTTGCCCGGATTTGAATTTTCTTTTGTATTGTTTTGCCCAAACTGCCCGAAGGGAGTAAGTGCACATTTTATGATAAGTGAGGGGGTAAAGTGCACATTTCAATAAGTGAGGGAGTGAATTGCAATGAACCCCATATGTGAGGGGATGTCTGCAATTATCCCTAAAAGAAATATTGAGAGAGAGAGAGAAAAAAAAAATTGAAAAATAACATGTGAAAGGATAAAAGAATATTGGATAACACTCCAATACATCTTGTTTCGTGGATTACGTGGTTGTTATGATTCCACATCATCAAAATACATGAAATGATACTATAGTGCATCAACACCCAATTCACATAATAATTCTCCGCAGACTTTTCCAAAACTGTTGTCAGTTCAAGGAATCATTCTCTAAGCCCCTCTTTGTTATATAATATAGATAAACAATTATCACTGTGGTGGATGTACTTTTATGACTTTTGATATTCAAGTGTGGTTGAGATAACTAACTGTGTCTTCCAAATAATAGTTGCAAGTAGCTTGAGCGGATACATTCCATAATGGTTGGGGACTTGTTTGATGATGCCCAAAGCGAATTACTATGCTAGTCGATTCTCCTCTCCTTATAAAATATTTGATAATTTTATGTCAAATTGAGTTCAACAGTCCTAATTTGTATATTTTATTTTATATTCTCAAATCTCAATACATAAAGTTTGATAAATAAAGATAAATCATTAATTCCAAAATTACTCATCTGACATTATTTAAAAGTCAAAAAGGCTATTTTCATACATACACTGGACCATTATCCCTAGTTGGATGTAATTTGCTTTTATTACTTGTACATGTAATTAGGGGTGGACATTCGGTTCGGGTTATCGGGTTCGGGTTTTTCGTGTTTCGGGTATATGAACTTACCACCCGAAACCGAACCGATATACTCGGGTACCCGACAATTCGGGTATTTCGGGTTCGGATTCGGGTTTCCTCATAATAATAAAAAAATAGACACAGTTTTTTAGGCCTCAAAATGTTGGCCCAATTCTGATTTTCATTCAAAAAATTAACTTTTGATTTTTGGACGTTAAATTTTGGATTGGAGTGAGGTAGTTGGGCCTCCAAAAAGAAGGCCCAACTCTTTCTCAATTCTGTCTTGGACGTTGCAAAACAGAGGCAATTTAATTGCCTCTGTTTTCAATTTCCATTTTTTTAACATATTTTGTTAAATTTCTAATTCGAGTTCTACTACATCATTTACTTTTGGATACATTAAATTTTATACTATCAAAATTTAAGGAAAATCGAAGCACAAATCATACATTAAAACTTAAAAGTACAAATATTCATAATTCAATTGCAATCCTTGTTTGATCAAATCAAATTAAAATACCATGAAAACTAAAGTCATAAACCATAGTACATAACTAATGCAAATACTCTATTACAAATCATTGTTTCATTAAATTAACAGATCCAAAGTAGCATGGCAGCGAAAGTGACAAAGATCAAATGTCAATGATGGTTGAATCAATTCCCAATTTTGTCAATTCTACAAAAAAAAATTATAGAATTATTAGTATAAATTGAATACAATTAAATTAAAGTAGGCGATAAGTTGAAACAAATAAACAATAAAGGAAAAAAGTGAAGATAAAAATTACCTTTTTCAAGTGTTTCAACTTCACGTAAGTCTTCCTCCACATTTATTGGCTGGGAATTCATACGAAGCCAATCTTGACCACAAATAAGGGCTTGAACTATTTTAGGAGACAAGGAACTCCTAAATGAATCAAGAACGCGACCACCTGTGCTAAACGAAGATTCTGAAGCAACTGTGGAGACCAGGACAGCTAATACATCGCGAGCCATCTTCGAGAGGATTGGGAATCTCTGACTGTTTACTTTCCACCATTTTAACACATCAAATCTTTCTTTATCATCTTCCTCAACATCCTCGCCCAAATATTTTTCCAACTCTGACTTTACATGCTCACGTTTTCCACCAGTCTTGTACATCCTAAACTCTTGTTGTAGAGAAATTTTACGAGGCATTAGATGATCACCAGATACCTCATTCATAGAATTCTTAGAACTCTCAAATGGAGATGAAGAGGATGAAGAAACATGACTAGATGATGTACCGGGGCTTTTTGAAGTTCCTTGAATTGTATGACCATATCTCAATTTATAATCATTAAACAACTCAAATAAACCATTTCTCACTTGGTCCTTCATTGAGTCACTTTTTCCAACATCATCATACATCTTATCAAAAGTAAATTCAATGAACTCCAATTTTTGACGTGGATCAAGAATCGCAGCATAATACAAAACCATGTTCATCTTTTCAATTGACCCCCAATATTTGTCATATTTTTCTTTCATTTTTCTTGCCATCTCACTTAGTTCAAAGTCATCACTATTCAACCAATCCCGAAGAAGCAAGTTTACCTCACTTATTTCATGAAAGACAAGATTAGAGGTAATACGTAATGAACCAGAAATTCGCAAAGTGAGTAGATAAAAATGTTGTAGGAATCTCAACAAGAGTTTTGATCTATTCCAATCATAATCAATCGGCACCCCATAAAATGGCTTCTTGGAAAGATCGGTAGTGTAGGCAACCTCCGCATCTTCGTACTCATCAAATGCTCTCCTAAGGCATAAGGCAGAGTCCAACATCAAGTAGGTCGAATTCCACCTAGTAGGTACATCAAGAGATAACAACTTCTTTGTTTCTAATTTTGCATATTCAGCACACTCTTGAAACTTCTTGTACCTAGCCGGAGAATTTCTAATGTACCTAATGGCCCCTCTAATACGAGAAATAGCCTCGTGTTCATCTTTTCCCTTCAACCCATCTTGAACAACAAGATTAATTATATGTGCAACACACCTCATGTGCACATATTTTCCATCTAAAACATTTTGGCCCCAATTTTCAAACTTTTTTCTCAAGTAAACAATTGCCCCATCATTCGAAGATGCATTATCAACAGTGACAGTAAAAACCATCTCAATACCCCAATCAATTAAGCATTTCTCAACACCTCTACCTATTTCTTCACTTTTATGACCGGAAATTGGACAAAAATTCAAAACTCTTTTTTGCAATAGCCAATTTTTGTCAATAAAGTGAGCAGTAAGACACATATAATTCACGTGTTGAATAGATGTCCACGTGTCTGTGGTGATGCAAACCCTCTGAGCATGCTCTTTAATAAAAACTTTCAAATTTATTTTTTCCTTCGCATAGATATTATAAATATCTTTGGTTATTGTTCTACGTGAAGGAATCCTAAAATTAGGACAAGCAACAGACACAAATTTCTTGAAACCAGGGCTCTCAACTGTGCTAAATGGAAGTTCATCTATAATTAGCATCTCCGACAACGCCTCCGAAACATTTTCTTGATTAAAAGTCCATTTAACAAGATTTCCGATTTTCTCACCTTCGACATTTATTTCAAAAGCCAATTGAGTTTGATTTGCATCAATTTCAAAATTAGGAGGTCTTTTTTTGCAACAATTATAGTGATTTTTTAGGGGCCTAGTTCCTTGGGCTTTTGAGTCGGCTTTAATATCCCTCTTACAATATTTGCACTTAGCCATTTGAATCTTCTCAGTTTCGCAATAATATTTGACAAAATGGATCCAATATTTAGACCTCGAAGCAAATTTTCGTTTTCTAGAAGTGGGTAATCCATCTTCCTCAACATGTTCCTCTTCTCCCTCACCCTCCATATTCTTTTCAACACCAATATTGACATTTTCACTACTAACCTCGGGTTGAGCATCACCTAAGTTAGGTGAAGTAGCAGAACATTGACCTCCTCCAAAGTCACCGCGATATTGTGATATTGAATCCGACATCTACAAGACTACAACTACAAATGATAGAAAAAAAATACATAAATTAGACATTATCAAAGAAAACAAGTTTAAAATACAATCTTTAATATCATTTCAATAAATGGATTGCACAAGTGCAATAAGCCAAGAACATCATTAATTAGGACTAAAATCATACAATGTTACACCACTACTTAAACAAATCATCAACATGTCATAATAATTAACTTTTTTCTCTAAAAAAATGGATAATTTTATTTTTTACCTTAAAAGAAATATGTATAAACTATAGAGCCGACAGCCGATGATGATGGTGGCGACCGGAAGTGGGTAAAAATGGCGGCGACCGGCGGCAATGAGTGACAATGGAACTTGGAGTTGGAGGCGTGCGTGAGGTGAGGCTGTGAGGGTGAGGGTGAGGCAGAGGCAGACAACTCCATTCATGTGTAAAGTTGTAGCAAACAAGAGTTTTTAACTTTACAAAATATAATATATATTTTTATTATATAATATTAATTTGTATTAGTGTTGAGTCATAACCCACCAGCCACCACATTTGACTCTTAAGTACTATTGACTTCCTACTTTTAACTACAAATGATAGAAAATGGGTACCCGAATAGAATTGTGTATTAATATTTTTTTATTATTTAATTTTAAAAAAATTAAATCGGGTAATTCGGATACCCGAATTACCCGATCAAAATAAACCTCTACCCGATACCGAACCCGAACAGTGATATTCGGGTTCGGGTATAAACCGAACCCGATTTTTAACCGAATTACCCGATCGGGTCGATTCGGGATCCGAATTACCCGAACCGAATGCCCACCCCTACATGTAATAACACAAAAGAGGATAAAACTTCAAAATAATTATTTTTTGATCACTCAAAATCACGAGACTTTAAGTACTTGGACCACCCACAAGATATGAGGTACAAAAACTGCTATAGAGAGTACTCTAAAATCTAAATGCAAAATATAAAGCTGCATTCTTTAAATACTTAGCCAACCCTAAAATGAAAAACAAAAAAAGGCTACACATAACATAGATGATCTTCTTTTAAATATTGCGCATGTAACTTGTGCTATGCACGGAAAATAATTAACTATCTGTAGTACTATAGATCTTTTTCTGACTATATTTATTTCATAGGTTGACCACTAAAATTAGCTCCATAAATTCTTAGGTTTGGAAAAATCAACAATAACATGATTAAATGCAATTTGTTTTTAAGTCGCCTCTGATTTGGTTTAATTTTCAATAATAACATGATTAAATGCAAAATATTAATTCTTTTTAAGTTGCCTCTGATTTGGTTTAATTTTACTAAGTGCTGGACAAATATAATATGCTAGGAATTTTTATGTTTTATTTCTACCACTATTCGTTTTTTTTATTTATTTGGTAACACTATTCGTCGCTGTTAAACTAACACTTTTGATAGAAACTGTTTTAACATTTAATCTTCGAGGGACTGGAGATCCCGGATTTTGCATTTCATTTCATAATTATATCCTAGACTTGCACGTTGATTAATTTTTTGAAACAAATTAAAAACAAATTTTGATTTATATATATATATATATCAAACACACAATTACTATTTTCGGGTTTGGCACAACTTTTATCCGGATATTGTTGAAAGGAGTTTGTACATATTTAAAGAATCACTAGAAGATTAAAGGATAGTTTCGTTTTTTCCGGTGATACTTGCGGACTCTAGGGACATGGGGTTTCGGAAGATCTACACGTACCCTTCATGTGTGAATAAACAGACCCCATATAAATATATACATAGGGGAACGATGTAAATCATCTCGAAACCTCAGGTACTGGAATTCACCAAAAATCATCCGTTATTTCCATATATGTTTTCAAAAAGTTGTGGGGGCAATATTTAATATCCTTACCGTACGTTAAAGAATCATGTTATAATAATATCAAGAGATGATGCTCTCTAGGCTAGGTTAGGAAGACAACAAGAATGTCTCAAACCAACGTACACTAAAGAATAATATATATGGCAATTGGGATAATTACATCTATTATTTTTTAGGTAATTGTCTAATTACAAAAAAAAAAAAAAAAATCTTCTTATTTCATGAATTACATCTAACACTCTATTGATTCATTCCGTCCAACAATCGTCACCTTCCGTTAGGGTTTTCGTACGGCAACGTTAAAAAATTATGTGATCTTTCAAAAATACCCCTAATTAATGTAAACCTTATATTTCCCAGACAATTATACCCAAATCGCCAACCACCCGATCTTCCCTTTGCAACACCGCCTTTCTTGATCGCCACCACCACCTCGTCGGAAATCCCTCTGTGGCTGAATTTGTGTAAATGAGTTCTCGTTACACAAAGGGGTAAATGGGTCATTTACCCCGTCAAATATTTTCAATTTTTTCTTTTTCGGTTTTTCATAAGGGCACTTAGGGGGAAATTCTCCTTTTTCGTCCCGTATTTATGCTCGAGTACACTTTTAGTCCCTAGCTTAACGTATATAAATCTCACATTGCGTCCCATAACTTTTAATTTGTCTGATTTTTGGTCCCAACCAAATATTCTGTCCAAAACTTAATGGTCAAGTCCATTAATCAACATTTTGACCCATTCTTTTTTTGGGGAGAATTCACGCATAAATGCACTTTCACATGGATTATATTCAATATTATGATATTTCATTTAATATCACATGTCATTCAAACACAAAATCTCCCCAAGAAATAGGTCAATTTTGATTAACGGAGTTTACCGTTAAATTTTGGATGAAATATTTGGTTGGGACCAAAAGTGAGACATTTTGAAATTTATGAGACGCAATGTGAAATTTACATAAAGTTCGAGACTAAAAGTCTACTCGGACACAAATACGAGACAAAAAATGAGATTGCCCCAGCACTTAGGTCATTGTACGTTTTCCTTCAAACCTTACACCATTAAATAAAGTTCGGGTTATGAGTTTAATTTATGGGACGCATGTAATTGTTACATTTGGTTGACAATAGTGATGAGAACTCATTTACACCTTCCCTTTGCAACACCGCCTTTCTTGATCGAACCGACCGTACCGCACCGAATCGCACCGTTTTGTTAATTTTCTAAGTAAACCGTGGTTTAAAATTCAAATGAAAACCGCAGCGCCCTATGCAGTTTGGTTTTAAAATTAGTGTTAAAAAAATCGAACCGCACCGCCACCGCCTACATACATACATATATATATATATATATCTTATTATTCTTTTTTAATTTGAATTTTTAATAGGTTTTACTCGGTATACTATTCTTATTTGCAGTTTTATTTAATATTTGTTATTGAAATGATATGGTTATATCTTTTACATGAAGAATAATATGTTCAATCAACATTTGTACTTGAGACTTTTAAAGTGATAATATTTATAATATTTTAGCGTTATATTTTATTTAATGTAATAGACACTTGAAGAGTTTTGACAAAAAAATAAATGTATTTAAGATAATATTTATGACATTTGTTCTATTTAATTATCACAATTATTTGTAATAGCAAGGTCGCGTTAGATTACCTATTGCTTTATAACCTTATAATATATTTTACAATCCTTTTGCAGATTTTAGTTCACAAATTTTAATAAACAAATAATTACAACATGTCATTTTTTGTAATACTGTTTATATACAAATTTCTAATCATCCTACTTTTCATACAAGCAATATTAAGACATTTTCCTATATATGAGTATGTATCTATTTGATATATTTATATATATGATAAAATATGTACATATTATATTTATACTTAATTAGTGTAAAAATAGATATTTAAAGTGATACACTAGTACCTTTTCTATTCTAAACGTATGATAAATGTCTCGCACAAGTATTTTTTTAGTTATGAATTATCATTATCTCTTTATCAATTAGTTTAACAAAAAAAAATGACGAATATTGCATGTTTATTTAGTTTTAAAATGTAAAATAACTTTAAAAACCGCCAAACCGCACCGAACCGTACAAAACCGCATAGTCAGTTTTGATTTACAAAATCGCAATTTTAAATTTTATTTCCACCAAATCGCACTTGGCAATTTGGTTTAAAATTAAAAAAAATAACCGCAAAACCGAACCGAGATCACCCTAGATTCTTTTGCAAATCCCTAAGATTCAGGGTGCAAATTTAAAGTTATCCTTGCATGTTACCCCCAATTTAGAACCTCTATTGTCCTTATGTGATTTGTCTTATATTTCACATTATAGATGATTGCTAATTTCTTTTAAAATATACATTAAAAATATAGATTACATACACTTGATGCATGCATGTACATATATTAAACAAAAGAAAAATGCTATGGGTTGCAATACAATATATAAAATATAAAGTGAAATTGGGCATATCGAGTAGCCAACCAATAATTAAAAAAAAAAAAAACGTTTTCTGGAAAAATTAAAAAAGCATGCATTTAGATTGAAACGAGATCAACTTAAAAGGAAGTTGTAAATATTCAAAACATTCATTCTATAAAACATAAGAATTGCTCTCATCATGAGATCAATATTGTAAAAGGTCCACAACACAAATAACTTCAAATTAAATACAATTAGTCACGACTTAATTAATCACAACTACATCATTCCATGTTAAAACAACAATGCTGGTTAATAATCACTTTCTCCACATTTGCTTTATTGTGTCGCATTTCCAAAGCACAAACGTGTTTACGAGAGCGAAAGCGAGAGCGTGAGAACGAAAGACAAAGAAATCAACTTAGGGTTTGGAGCAGGTAGTAATTATTTGAGCTTTAGCAGAAAGTCTGCTGAATTTGCTGGGCCAAATCTTCTGCACTAAGTTGGCACTCAATACCAATCTATCAAAACAAACGCACAAAAAGGTTCAATCAATAGTAAATTCAAATCCCATCTAATTAGTTAAACAATGAAAATTTGAGTTCTATAATAAATTTATAAATCTAATGAAAAAAGGGGTTGTTTTTCTTGGTAATTAAATCATTGTCCAGATTAGATTTAGTCACACACAATCAATTAAAAGACAAATTTTGTAAGTATGTTACACTTCCGTTATGATTGATGCTCAGTTTATATCATGGAAAATTCTAGCCTGCTCACGGTTTGACCAATAAATTCACTTGTTATATAATTAATTAATTAAGTTCGACGTCCCGTATTCGGAGTACACTTTGTCTTTCAAAATAGCAATTAAATGTATGTTTTTAGCAAAGTTATAACCACTCTCCAGCCAGTACAGTGCATGTATGACGTTTCTTTAATGATAAAAGATTCTTATTTAGTGTACCGTAGCATCATATATTAATTGCTGCCAAAATTTAATTTCTTTACCGTTTCTAGCTTCTTTCTTTATTTTTTTTGCTAAGGTTACCGTTTCTAGCTTGTCACGTCTTTATCTGGGTAACGAAATACTTGTCTTTAGTACCAAAGAAGCAATTTTAAAATAAAATAATAAATAGAAATAGTTAGTTACACCAAAGATGCTGTCTGATTATTTTAGGACATTAATCTTTTATTTAATTCTATTTTTTAGATAGGACCAAGTTCTAACAATTATGTAAATAAATTGATGGTCTTGATTTTTAACCATGCACACACAAAAAAAAAAAAAAAATGTAAATTGCATGCCATTTTTTTTTTTTACCTTGATGGTGAAAGAATTCAGCATTCTTTCATCAACAGTGTTGATGTTCACTTGGAGGATTTCAAGTGCAAGTTCTTCCAGGGCAGAAATTATTTTAACAGCTTGGCCCGGAATGCGATGCGACACCGTCTTGAGAAGCAAATTCGGGCCCGAAAATTTAACCTCAACTTCAGCTATAGCTGATTTTGAACTTGCCACAAGCTCATTAATGCTGTCATTAATGGAGGATGTGGAAGAAGAAGACTCGCCCGGGCTTGGAAGAGATGTAGAATTGAGGTAGCCCGTTTGCAAGTTGTGCAGTCTCGGCTTGTACGGGCTGCTAGGTTGGGGTGTTCCCGGGCTTATGGGGACGGTCACTCTCGGGCTCAATGGTGGCTTTCTCGGGCTGAGGGGTGATGGATGTGGTGAAGGCCTCGGGCTTGAGACGAGTCTTGGGCTTAAAACTTCTGTATAGGCTTTTCGTTGCTTCTTTGCTTCAAGGGATTGAAGAACTTGTTGTAACTCGTTGATGTAGTTGACTACTCCATCGATTATCGATGCTTGATCACCCTAAATAAAAAAGAAAACCCGTTAATTCAGTCATACTCAACTAATCACATTATAATATAGTAATTAATTTTTATAACTGAGTATATGTAAATCAATTGACATGAAGTGACTTGAGTTTAACGGAGCCCATTTTAAATTAGAAGTTTCAATTAGAAGTTAATGAAATTTACATAGACATAAGAAGAGTGGATATCATGTCCACTCTAAATGGAATTACATAACTTTCTACTAAATATGTATGTTTTCTTGAAAGTGGACAAAGTATTACTAAATTTAGGGACATATATGCCATGAGGATCTAGGCACCATTTTACATGTATCATCTTATTAAAAAATTAAATCTAATTTTGAAAGTATTTACAAAAATCAAAGACATTGTTAAGAGCGTTCTATATCACTTCAAATCCTTTAATGCATATCGTTATTTATTATTGTACTACGGATTTACAATAAGGTACCCTAGCTGGTCCTAAATCGAGTAGTAATTAAGAGAATGTTGGTTTGGACTTCAATTTAATTTTTATCCATATACACATTGATCATTAAAACCACTAAATTAGGAAGGTATATATGTTCTCACCCTATTATTTTTGCTAAAAATGACACTAAAATAATAAAGCAAGTTCAAAAAACATCTAGTTTTACTTTAAACAACAAAAGCATAAATCTAAAAGAAGAGGGGTGTGGGGTATTATCATAGAAAATTCCAGTCCGCTCCCAGCTCTGTCGATTTCACAAAATGAGTTATCAAAAATCACTCACATCATGAAATACACTACTTGAGCGTGGCCGAGCCAGCCAGGAGCAGGCTAGAATTTTCAGTATCGTTACGTACTCTTTTGACATAGAAACAAGGCATCAAAGAACGAAGCACAGTGAGATGCTCATTCATTTGCTTCCTTCGATTCCTCTCCACCGTTATGTGCGAAATCCTTTGTTGCCCTTCTTCCAACTGATTATAAGCAGAAGCAGAAGCTGTTCCTGCGTTCAGCTTTTGTCTCTTACAAGCTGTACCGGGTGAAGCTGCTGTTTCAGCTGTTTCAGATTCTTGAAAACAGCTTAATGGAGAATTATAAGCTGATATTTGGAACTCGAAGCTTTCATTCGATTCCGGATTGTTATTATAATCAGAAACAGTTTCCAAAGCTTCAAGAACACTGAAAATATCATCTGCACTTGAAAAATTAGTAGCATCACTGAATGGATCAGATAAATTCTTCTCACCACCCATTTCGGAAAAGCACAAGTTGGTTGATCTGGCGGAAAAAGCTTAATTAAAGATAAGTCGACTGATTATTTTCACGAAAAAAACTATTACTATTTCAAAAATATTTTGAGTTGCATATGAAAGGGACTAAACTATCACAATCAATAATACTATTTTCAGAATCCAGATGAATTTGAGAGTTAGATTTTTGTTGGGGAGTGGGGTTGGGGAAAATCACATGGAAAAATGAGAAGAGAGTGACATTGTTGGAGTGCAAAAAATGGGTAAAGCCAAGAAGAAAGAGTGTTGGTTATGGGAAGAGAAATGGAAATATATATACATATATATATATATATATTATATAAATCAGTGTGTAATATTTGGAATTCCTGAGAATGACATGGAGTTTTTATCCCATGAAAAAGATCCCAATTGGGATGAATTCGTGGTGGCTAGCTAGTAAAAACTTTTATTGTTTTACTGCAGTTGTCAGAAATCCCTACTCGAAATACGGTGTTAGATATGTAAGATACATATAATTTACTGCATGTGTTATATATAATAAACATTTTTATATGAGATGAAAGTGTCATTTAACAAGCATTAGAAATAAAATATTAGTGACAAAATGTTAAATGAGCACGATAAAAGTGTGACGAATTATATATATTGATTCTGTTTTATTACCAAATTGATTTTTAAAAGTTTAATAGTGAAACATAATGTCAATATAAAAATAATTATTATTATTAAAAAAAATTATTGTGACAGTAAAAATTATTGTTACTCATTATGATAATATATATATATATATGTAGGGTCAAGATCTAATACATACCCTATTTAAGATAAGATATAAGACTCATTATACACCATTGGATCAATTAAATCCAACAGTCCAAAAATAATCTAGAAACATGCGGCAAAATGGGTTCTAATTCGCTCAAGGGGTATAATTGTCAATTTTTTCATTACACAGCATCATCCTCCCCAAAATAAAGGCATATAATCTTCCCTGAAATCTCTCCATTTGAAACTGCGAAAATCTCATCTACAATCTCTCGATTTGTTACCAAAATTGACTCAAAGAAGTTATAGAATCCTATTAAACCTATAATTCCATCGATTATCACCACAAAAAAATTCTGAAACTCTAAAAAATTTCTGGAAATCGAGATTGCAAACCCTCTGAAAATAGTGATTTTTTCAATAGTGATTTGAACACATTATACATCATATTGTATTACATTATACATCATATTATATTACATTATACACTATCATATAAGCCATTATACAGTGAATACAATATCTAATTAATCCATTATATAATAGTTGATAATCAAATATACAGTAAATATAAACAAGGTAAAGTACGAAAATAATAGAAATAAATAAAAATAAAAATAAAAATCCGATTGAAAACGTAAAAACGAGAAAAAACCTATTAAAACGATGGAATTTGGGCCCGAGAGGATGGTGCTCAGCATACTTATGATAAGTATACTGAGTTGTTTTTAAAACGACGTTTCCTACAAGATTGAAGTAGAGCTTGGGACCAAATTCCAAAAACAGTTTTTGCAGTGTATAATGGTTTATGTTGTAGTGTATAATAATGAATCTAATCTATAATCTGTTATACCATTCTATATAGTTGTGTATAAAATTCACAGTGTATAATGGTTTATGTTGTAGTGTATAATAATGAATCTAATCTATAATCTGTTATACCATTCTATATAGTTGTGTATAAAATTCACAGTGTATAATGGTTTGTATTGTAGTGTATAATGGTTTGTATTGTAATGTATAATGGTTTGTATTGTAGTGTATAATAATAAATCTAATCTATAATTTGTTATACTATTCTATAAAATAAGATTTATAAGTTGAATCCATAAAGAAGAAGATAACACTTGCTATAAGTTCCTGTGTTAATAATATGATTTTTGTGTAATGCATATACATCATATATATTGATGTGTATTTTGATAAGTTACATATATGCACGCTTGCATAATATGCCTACACTTTTTTCAAAATTAATAGAAATTGCTGTCTTATACCACCAATAAATGCCTGATAGCTGTTCACCCATCAAAACACGTCAAATAAATTCTATTAGTGAAGAAAAACAATGGTTTGTGGGAGACTTCCAATGGTTTGTATTGTAGTATATAATAATAAATCTAATCTATAATTTATTATACCATTTTATATAGTTGTGTATAAAATTCACAGTGTATAATGGTTTGTATTATATTGTATAATAGTTTGTATTGTAGTGTATAATAATGAATCTAATCTACAATCTGTTATACCATTCAATATAGTTGTGTATAAAAATTCACAGTGTATAATGGTTTATATTGTAGTGTATAATGGTTTGTATTGTAGTGTATAATGGTTTGTTATTGTAGTGTATAATGGTCCGTTACAGAGAAATAAAGAGAAACTCATTTGTTCAAATTCACTCTATCTATTACATTAGATCAGTTGCTTAATGATGATTTGCAGACTCATAATTGATAACAGAAGAAGAATTCAGAAAAAATTGAATTGAAAACAGAAGAAGATGATGAATAAGGATTCGATTTCTGCATATCCTTCGATCTTTACAGCCCCGGTCTCGAATTTTACTGAAAAACAATCGATTTGATGATGAATTGAACGGGAAAAAAATAATATCTCGTATCAATTTTGTTGGAAACCAACCGATTTGATGATGAATTGAACGGGTAAAACGATATCTCGAATCAATTTTACTGAAAAACAATCGATTTGATGATGAATTGAATGGGTAAAAAAATATATCTTATCAATTTTGCTGATATATGTGATTATGGAAAGAATATAATGAAATCGATTATGGCTCGTGAAACTGGAGATTTGATTTGATACTGTGTATTAAATTTAATCTGTTAGTTATAATTTAATGACTAAAATGCCCTTTACATAATTAAAACAAATTATTAAATCAGTTAAATGTGTTAAATGTAGACCTTGGGATCAAATTGAATCAAAGGCCTAGATTGGGTCTTATATCTTACTTAATGGCAAGTGATGTATTTGATCCATATCCTATATATGTATATGTGTATTATTTTTGTTATAGTGAAACTAGGCATATTTGTATTGAGATGGGGAAAACGGTCTAAATATAGTAAATTAAAATGATATTTGTGTATACTTAATTGTGAAGCCCCGCCAGTAAGTCCCATATGGGAAAAATAGCAAAGAAAAAAATTGATTTATGAACAAAGGTCTAAGAATTCGGCGGTGGTTTAAATGTCCAACTCATAGTAACGCTCAGTGAATTCAGAGGCATGCTTTGCGTCTAACGGGTTCGTGGACCCGGAGTGCGACATAAATCGTCAATCTTAATATCTTATTACTTGTTCCTTGAACATATGAATAATGATGTCATACAGAATGAAGGGATAGGATTAGCTAGCTAGATATATAATTATATTTACTTATGATTGATAAGTACATCTAATTTTGGCTAATCTTGATTAAAAAAGAATAAGAGGGGCTCTAACTAAATTTCTCTATCGAGCAACTTTTTGGGTACATACATACATGCATACATACATATATATATATATATATATATATATATAAATTGCAGCTGCACTAAAAGTCTACAACATGAACAATATTGAATTGGTCCCACAATTAAATCAAAGTAATTGAACCCTTGTTCCATATGCATGCACCCTCAAACCTTAAATGGCCTCTTTGCCTTTTGTCTTTCTTAAGATCTACTCTACAATCTACATTGAATAACACATTTCATGAGTAATAAACAATATTGAATATGGCTACAAAAGGAAGTTATCGTTTTTTCTTCTCAGTCTATAGTCTAATCCTCTAATGCATGGATTTCAGTAGCCGTTTTTAGACCCTAAATGCATAAATACTGTATATATCTTGGTCCGGGCTTTTAAGAATGTAAGATCATATCCATTTGGGTAAATATCATTTTTGTTCATGTACATGAGCACAAGTCCATATTTAGTTTTCCGCTTTGTGAAAATCTCATATTAAGTCCTATAAATTCTAAAAAGTCTCACTTTTGATCCCTTGACCAATTTTTGTCAGAAATTATACGAAGCCACGCACGTGATCATGCGTGGCCTTTAGTAACAGTGACATAACAGTCACATGCGGGAAATATTCACGTGAACTGCACGTGAGTGAGGTTGGGGTATGTTTAGGCACAAATTAGTCCAAAATTTCTAATCCCAAACCCTAATTTGACCTCTGAGAAAAAACCCTAACCACAAACCCTCTAAAATCCACTATTATATTTGACGAAAATCTCAAGAAAAAGTTGAAGATTTGCATGAAAGAGCCCAGCAGAATCGAAGAATGTCGCTACTTGATGAAGCGAAGAACCATTCCCCACCGGTTATTGTAAACATTACCACACCTAACATGATGATAATTACTCATATAAAAAAAATACACAACAACATATTTATCCTACGCAGCAATATGTGTGCTGCATTTTCTTTACTTTTTCTGACAAAAATTCGACCATAAGCATCATTTCGGGGATTTCAGTCTCAATTTTATCGCATCAGTTACAAAGCTTGGATATCACCATCCTCACTCTATAGCACATTTGTAGATCTTCCCACAGTTTGAAATCACATCCACCTTCTTCTTTCGTACAACCATGAAACCTCCTTCTGGGATCGAAATCTAACCACTCAAACCTCAACACAGCAGGCTTTTTACCATCATAAACAACTTGTGATGGGTTTGTGGAGACTGATTGATACAAAGAATTGTGAGAAGTCAATAAAGTCAAGAAATAAGCCAAAAAACAAGGGTGTCAGGGGCGGTCAAAGGCAGTTTTACTGAGTCAACGGGGTTTGACCGCATGAATAGTGACTTGGAGCAAATAATTGTTATTTCCTAAGTGGTTTTGGCTTGGGTTTGGTAATTGACTTGTATTAGAATTGTTTTCCTAATAACCTAGTAATATGATTGTGCTTCCTATTTAGATTAGATTTTAATTTCTTTGTGTATCAAGACTATCCACTTATAAATAGAGGCTTGTAACCATTGTATTTGGTTGATTCACTCATTGAGAAATGAAGATGTAGTTTAGGTTGGCTCGTGGATGTAGGCAAGTTGTGCTGAACCACGTTAAATTGTCGTGTTTTTCATCTTCATATTTAGGCTTAGATTTATTGTTTCTTGATTATTTTTCGTGTTCTGATGCTACCATCCCTAACAACTGGTATCAGAGCCATAGGTTGTATATTTAGGAGACATCTTAGATCTAGATCTATGGAGAAACATTTTTTGTTAAATGCGGATTTCGTCGTGGGGACGATGGTAGAAGATGGAAGGGTAATCAAGCTCGAAGATTTCGTTGCAGGGAGCACAAATTGAGATCCTGGTGAAGCCGGAGAAGATGATAGAGAAGGATGGGATCAGTTAGATAGCCAACCAAAGAAGAATAATCTCGTTAAACATTAACGAGAAAACGTTGAAAAATCATGGTGCCAGAAGCAGAGGCAAATTCGATGCAACAAAGACAAATTTGTGTTACCGGGTGGGTAGACACAAAGCCAGTGGGAGCAGTTATAGTGCCAAGAAAGCAAATCCACCAAGCCAGAGGTCAGAGTGACAGAATCAGTAGTCGAGAGGACAGAGCCATGTAGTTAAGAGACCAGATAGGCAGGGTTGTGGAGACATGACCACGTACAGAGAAATCATGGAGACAGGATGCGAAGCCGAGTAGGCAGAGTTGCGGAGTCGAGTGAGTTATTTGGCATAGGGATGTGACATAGCTCGTGAAGTGGGAGCATCGAGCAGATGTGTCAGTGACTTGAGTTGGCCATTGAAAAACCAAAGTATTGGCTATGGATCAGACATAGCTCATGCAATGGGCAGAGAGCATATATGTCAGAAGATCCGAGATTGCCATTGGCAAAAGTCCTTGGCGGAAGGATGCCAGTGGACGGGTTGGCCGAGGCAGTTTGGGTTGTGATATGTTTGGGTTTTAGAGTAACCTATATCCAAGGGTCAGTTGGATCGAGATGGATATGCCACGATATTCAGGAGTTGGCTGATCACCAAAAGAATAGGGTAGTGGCTAGGGTTCAAAGAGTAGGAATGATGTTCACAGAGAGAGTCCGTTACGTGGGTGGCACTAGAGGACAAATGAATTGATAGAAGCCCATGGAGGAGCACGGTATAGTGTTTCGGGACTATTTGGGATCAGTCTCCAAGTGGGAGATTGATGGGTTTGTGGAGATTGATTGATATAAAAAATTGTGAGAAGTCAATAAAGTCAAGAAATAATCCAAAAAAAAAGGGTCTCGGGGGCGGTCAATGGCAGTTTGACCGCTGTCAACTCGGGTTTGACCGAGTCAACAACGTGGTCAACGCGGGTTTAACCACGTGAATAGTGACTTGGAGCAAAGAATTGTTATTTTCTAAGTGGTTTTGGCTTGGATTTTGGTAATTGACTTGTATTAGAAGTGTTTTCCTAATTACCTAGTAATGGGATTGTGTTTCCTATTTAGATTAGGTTTTAATTTTCATAGACTCTTCACTTATAGATAAAGACTTGTAACCATTGTATTTGGTTGATTCACTCATTGAAAAATAAAGATGTAGTCTAGGTTGGCTCGTGGATGTAGGCAAGTCATGCCGAACCACGTTAAATCCTCTTGTTTTTCATCTTCATATTTAGGTTTAGATTTATTGTTTCTTGATTATTTTCCGTGCTCTGATGCTACCATCCTAACAACTTGTCCATTTGGGGAAAAAAAATTCTTCGAAAATCCCATGGTAAGTTGTTGCAATTCAAGCGAACTTTTGATTTCTTCTTCCCTTCTTTTAATTCTCAATTTATGGCCTAAAAAATGATTTTATTCCTTTTTAACAACAATTTTCCCTCCAAAAACGTGCAAGACTTATCTGGGACTCCAAAATTCCCGCATGTCATTGTTACTAATGACCACGCACGTGATCCATTTAATTTCTGACGAAAATTGGTCTAGGGATCAAAAGAGACTTTTATAACTTATGGGACTCGATGTGAGATTTTCATAAAGCGGAAGACTATATGTGTAATATTCGCGCCCACTTATAGGACCAAAAATGAGATTTGCCCAATCCATTTTAAATAGTAAAAATCAACAAATATCTTACAAAAAATCTTTAAATGAACAAATATTTTTTAAAAAAAAAATATTTTTCTAATAACTTTTAATTCGAAGTGTGAACTTGTACTCTTTTTTTTTTTTTTTGTTCCTTACACATTCTGGTCAGAACCACAAAATTTCTGATAAGATTTTCAATTTTCAGCGAAATCTTGATCCGTGAAAATTGGATAGCTAGTGTCCTAATAAATTACAATGTTATGACTACATTTGCCACCCTCATAGTTACAAGGCGGATTTCAAATTTTTTGTCATACATTTAATTTGTCTTAACTTTGAAGCTTTGCAATGATATACTCAGTAATTCAATTTCATTCTCGTCTTAAAAATATTGCTTTGCACAATCCATGAAGGTGAAGTCATGAGTTGGAACTTAATTAACTAAAAGATAAAGAGTAAAAAAAGCGTTCCATGTACAATGCTAGACGGAAAAATATTTTATGCTGGACTATATATCTCTCTCAGTTAGGTATATTCTGTACGGTCTCCCCCCTCTCCCCACTTATGTGAAAGAGATAGACACACAATATACATTTGAACCATTGTACTCGATTAGGTATCGAAATACCCAGACAATAAAAGTATATATATATATATATATTGTATCTTGTTAAGACAAACAAAGGGATCCTGCATGACGACGACATCTACTTATCTTCTTTACTAGAATCCCCTTGAATTTCTCAAATTCTGCCTTAGTTACAAAATGTACAGTAATCTTTTCGTTCTGGGGCTTCACCTTCTTTACTAACTAAATAAGAACAGTACATACATGTGTATGTGACAGCATGCAATAACTTAAGTCGCAAAGAGACAAAAACACATTACTGTATATATATGCACACATATACATACACACAGACATATATATATATGCATGTATATATACAGATTGGGGTGGGGGTGGGGGTGGGGGGGGGGGGGGGGGGAGTAAATGAGGATGACGATGGGGCACTGAGCAATGTCTGCAAGTTGGAGGGAAAACATGAAGATGGCTTTGAATGCGCAGACACGGCATCTCCGTTTTTTGAATTTAATTTGACTTACCAATTTAGCAATTAATTTTACATTTACTCTCTCTCTCTCTCGCTACACAGTACATTACAATGTCTTCAGAATTCAATGTGTGGTACTACTATATAGCTGTTTTTGTGTTTGGTTGCAAATATTCTGGAAATTGGTACTGTGCATGGGAGTGCGTTCTGAGTGAAAGAATCAAGTTACATTTATTTACAATCAAAAGTTACACCCAAAACCTTTTTTTCTTTTTGTTGAAAATTATCGCAATTTTTCATTACATTTCTTATTGCAGCACAGTAAAACTTCTATTCAGTAATATCTCCAGAACCGGAGAGAAATATTACTATAGGGAGATTATTCTTAAATAGAGGTTTACATATAAAAATTATAATTTTAAAAAAATAGCTAATATACATTATACGGCATTTGGAAATGTGTCACTTCATATTTTAAAATGAATTTAAAAGATATATAAAATTCATGAATTTTAAAAAACAAATGTACGTACATCATGCATGTTCAGAGAGGGAGGGGGCTAGTGGGGGCCACCCCCCCTCCCCCCTCAATTTTGAGGGGAAAAAAATTTCCCTACAAAATTTTAATTTTTCACAGTTTGCCCCCTATAATTTTTTGATTTTTGACATTTCGCCCCCTCAAAAATATAAAAATATTAAGTTTTCTTCAAATTTTTACATTCGTTCCCCCGACCTTTGAATCCTGGCTCCGTCCTTGTGCATGTACATTGTGTATATATTAGATTTAGAATATTCATTCATGTATGTATCTAGGAAATGTAAAAAAAATGTATGTACATCATGTATGCATTAAAAATAATCATGATATATAAATATATTTGTCACAGACAACTTTAGATAAATATTTCATATCATCTTAAGTTTAAAGTAATATAGTTAAATAATTCTAGATATTTTATATAGATATATAAATATATTTGAAATATAATGTAATTTTATTACTATATGGAGGTAAATTTCTTAAGGATGGTCCAAAAAAAACATGGAATATTACAATGTAGAGTTTATTCTTATTTATAATTAGTCCCGAGTTGGGACCATAATTTTTTATTACTATGAGGAAGTTATTTTTATATAGAGCAAGGATTAAAATTTCGTTTCGATGATAAATTTCTAGTTTTTAAATATAAGAAACGTATCGGAAACGTTTCAAAAACGTCATAGAAAACTTGAAAAATGCTAGAAACAAAGTAAAAATCGTGCAAAAGGAAGTAAGAAAAGTTGTTTTCTCTTTTCACTAGCAAAAAATAATAGTGGTTTAAAATTTTTATACATCTACATCAATAATCGATCAATGTTGTCGTGAAAAAAATGAAGTGGTAATATTTGATTCAAGTTCAGCATTCACAGAGCATATAATTGATAAAATTTTAGTAACTTAAATTGTGAAATAAAAAATTTTAAAAGTGTTGTCGTGAAAAAAATAAAATTTAATATGGATGATACCAAACTTAAATTGTGCAAATTTTTTTTAGAAGAAATTACCAAACTTTCAATGTTTCCATGCTCTATGGAAACGAACATGGAAACCATGGAAACAATGAGAGTTTCCATGGAAACATTAAGAGTTTCCGAGGAAACAATGTAATTTCGAAACTACATGGTGATTTCTTTTCCGTAAGTTGAAAAACAGAAACTTTTCGGACGTTTCGGTGGAAAAGAAAAGAAACTTTGAACCATGATATAGAGTATTCTTGTATATAGGTTTTACTATATATGAATATGTAAATTGACAAAATTTTCTAATGAGAGAATAAAATATAGTTTGTTACATGTGTCACACATTCATATCTTATATGAACTAGATGCAATAAGCAGATGTAATATATAGACGATCTCACTTGCAAATATCGGCCTCAACATGATTTAGGCGAACCTAACAACTTAATTAGTGATAACTGTTATTACTCCTATCTTGTGATTGATTCGTTTTTGGAAAGTGTATACCAATTAAATGACAAATGTAATTTACTTGTCTTATCTAAACCTGACCTAAACCTCAAATTTCCTTTTTAATCAACTTTTTTATGTGATTTTCGCTCTCTTGAAATTTAATTTGCAGTAAATAATAGTTTCGTTAATATTTATAGCCAAACAATCACAATGATTTAATAATTATCTCAAAGAAATCTGAAGAAAATTATAATTTTGACATATTCCAAGTATGTATATGTGTGTGTGAATATATATATATATATATATATATATATATATATTATGTTGGAATTTTCGTGATTAATGTTTGGATAAAACAAGTGTTTAATGAAGAATTAAATGAAACTTATTTGAACATTTATGAGGAAGTTTTTTATCCCACATAGGAAAAGTAAGGAAGTTGAAGTGGGTATATAATAAATGTACCTTCTTGAATACTTAAAATGATAAGCTAAAAGGGAGTGGAGGGATCAACCACGTCCGTCCATCGCACCGCGGACCGCGTCCGTGTTGCACGCGTGCCGCGACCCGCGGACCACGGACCGCGGCCTAGGCCGGTGCCCGTGTCGGTGCCGATGTTGGTCCCGGTCCCGGTCCGGGCCGTGGCCCGTGTGCTAGCGTGCCGTCGGTGGTTGTGGTATATCTTTTTGCAATAAATTTTAATTTAAGTATGAAAAAGTCATAATTTTTCAATTTGAGTGCCAAAATTTTATTTTTTGACGGTTAAACCGAAATGATTTAATTTTGGCGCCATGACTCTTCAGCTTGAACGAAAAGGTGCAATCCTTTCGTTCAACAAAGCCTATTCGAATCAATGTAACTTTTTCAGTGGTGACTCTATATTTCCTATAAATATTTGACTCCTAAATCCGAAATTATTACTTCATTACATTTAAAATTTGCAATTTTCGTTTTCTTTAAATCTGCTCTATTCAAGTATATTCATACATAGCTACTTGACTATTGTTTTTGCCTGTTTTATCTTGGGAAGCTTATTGCTGATACCTAGCAGTAAAAGGTACAAATAAAGTCTTAAAAAAGAGCAATCCTCGACTTGGGCAGAATCTCGGCTTACTATTTCTTCAACAATTTTAAGACTATATTCGTTTACAATGGCCGAGAGTTCTATAAGGGGTCACGCTGTTTCTGAAATTTCAAAACTGGAGAAGTTTGATGGATCTAATTTTAGGAGTTGGAAGCCAAAGATGTTCTTCTATTTGATGACGTTGAAGATAAGCTACGTTCTCAAACGGGATGCTCCTACAGAAGTCGAGGGTGAAACAGTGGCACAGATGAGAGAACGCCAGAAGTGGGAACAAAATGATTTTATGTGCAAGGGTCACATTCTGAATGCTATGTCTAATTTATTCTATGATGTGTACGAACTAACTTTGACAAACAAAACGGCGAGGGGACATTGGACAGAATTGGTGAACAAGTACAAAACCGAAGATGCTGGAAATAAGTGTTTTCTGGTTAGTAAACTTTTTGATTTTCGTATGGTAGATACTCAATTTGTTCTTGTTCAAATTCATGATTTTCAAGTACTTCTTCATCAAATTATTTTCGAGGGTCATACTCTGGACGAGGCTTTCCAAGTCTCTAGCATTATTGCTAAGTTGCCTCCGACTTGAAAGAATACTCGTAAAGAGTTGACACAAACTAAAGAACCTTTGGATTTACAAGAGTTGATCAAGTTTCTCCAAATTAAGGAGAATACCCGAAATGTGGAGAAAATTGAAGTTGATAAGAAAAATCCAAAGATTATGGTTGTTGAAAATAAATCTCAGAATAATGGAAAGAAACGAAAATACATTGGAAATAACAATTCCGGTAATGGCATGAAACCCAAAATTGTCATGAAACCCAAAATTGTCAAAGGAAATTGTTGGGGTTGCGATAAACCTGGTCATCTCAAGAAAGATTGCAAAGAGAATTCTAAGCAAAAAGGACAGCAACATGTACAAGCCAACGTCGTAAATGATGAAGACTTTGCTGCTGTGGTGTTCGAAGTGAACATGGTTGATGATGATACTGAGTGGTGGATCGACTTGGGTGCAACAAGGCATATAGCAAGAAACAAAAGTTTGTTCCAAACCTATGAGGAAATTGAGCCTTCTTATGGGAAATTCCTCATCATCCAAGATTGCGGGGAAAGGAAAAGTGGTACTTAACTTGTCTTCCGGAAAGAAACTCACTCTCAATGATGTACTTCAAGTCCCGGACATTAGGAAAAATCTAGTGTCAGTGAGTTTGTTGAACAAATTTGGTTTTAAAGTGTTGTTTGAGTCTGATAACATCAATGTAACCAAGAATGGACAGTACGTTGGAAAAGGCTATGTAACCAACGGATTGTTCAAACTGCGCTTGAGTAATAATAATATTAATTCTTCTGTTTATATTGTTGATTCTTTTGATTTATGACATTATTGACCAGGTCATGTAAATTCTAGAAGTATAAATTGCATGATGAATTTAGGATTAATTCCTAGTAGTATTAAATCAAATAATGAAAAGTGCTCTATTTGTGTTAAATCAAAAATAGTTAGAAAACCTTTTCATAAAGCAGATAGAAGCTCAAGTCCTTTAGAATTAATTCATTCTGATATTTGTAAATTAGAAGGAATTCTCACTAGAGGTGGTAAACGATATTTTATAATAATTATAGATGATTATTCCAAGTATGCTTATGTATATTTGTTGAGGACTAAGGATGAAGCTTTGGAGAAATTAAAAGTGTACAAGGCTGAGGTTGAAAACCAACTAGATTGTAAGATTAAAAATCTTCGATCGGATAGAGGTGGTGAATATATTGTCTATAATGACTTCTTAGAAGATTATGGTATTATTCATCAAGTGACAGCCCCTTATACTCCTCAACAAAATGGTGTAGCGGAAAGAAATAATAGAACTTTAGTAGAAATGATTAATACTCTTCTTAATAATTCTGGTTTGCTAAACAACTTGTGGGAAGAAGCTTTAAACATGGCTTGTTACATACTTAATCGTATTCCTCATAAGAAAACTAATATTTTACCTTATGAATATTGGAGAAAGCGAAAGCCTTCTCTTGGATACCTTAAGGTGTGGGGGTGTAAAGCATTAGTGAGACTTACGGACCCTAAATGTCCTAAGCTTGGTTGTAAGGCGGTTGAATGTGTTTTTCTTGGATATGCACTATAAAGTAAGACATATAGATTTCTTACTATGGAATCTACAAATTCCATTGATAAAAATACAATTCTTGAATCTAGAGATGTAGAATTTTTTCAAAATTCTTTTCCATCATCTAGAAAAAGAATACAAGAACACATATGTTCAAATCAAGAGCTTGATGGTGTTGGGAATTATACGAATAAAACGCAGCAGAAAGTAAATTTAATTCCCGAAGTCCGAATCATCTCCAATCCTCATGTTTAATTGTGTATAGAAAAATTACCGTTCTCGCGTATGTTGATTTCTGAACGTGATCCTTTTCTCTAACGCCGAATTTTGCCAATGTCTCTAATTTGTCACGCCGGAATCAAAAACGAAAAACACCTCCTTTCTTCCTTGTCAAAGACGGCTAGAGAGAGAGAGAGAGGTGGAAGACTTTTTCTTGGAGAGAAAATTATGTAAATTGTCTTGTGTTATTTTTCACCTTGTGATATATTTATATCATTATGAAACAATAACACTAGCATGCAAGAGCCCTATTTGAGCGTCTATTTGGCCGCCCCTTAGTGGGCTCGGAAGCCTTCGGGCTTTCGTCTTGCTTGCTAATTAATTAATCGGATAATTTATTTATACAATAAATAAATTGATAATCCAATTAATCCAATTCCTAATTAATTTATAATTCAATTTCTCCAAAAAATTAATTAACTCATTAATTTAATTAATTAATTAAATTATCCAATCATTAATTAATTACGGCATCCAATGCCGTGAATTTCTCTCAAGTTTTTTTCCCATGTTTTTCCTTTTGCACTTCCTTTAAGCGCGACTCTTTAGGTTCGTCTCAAAAGGCAAATGAGAGGAATCCAAAGGGGTGTGAGTAACACCTAGCCAGTCTCGTGGCTCACACCGTAACCCAATTGAGAACGAATGAATAGGATCATTCCAAACCTTTACGCCGTGAATACCGTACGTGTATAAACATTTTATTCTTATATCTCAGTCAAGTAAGAGTCCTGGTTTAAAGTCAAACTCATATAACTTGACCATATGCCTAAGCTCATAATAAGTCGAGGTATTTAAATGCTTTGGCCAAAGACTTTTATCCTAACTTATTCACGATCGCATATGATATTTTACTCATTCACTTATAAGAGAATAAATTCCATATTGCAAATCAGTTAACAATGCTACTTGCCCATCAAGTCGCACTTCGAGGTCTATTCCACCAACAAGTGATTTGAATCTAACTACTCTAATGACAGACTTAATGTCACAAGTACATCTTCAACTCGATTTCTCAGTTCAGAGGTTCACACGTACCTATCACTACTTATCAGTTTCATCATTGACTGTCAATGAGTGAATACCCATGTGATGAACTGATGCGAGCCATGTTCGAACATATCAGTCCAACTGACACGTCTATGATATAAGTTTCCACTACCATTTCCATAGTGTACGATTGGCACTTTCTCTGTCGAAACTTACATCATACAAGTCTTTATTCACTATTGATGCCCAATCAATATTTCTTAGACTTGCGAACCCTTTTCGATGTCAAGGGTCAAACCATTCTAGTGCCTTTCCTCCTATCCCATAGGAGGTAGAAGGTTCGCCTTATCATCAAGGACTTTATGTTGTTTATTCACACCTTATAAATGCCTATAAGAAAACAACAATCAACTGTCTTATATTAATAGAAAAACCATAGTTTAATTACAATGTTTATGCCCTATAAATCTATCCTCTTTACGGCATTCGAGGGCATATACTCTAACAAATGGAACTTCTGTAGACGAATCTACGGAAAATGAAGTTGTTGAGCTAAAGAAAAGTAAAAGAGCAAAAACTGCCAAGTCCTATGGTTCCGATTTCTACATGTATCTAGTAGAAGATGATAGGAATAATATTACTTCTACGATAGTATACAATGTTGAGCATGATCCTTTAACTTATAAGGAAGCAATTTCATCTACGGATGTAGCTTTCTGGAAAGAAGCTATTAATGATGAAATGGATTCAATCATGTTAAATAAAACTTGGGTGCTATCTGATTTACCCCCAGGATGCAAATGGATCTTTAAGCGTAAGCTTAAACCTGGTGGATCCATTGACAAGTTCAAGGCTATACTTGTTGCAAAAGGTTATCGACAAAAGGAAGGGAAAGACTACTTTGATACTTATGCACCTGTAACAAGAATAAGTTCCATTAGAGTTCCAATTTCCTTAGCTTCAATTTATAACTTAGTTATACATCAAATGAATGTTAAAACAGCCTTTTTAAATGGAGAATTAGATGAAGATGTTTACATGGAACAACCTGAAGGATTTGATTTGAAAGGGCAAGAAAAGAAAGTTTGTAAACTTATTAAATCTTTGTACGACCTAAAACAAATTCCTAAACAATGGCATGAGAAATTTGATCAAAAGATTGTTCAAAGTGGCTTTAAAATAAATGAATCTGATAAGTGTATTTATTCTAAAAGCGAAAATGGAAAATGTGTGATCATTTCTTTATATGTAGATGACTTGCTAATTTTTGGAACTGATAGTAGCATAGTATTGAAAACTAAAGCTTTTTTATCTACATGTTTCGACATAAAAGATATGGGAGAAGTTGATGTAATTTTAGGAATTAAAATTACTAGGTCACATGATAAAATTACATTGTCTCAATCTCACTATATTGAGAAAGTATTGAAGAAATTCAATCACATAAATTGTAAGACTATTAAAACACCTTTTGACCCTTCGGTTAAATTAACAAAGTATGAAGATATTGTTGTATCACAATTAGAATATTCTAGTGTGATTGGAAGTCTTATGTATGCAATGTATTGTACAAGACCTGATATAGCTTTTGCTGTTGGAGTACTAAGTAGATTTACTAGTAATCCGGGTTTAAAGTTCATTGGGATGGAATTTCAAGGATTCTTAGATACTATGCATTTAGTTACCAAGGTCATCCGTTGGTGTTCGAAGGATACACGGATGCAAATTGGATTACGGATTCTGATGGAACCAAATCCACAAGTGGATGGTTATTTACACTTGGTGGAAGCGCGGTTTCTTAAGGTTCAAAGAAACAAACGTGCATTGCACACTCAACTATGGAATTCGAATTCATTGCTTTAGCAGCTGCGACTAAAAGAATGAGAATGACTTAGGGACCTGATGATAGAAATTTCTATTTGGCCTAAACCAATGCCTCCTGTTTCAATCTTGTGTGATAATGAAGCTACATTATCACGGACATACAACAAGATTTATAATGGTAAGTCTAGAAATATAAGTTTACGATATAGTTATGTCCGAGATCTTATTAGAAGTGGTACCATATCAATAACATATGTTAAGTCAAAGGAGAATTTGGCTGATCTCTTCACCAAAAGCCTTGCGAGGGATGTGGTTTGGAAAACCTCAAGGGAGATGGGCTTAAGACTTTGTAAAAGGTACCTATGGGTGGAAACCAACCAATTCTTTGATAGCGTCCAATTCAATTAGTTTAATGGAAAAACACTTGTAGTTAAAACCGGAAACGCACTAACATATAGAATTTAATTCTATACCATCTCATGGTAATGCATGATTTTATGGAAAAGAGGTGAGATAAATCTCTTAATGAATATGTTCTTTTAGAAAAGGTAAATCATACAAGTACACTTGATTAGATTCACATATGCAAGTGAGAAAGTTTGGCCGCTTCTGCGAGATTGGAAGCTTATCTCTAAGTCACTTATTAATCCTGACATTGTCGCACAAGGCCGTTAATGTGCGAGCAAGTTGAATGAGCTGATTGAAAATTGTATGTCCAACATGTGTTAGTATCCACTATGAATATTTGATTCAAAGTTTTTACTATCATAATATTTGGGTACCTGAAACGTGCTACACTACGTAAAGGTTCAAGTCGAAAGACACCTTTATTGAAGTGAAAAATACTGTTAAAATAGAAATTTTGGATATTGTATGGAATTCGAAAATTGGGGGGATTGTTGGAATTTTCGTGATTAATGTTTGGATAAAACAAGTGTTTAATGAAGAATTAAATGGAACTTATTTGGAACATTTATGAGAAAGTTATTTATCCCACATAGGAAAAGTAAGGAAGTTGAAGTGGATATATAATAAATGTACTTTCTTGAATACTTAAATTGATAAGCTAAAAGGGAGTGGAGGGATCACCCATGCCGGTGCGATGCGGCGCACTGCGACCGCGTCGCCCGCGAGAACCGCGGCCGAGGCCGGTGCCGGTGCCGGTCCGGGTCGGGTCGGACAAGCTGGCCGGGCCGTGGCCGTGGCCCGTGTGCTCGCATGCCGTCGGTGGTCGTGGTATATCTTTTTGCTGCGAATTTTAATTTAAGTATGGAAAAGTCACAAATTTGATTCAATTTAAGTGCCAAAATTAAATTTTTTGACCGTTAAACCGAAATGGTTTAATTTTGGCGTCATGACTCTTTAGCTTGAACGAAAAGGTGTAATCCTTTCGTTCAACAAAGCCTATCCAAATCAATATAACTTTTCAGTGGTGACTCTATATTTCTTATAAATATTTGACCCCTAAAGCCGAAATTATTACTTCATTACATTGAAAATTGCAATTTTCGTTTTCTTTAAATCTGCTCTATTCATGTATATTTATACACTGCTACTTGAATATTGTTTTTGCCTGTTTTATTTTGGGAGACTTATTTGCTGATGTCTAGCAGTAAAAAGTGCAAATAAAATATTAAAGAAAGAGCAATCCTCGACTCAGACAGAATCTCGGCTTACTATTTCTTCAACAGCCTGTACATAACAAAATTAAAAAATTCTTCATCAAATCAAGTTTGATTATACCCAACTAATTATAAAGACAAATACCGTTACACTTGCATAGTGAATTATTAAATATTCTGATGTTGCACATTTAGTATGTGTTTATATATATATATATATATATATATATACATACATATATATAAATATACATTACCAATATAACAAACCTAATAAATCTAACGCGGCGTGGAAAGTTTTAAAGCAAACTCTGACATGAAGATTCAAAATATAAACATGAAAACGGATTGTTCAGAATGCTATTTATTTTTATTTTTATTTTTATTTTTATTTTTATTTTAAAAAAAAGGAAAAAAGAAATGCTATTTATGAGGATGAATTCGCTGTCCTTTATGACGTCAGTCTGTTTGGGACATAGACTGTCGCTTTGAAACCTAATTAATGACTGATAAGATTAAGCATCTATATTTACCTTTTTTTTGCTAATTAATTTGATTAATCATGATCATCTATACTTAAATAGTTCAATAATCTAACTAGGAATTCTATCGGTTTTGCTTCCAGAATATCTAATATCATCGTCTTTATTTAAACTTCTTGTTTCCGAATTTTGTTGTTAAATAAATTATAATCTTTCCTTAACAACAACAACAAAAAATGAATCATTAGAATATGATTGAGCCTGATTAACATGATCTTATTTATATGTATAATTTATTAATGTTATAATATATCTTTTAACTATGATCTTTCCTTATCTTGTATTTTCTTGTATTTATCTTTATAGCTAAGGATATTTTTCCTTGTATTTATCTAAATCTTGTTGATAACTTAGGGTTTACTTGTTTACCAAATCTATATATGTAACTTTATAAATATGTTATTCAATAATACAAGGGGTTATCTCTAATCTATCAATTACGTTTTAACCAATTAATTAAGATGCACTCAAATCAGTCTCCAAATCTTTTTTAATAATAAATTTGTTCAAACTGGATATGTTATGCTTAATTAACACACCAAATTCGAATGAATTTCTAAGGATCGACCTGAAATTAAGTATCAAATGGTTTGACTCGTTTTCTACATCTAATTGTCACTTGAAATGTATTGAACTCCATAGTTGCCCTCCTTCATCTCTTCTTTTACTCCTTATTTAATTTTATTTATAAGTGGATTAATTATGGAAAATGCTATATACCATTATTTTTATACCACTCTTCTTTCATCTCTCCTTGATTTGGCAAGAAATTATTATGATCTGTTAATTTTGATGGATTTAGTCAATCAATGCTTTCTCTATATATTATGGACAGATGAAAAAAAAAGTGATATGAAACCGGTGGTATCTAAATTATTTATTAATTATACCTAGCATCACTTTACTCTGCAAATTTTTGGCAGGCAACATAAAAGGCATTCAATCCAAACTTCCCCCAAAAACGCAGCCTGTGAAATTAAGTACGTTCTGCTCTTTACTACAGTAGTATACTTAATACGTACGTGGGACAAAATTCTAAAACAAAGAGTGTAGTAAATACTGAGGGACCTCTTCTTTCCAAATTTAATTCATTTCACACTCTCCATATCCAATTAAATACCATTTCGAACCCTTTATTCTAAATTAGTAATTCATCTGTAAAATGTATGGTACATGTAGAAAATTTGTTTTATACATACACAAATGATGTCTTTTAAATTATATTCATGACATGTACTGTGAATGGTATATGAAAAGAAATGCTATCGTAAAATAAAAGAAATCGATTTTGATCAATTACAAAACCCAGAAAATGTACCATGGCCCTCCAATATCAAATTTTCATGAATTGTCTAGCTCTTATGAGCCAGGTCGGCACTCATGCTCTATTTTAGAAAAATTCGAATTTTCTATTGCAAAATAACATTTTATCTAACTATATGTTAAATGTATAAATATGATTTTAATTTAATCATTTCTCAATGTATGTTGACAAACCTTGTCATGGTTATGGTTGTAACGATCGATGAACTTCACTGTAAAAATAAACAATGTAATAAATATAATTATGACAATATACACATATACTAATCTAAATAAGTGAAATATATATATATGATATATCTAGCACTACATTTGGCGAATATGTGATAAAAATAAAATAAAAGAAGAAATGAATTTGAATATTTATTATGATTCGTTTCATGGTTGGAGCTGGATTTGCGGGCGATGCCCTGTCCAAATCGGGGCCTGATATGGGCCCACATACTTCATTGCTATATAGATTTTGTATGTCCCATGTTGGAGTCATGTCCCCGTCTTACCGTTCCACCCTATACCATCTACTGGTACGTATTTATGTATATATATATATATCGTATGTAATTGTATAAAAGCAGGAGAACGGACGACAAGTGTAGCAATTATTTCTATGCGTGACTATGAGAGTTCCTTTATCCTGATAAATATTTGTATTTGGCTAGTTGTTGAATATTAGGCTTGTCATCTCAACCTCAATAAAGTGCATAGTAGTTTGAACCTATTTAGAGTTTAATTGACTTCGTAGTTAAAAAGTCAAAATCTATTATTGGACTGCAAACTCATTTTTCATGAGTTTTTGGGGTTCATTAATATAATCTAGTTGGATATTTTCATTTAAAATCACATTTTGATAAAATTGAAATTCTCTAATATATAATTGATCAGCCCTATGAGTGCCAATTCTTTTATAATTCATTATGCAACAATTGAGTTAACTCAACTGTTACTACAAGTGATCAGGTTTACTATTGCAAGAGGTTCGTGATTTAGAGCATTCAAACCCCAAATCAAGTATATACGAAGCATTAATTAGACTCTACCACTAAACTATCAGCACTCCGATTTCTACGTATGCACATGTTTAAATACGTACACTCATACAAAAGGACTATATAAGTTTTCTATAAAAAAAAAAGACTATATAAGTTCAAAACAACTTAATTTACAAACTTTTGGGTGGTAAAAGCTCTTACGATTTTTTGGGAATTATAATCTTTAGGGAAAATTACTAAAACCCCCCTTAAATAAATTTTTGTATCCAAAAAATTCAAGAAAATATTTTTCAATCTTAAAAACTCATTTTACAAACTTTTCATTCTAAAAAAACCAAAAGTTAGGATTAATAGCCTTTTGGACTACATTACCCTTCATCTATTAAGTTGAGAGTTGATTAATTGATCTTTTTCTATCAGATTTTTTTTCTTTAAAATGTTGAAATTGATAAATCATATAATATGGATTTTATTTTTTAATATTAAATATTTTAAACATTTTATATAATTTATTTTTATTTTAATATGATACTTATCTAAAATATATTTCTTAAGTTTTTTAAAAAGATTAGAAAAATCTAAAAAATTTAAGATTAAAATCAATTAGTACTGATTATCAATATAAAAGATCTAAATAAATAATTTTCTACATAAAACTAAAATTAATTAATTTTTAATCGAGAAGGCTAAGGGTGATTAAGTCCATAAATTTATTATTTGACCCATAATTTTTGGAGGTTCAGAATGAAAAGTTGGTGGAATGGGCTTTTTGGATTGAAAAATATTTTGAGTTTTTGGGATACAAAAATTTATTTTAGGTGTGTTTTAGTAATTTTTCCTAATCTTTATATACGTGATGGTACCACGTAAGATTGACCATACACAAATTATAATAATTATATTGAAATTTAGAATCGTGAGCTCCTAAAATAAAGGTGTATAATATATACAAATTAAATTATTGCAACATGAGGGTTTTTGTCTCTTTTCAACTGCATAGATTTAATTATTATTTTTTGGTGATGTTGAGAGGTGAGAGCGAGTTGTTGGCAAATTGTAGATTAAAGTTCCTATTGAAATTGGTCTACATTATATTTAACAATGTCGTTCATGTTTCAAAATTTGCTTCTTTCCACATATTCAAATAATTGGACCATTTGTACATTTCAAATTCTACTGAAACGAGAAATCCAATTCCTAACATTTCTTAATATTGATTTTAATGTTGTATATCAACGGATAAGTATTCTCTCTCTCTCTCTCTCTCTCTCTCTCTCTCTCTCTCTCTCTCTCTCTCTCTCTCTCTATGTATATATATATATATATATATATATTTCATTCTTATTTATTTTATTTATTGAGGAAAATTCCCGCTTCAAATGATGTTGATCAACATGAGGTTGTGGAAAATGAAAATGGAGTATAGGCAGAAGAACAAGTGCCCCACCTGTATGAGTATCTATGAACATAATATATATTACATTATATATATGTACATATATGTACGTATGTATTTAATTTGTTTAGATGTTATTTTGTGGGGAAAAGTTGTGCATCTAGACTTGGAATCCAACGGTAGACGACAAGCTCTAAAGAGATGCTATACTTGTGTACTCATGTCTGGTTGTTTGTCAGAGTAAATTGTATGTTATTTTGAAAACTTTTGCCATATATGCCCCTAATGTTGAAGTGGAGGAATTAAAATCATGTGTTAAGTGTGTATATATATACATATGGAAGTCTATAAACAGTGGAATATGTTGCTCTATTTGTTTACGGATCAAGCTCGCTTACAAGTCTCCTTGCTCTTTGAACGAATCACAAACATCCCTTGATGTTTCTTGGCTCTGAATAGATCATTAATTTAGTCCTTCTTACCATGTTGTATTAGCTATCAAATAAATCCCTAGATTTTACACACATCAAACTATGGAGACGACATGGTATGCTGTAGAGGAAACGTACATAGAGAGAAAATTTATCAGAAAGAAGAGATGAAATCGGAATAGTATAATTCCACCAGTCAAATCCAACTCAATTATGGATGTCATCAAGGTCAAAAGTATACATACTGTGGGTGGATCCAACGTGTTAAAGCAAATATTATAATAATACAAGAAAAACAATAATATGCCCAAGGACCTTATTGATTGTAAATTTGTAATAGTAAAATAATTGCATAATTGATGGTACAATAATAAACCACATGTTAATTCCAAAAAGAAAATAAAAATAGTAATTAAAGAAACAAAAAAGCAAGGAAGCAATATCCTTATTCTCGACAAATATTCCTTCAAGAGGGCCTAAAGCAACATTTACATACTATAAACATGCTATAAAAGATCCAATGAACTAGAATATGGGCCGGTTTCTTGCACGGTCTAGGCCCAATGACATTAAGTAAATATACGTTACCCATTAAGGTGTTGGTGAAAGCCTACCCAAGACTTGATGGTTTAGTGGTATCCACTTCGCACTTTATATGAAAGGTTTTGAATTCGAATCTAGGCTGCCACAAGTTGTGACTCTCTCCACCTTTATGGAGTTAGATAGACTCTTGATAGCTCAGAATTATAACTATCAAACCGGGTTTGTTAGGCTAGATATGTAGGGTATCCCCCTTCCTCTTGAATTTAAAAATATCAGTATCGATATATATTTCGACATAGTAATTTTAAAGAAATTTCCATTGAAATATCAGGGATATTTAAAATTTCAATTTCGATTCTAGAATAATTTTGCAAATATTAAATTAAACTTTGGACATCTTTAATTAACACAATTGTGTATCTCTTATATTAGCAATAGAGAGTATATGAAATATATATATATATATATATATATATAATGAGTTTTGTTAATTATTGTTAAAATTTGTTGCATAAATACAAAAAAAGATGGATTTTATAGTAAATAATAATTAAATCTCATAAGCACTATTAAAGTAAAATATATAAAATTTCGATAAAATAAATCGATGGAAAGTGGAAACTATATATATGGTTTTTAGGAGGATCAAATAGATTTTTAAAATCCAACCTTTTGGAAACTTCTTCAACTTTAGCACTATCATCATAGCTTCCAAACATGTGACAATGCCATAGGTTACTAGCTAGACAATTCTACATTGGATACAAAATGATCACGTTTACGCCATCGTGGAAGCCGCTTCGCCACAACATATGACCTAATTGCCGGAAAATACTTGCTTACCCCGGGTCTTGGGCTCTACCTGTACACTTTGTGGATGTGAAAAAGACATGTCACTTGTTTTTTAATTCAAAATTATGTATTAAGTGATGTGTCTTATTCACATCCACAAGGTGTACAGGTGGAGCCCAAGACACCGTGTAGGCAAGTGTTTTTCCCTAGTTGCCCTCCCCCAAGAACACCCACAACTGTTTGTGACAGACCATGGACATGTAAATCAGTGTCCTGGTAACCAAATATTGTGCATAATGAATCAGAGGCACTATCTTATCAAAAACAAATATATATATATATATATATATATATATATCAGAGGCACTATAAAAAGGGGTTTATTGCAATTTAGCTCCCTGTGAAATTCGTATATAGCAAAAAAACTCTCTGTGAAAAAACAATAGGCAATTTAGCTCCCTGTGTTTTTCGAAATGAAGCACACTGCCTCCCCGCAGATTTTACACTTTAAAGTTTTTTTGGATGGATAAAAATACCCTCGTAGGCAGACAGCTGTGCGCGTTTTCACGAGAAAATTCATAACTCATTGTTGAAAGCTCGGATTCATGAACCGTTTTCTTCCCATGAAACTAGACACATAGGGCTATCCAAGCATATATCGCACATAATCAGGAGACATCTAGAACAAGGCAGTTTTGTATTCAAAGCTAACTAAAAATATGTCGGCTGTGCAGATAGTTGTGCGCGTTTTCACGAGAAAATTCATAACTCATTGTTGAAAGCTCAGATTCATGAACCGTTTTCTTTCCATGAAACTAGACACATAGGGCTATCCACGCATATATCTCACATAATCAGGAGACATCTAGAACAAAGCAGTTTTGTATTCAAAGCTAGCTAAAAATATATCGGCTGTGCAGATAGCTGTGTGCGTTTTCACGAGAAAATTCATAACTCATTGTTGAAAGCTCGGATTCATGAACCGTTTTCTTCCCATGAAACTAGACACATAGGTCTATTCACGAATATATCGCACATAATCAGGATACATCTAGAGCAAATCAGTTTTGTATTCAAAGCTAACTAAAAATATGTCGGCTGTACAGATAGCTGTGCGCGTCTTCACGAGAAAATTCATAACTCATTGTTGAAAGGTCGGATTCATGAGCTGTTTTCTTCCCATGAAACTAGACACATAGGGCTATCCACGCATATATCTCACATAATCAGGAGACATCTGGAACAAAACAGTTTTGTATTCAAAGCGAGCTAAAAATATGTCTGCTGTGGAGATAGCTGTGCGCGTCTTCACGAGAAAATTCATAACTCATTGTTGAAAGCTCAGATTCATGAACCATTTTCTTCCCATGAAACTAGACACATAGATCTATCCACAAATATATCGCACATAATTAGGAGACATCTAGAACAAATCAGTTTTGTATTCAAAGCTAGCTAAAAATATGTCAGCTGTGCAGACAGCTGTGCGCGTCTTCACGAGAAAATTCATAACTCATTGTTGAAAGCTCGAATTCATGAACCGTTTTCTTCCCATGAAACTAGACACATAGGGCTATCCAAGCATATATCGTACATAATCAGGAGACATCTAGAACAAAGCAGTTTTGTATTCAAATATAAGGAGGGACCAAATATAAGGTAATTAAGGCTTTTTATAGCAAAAAAGGGGCAAAGTGGACTTTAAACAACAAAAACAGCATGCAAAGTCTCAGTTTTGGCGCGTGGGGTGCGTGGGGAGTTTTTTTGCTTCATTCTGAAAAACACAGGGAGCTAAATTGCCTATTGTTTTTTCACAGGGAGTTTTTTTGCTATATACGAATTTCACAGGGAGCTAAATTGCAATAAACCCCTATAAAAAGTAAAAGATGGTAGTCCTTCAAAATTCTAGTAGTATTACATATTTACAGTTTTACACAATGCAGAACCCAAATTAAGAATGCATATTTTGAGTTAAACTACTTAGTAGAAAGTTAATAAAAGTGCCTCGGCCCTAGAACCAGTAATACAATCAAGAATTTACAGACCAAAATTACATATCAACACAATTACTTCAAACCCATCAGCCTAAATTTCTTATTTTAGAAAATAAAATACTAGGCAAAAATGCATGCAATGCCCAGAAAAGTTGTGAACCCACACATGTTAGTGGTTGATGCATATACATTATAGAAACAAGAATGACAGTAGATGACGCCTAGGTCTGTCTTGGGTTCTATTTCTACGGAAAATGTGTCATCTAATTGTAATCGTTGTTAGTTGATTGTAATACGTGACAATTTGTAATAGTTGTTAGTTTGTTGTAATACGTGACAATTTGATGTTCATAAGATGTATCATGTAACCGATTCATTTTAAAAAGAAGAAAAGACAGAGAATTGAATTGTAATACCTTGGAGAAGTTGAGATTTTGTAAGCGAGAGAGCCGTGAAACTGTCTGTGCTGAGGAAAAAAATTGGCAGAACTAATTATGAGATTAAGTGGAATTCACTTTTGGTCCCTCAACTTTAACATTAAAATAGTTTTGGTTCCTTATTTATCGGACTTCACAAAAATAGTCTCAAATATTTAAATTTTAAATAGATTTGGAGTTTGCCGTTATCTTTCCGTCCGAAAACTAACGGATGGAAGGAGAGATTCCACCAATTTCCCTAATTTGAGTTCATTTCATTAGTTTTACTATTGCTGAAATGCTTAACTGAGCTGAGACCACGATTTTTTTTAATTTGAGCTCATTTGGTTAGTTTTGGATGGAATGTTAACTGAAAGGACCAAAATCTTTTTAAAATTGATACATTATTACTAAATTTGTCGAGTTTGATAAATGGGGAGCCAAAATTGTTTAAACGATAAAATTCAGGGAACCAAAAGTGTAATTTTCCAAAATTTAACTAAGATACTTATAAGACTAAAATAAAATAAATGACAATAATCCAAATTATTATTTTTAAATCCAAATAATGCTTAAAATTAATTATTACCAGTGGACTAGAATGGGCACACTCGTTGCTTGTGCAACTAAAATAATGCATAATAGATCTGTTGTACAAACTAATTTACATTCAAGCATACTGATGATGTATAATATTCAAAGGACTATCAAAAAACTAGATCCAAGGACTTACAATGCAAAAAAGGTGGGATCCGAGGACGAACAGTCGTCAGAGGTTGTATCCGAGGATAACCAGCGATTTGTGTCAACTTGCAAAACAAAACCCCGGGGTCATCCCCAGGGGTAGACCCTCCGATGCTTAAGTTAGAACTTTGGAGATGGGGGATGGGGGATTTGAAAGTGAAAGATTGGAAAAAAGGAATCCATTACCTGGAACCGAGGTTTCTTATTTATACCACGTTAGACTTTTAACACCTTGGAACATTTTATGCTGGGTCGAGACCAATCATTGGATCACAAGGGGGGGGGGATTTAAATTGCTAAATGACCCCCCCCCCCCTACTTGGGGATCCAACGGCCGAGCTGGGCAGCATAGAACGGCCCGAAGCCCTTTGAGGTGTTTTGTGAATCAATCTCAATTTTTAGTCCGAATTTCCTCTTCCCACTTAAAAACACGGAGTGCAGAATACTGTGCACTTGTTCTGGCACTATTCATCAACAAAATGGGTGAAATTTCAACTGTTTATCAAAACATCATAAACCCCTCTTCTTCTTCTCTCTCCCGCGAAGGGCGATTTACAATGGAAGAAGCTATTGCCTTCACCGTGGCCTGCATCAGCGAATGTAACCTCTTCATCTTTTCCAATGACACTTGAGCAGGTAAGTTCAACAATTTCTACAATATCAAAAGTGGGTTCTGATTTTTTTTCTCTTAGGGATTGAAAATCGAAATTGGGCCTTTTTGTTTTCAGTGGCAGGTATCAACCCTCCGGTGTACCAGCGGTGGACAAGGTACGGTACGCTATATTTATGAGGGAAAATATAATAACTAATTAGGTTCAATTACAACTTTTGACATAATTTATACTTTTATACCTCTTTTGTTATAGCCAGAATTTTGGGTTTTGGGGGATGAACTCAAAGTAAAGGGAGAAAACGTGATATTTTTCAATCTTGAGGGGGGCGAAATTCAAATATAAAAAATTTGTAAGGTAAAAAAATGATTTTTCAAAATTGAGGGGGAGCATTTAATACTTTCAAAATTGAGGGGGGCACTTAATAATTTGAGGGGGGGGCACAAATGTAATTTACAATTAAAAATTAAAAAATATGTATACATTATAAAAGAAAAAAAAAATTCAGTGGGGGCACTGCCCCCCTCAAGCATATGTAGATCCGCCCCTGTGTGAGAGAGAGAAAGAGGGAGGGGGAAAAATCAAAGATGAAATGGGAACTTTGAGCTCTGTTTTCTGAGTCATGCTTTGAAAATGTAGCATTGGAATAGTTTAAACATTATCACCCAACCATTAGACACCATGGATTACGATAGGTTAAGTGGTGTAAAAAATCAATGACAATGTTTGGTGCAAAATTCTCACCAAACCATGTTTGGTTCACAAAATATTTGGCAAAAATACACTACGTTTTTTGTTCAAAAAAAACATAATAATTATTTTTCATCTTTCTACACCTATTTTGTCCCTACACTCCTCTCTATGTGCTCTCTCTCTTCTCTCTCCTCTCTAATAGATAAAAACTTCATGATTTGACTGCTACAGTAACTTTTGTTCCCTCTAGAAACAAAACCAAACATTATTTCACCAAAAAAGCACACTCAAAAACTAATTCCCAAAATAAAATCAAACACAATCTCATCAAACACGCACGTGTCCCCAAAAATTTCTTACCAATAATTTTTACCAAAATACCATCCCAAAATATAACCAAACATAGCCAATATGTTTAGCTGTAAATGAAGAAAAATTAACTAGCTCTATTTATGGTCTTTGTATTCACAGCTTCTTCACAAAAACCCATCATTTCCATGGATAATCTCCCAATCCACAATTATGAAGGGGAGTCTGCTTGGGACGAACTTATGACAATATTCGATCCCCCACATGGTGAAGAGGTCGATAACGACGATGAAATACACGGTGTCAATGAAGATGTCAATGATGATGGTGTGGATGGCAATGGAGATGACATATAATCTCACCATTGTTACTGTCTTATATCGTTTTCAAATAATATGATGTGTTCTATAATTTTGGGCAGTTTCGTAACGTGATTATGTTTGTTTGTTTTTTAGTTTCCTGACATGGTATCATTCATGTCTGACGCTCGTATCAATGTAATATTAATTTCCTTAAATAAATTATTAGTGTTTTTCAATTGTGACTATTAGTCCAATCTATATTTGTCATTTATCATATTATCATAATGAGATAAATTTGCTTTAAATTTCAAGTAACATAGGATTGGTCATATTTTGACATTGCTTTAATGTACATGAGGATGTAGGTACTACTTACTAAACATTAAGCTATATAATTTAAAAAATTATTAAATATTATATAAACAGTATATATATTACACCTAAAAATAGGTCCATCCAAACGTGTTCTTGTGTTTTCTTCACTGCAAAACGATTTCATTCAAATGCATTCTCAGAGAACATATATTCTGCAAAATAGTGGGCCAAACAAGTTTTCAACTCAGCTTATTCTTCAAAAAGTGTTCTACAAAACTGTTTTGCAGAACTACTAAAACAAAAACGTGCCAAACAGACCCTTAGCCTCTTGACTTAACTGTAATTGGTGCACACATGTCAAATTTTGGTGAGGCCACGTGTCTCCTGATAATATTACAAAATTACTCCTCATCACATACTGAAGTGCCAAATTTTATAAAAGTAATTGTTCTTCTTAGTGAAACTGAAATAAATATTAAATTAGGAGAAAATAAATAATGCCAAAAATATATTTGACACTAAGAAAAAAAATTACGCACCTCTTTACTTTTACTTCATAAGTCTTCATGTTTTCTCTGTTCCAGGGAATGACAAACAAATCAAAAATTTACAATGCAATACAAACAATAAGAGAGAGAACATGAAGATAAATGGGGGAAAAAAAGTTTCAAAGGCAAATAAAGCTATATAAAATCACCTCGTACATCCCTGGAATTTGAACCTAGTGTCATAATATTGTGTCATAAATTACACATATGGAGTGTAATTATTTGGATAACTTGAATCCCATAAATTGTGTTAGTTGAAATGAAATGAAGCTTTTAATTCACTTTTGTATGGAGTTTTTTCTTTTTCCCTCGCAAACTGAAATGGAGTTGTGGCCTGGGGGTACGTGCCTTAAATTTGAGGAAAGTAGGGTGTAAATTGAGATGAGAGTGTGGGAGTAGTTTTTAGATGATAAATTTATATTTTAACTTTTTTTGCTTTTTATTATTTATCAAGGAAGAGAGCTATTCTAGAAAGTCCACACTTGACTTCTCAAGTAAGTTAGTCGAGATGGAGTTGTGGCCTTGGAGTAGGGGTGTTTATGAGCCGAGCTTGGCAAAATTTCTGGGCTCGAGTTCGAGCTCGACGAGTTTGAAAAAAATGAGCTCGAGCTCGAGCTCAGAAAAAAATTAATTAATTTTCTTTAATTAATATATATTATTATTAATTTTATTTTAATATATATATATAATTAAATATATTCATCATAAATATTTAATATTTAATAATTAATACATATATAATATTATAAGATCTTATATTATAAGTATGTATATAGTAAAAAATAAATAAAATATTATATGGTATATATATTAAAAAAAAAAAAACTTTTTTATTCAGGCTTGCGAGCCATTGAACAAGTATAGTTAGGCTCAAGCTCGGCTCGACAGAAAAGCTCGGCTTGTCAGGCTTAGCTCGAGCTCGAATTTTCTCGAGCTCGAGTCGAGCTTTTTTCGAGCCGGCTCGCCGAGCTCGCGAGTCGGCTAGGCTCGTTGCACACCCCTACCTTGGAGTACGTGCTTTAAATTTGGGAAAAGTAGGGTGTAAATTGAGAAGAGAAAGTGCGGGAGTAGTTTTTAGATAATGAATTTACATTTTAACCCTTTTTGCTTTTTATTAATTATAAAGAAGAAGGTTATTCTAGAAAGTCCACATTTGGCTTCCCAAGAAAATGAGTCGAGATGGAGTTGTGACATGGGGGTAGTGCCTTAAATTTGGGAAAAGTAAGGTGTAAATTGGGGTCATTCTTGGTGGCACCTGGAGTATAGCTCCAGGCCACTTTCCTTTAATTGCCCAATGGTCCAGCCTTTTTTAAAGATATTACAAATTGGTCCTCATAATTTTTAATATTTTTATAAAAGTGGCGAATACATATAAAATGAACAGTGTTACCAAATTTTTATTATTTAACGAGTTAAGCATTTTATTTTGAAATTCTCATGTAAGAGGGTTGCTTCATAAATCCGATTGCTTCATTAACGAAGACTTATAATAGATCTGGAGTAAAGTACCTATCTTACCCTGTTGAATTTTAAAATATAGTCTTAACTTATTTAATAATTTAAATTTAGAAACACCATTATAATAAATAGCTCAAGAAAACCTTTCTGATGTGAAAGGTCAGATTAAACTGCGACCACAGAGCATACTCAGAATACTCAAGCTCTGATACCATTTTGCTTGCACACTGGGGGGAATTATCCCGCACAATTTGTCTCCCGACCAGTAACACCGAGACGGTAAACAAATTCTTCCCAAAGCAGTATTAGATATTATTGGAAACAATAATTTGTACAGCGGAAACATATTTTTGAGACGATGAAAAGGTAGAATGTTACTACTGTTCATCATCATTTTTTATTTTTTATTTGTTTCTCGAGCATTTTTACTGTTTTTGGATTTTCGATTTTTAATGTTTTTTGTATTTTTTGACCATGAGAGAGTTATAACATTTTTAAATAGTAGGGGAATCTCGTCCCTAGGGGTAAACTACTCACTATGCATTTTGGTAAAGCATAAAAACTTACAAGAGATTTTTGCACAAAGTAGATATTTTATTACAAGAAAAGAGGAGAGATTCTCTAGCAACCAAGAAGTGTGGGTTGGAGAATGTCAAGGTGCAATTTTTATAACTGAGGGATGAGGTCCTTTTATAGGCCTCGGACATGAACTAAATTTACAACAAAATGAAGAACAAACTTGGCATCCGAGCTGCCATTATTACAAACAGTGTCTAAACAGTAAAAAGTACATAGGTGGCAATAGTGAACAGTTAATATGATACAAAAGTTGCTGAGATTGTTGCTTTGAATTCAGTGCCTTGTTTGATAGCTGAATTATTGCTGCAAATTATTGTCCTTGCTGCTGCTACATTTATGGCTTTTGTCTGGGAGATGCATTATTTGGTTGAAACTTTGAATGCTGTCTTCATGAGCTGTCTCTTTAAATTTGTCTTGTAGCTGAATTATTGGTGCTGCTAACCATTATTGTTGAACTGTTGAAGCTTTTGTCTTCTAGTATGTATCTCGACTGGTTCCTTCTAGATCTGGATTATATTCTGAATCAGGATTATACATATCAGGATTATATCTTGGTGGGTATTCCACACTTGTCAATGCTCTTTTTCCTAATGTAGTAAGGCGAATTTTGCATCTGGTCTTGGCCGGAATAAATATGCTATGATGAGGTGCCTGGAAAATAAGCTTGAGGTCTGCATTTGAATTGGGCATCATATACTGTCGTTGCGTTTTCCTCCGTATTTCCAAAGCTAATTTGAGCTCTTCTATATTGGCTAAAGGATTTATGGCTTCAGGACAATTCCACAATGTTGACATTGGTTCCCATTTTTCATAATTCTCTGTTATCGAAAAGAATGAATGTCCTATTTCTATTCCTGTATTGTTCCAAATTGGAGGTAGAGATACTATGTCAATCTTGAGACTTTCTGCTGCTTGTTGCTCGAATATAAAATTGACAGCGTCTAAAATATGTTGACCTATATAAGTCACTTGTACTGGATCTGATACAAATATTTTTGCTATGAAACCATAGTCTAATAACCTTTGAACGCTGATGAATTCTTCATCTATCAATCCTTCTCTAAAAACTGATGCGTCTATATGAACATTAGGCCATGAAAAATATTTTAGGGTGTAGAATTTTAACGATCCTTCGTGGCGAATAGGTTCTCCCTTCCATTGTAGTAGGCGAGTCTTTGAAATTATTCATTCTATCTGCTGATTGATAATAATTTGGGCTACTTTTAACATTCTTTTGTAAAAGCTATCTTCTGCTTTTTGCCAAATGATATTCTGAATTTCTTCAGGTAAAGCTAGAACTGTTTGGCAAGGGTTAAAAAAAGTTCAAACAGACAAGAACTGGTAGGATTTATTTTTGATTTCCTTAGGAACATCATTTTGTCTGGGGTTTATTAAATGGGCTGATAACTTTTGATGCTGGGCTAAAAGGTCTTGATAAAATTTGTTAAGGTTGGTAAACTGTTTAGTTATAGTCTCTAAGTCATCTTCGAGTGCTTCTACATCTGGGTTTATGGGTCTCTTTCCCTTTGAAAGTATTTTGGGCTTTGCATTTTCGGCATTAGGCTGTATGTAAAAATTTGGGCCTAAAATTCTTCTTGCTGCTGTTACTGCTTCATGAAAATGTTTAAAGGGCTCCAAGTATCCCTTTGCTACCTTCTGAATGCTTTGTATTGCTCGTTGATAATCTTCAAAGATTCCCACTGGTTCTCCTTTAATAACAAGATAAACTGCTGCTTCGTCTAATGAAAAAATTTTGTTTTCCTTTTCAAAGTAATAACAAAGTGCATTTAGTGCTGTTAATTTGCTGGCTGAATGATGAGCTTCCCATAGAGCATTGAGTAAGATACTTTGATCTTCTGTTATATGGGGGGTATCTTTTGGAAGCTTGAAATTATGTCTAACTGGAAGTGCTATTTTGCCAAAGGTTTTAAAAACGTTTTGAGTGGCTGGATTAAATAACTGTGTTTCAACTGCAAAGGCTGGTCTATTTTGAATATTTTGCTGAAAATTAGGCCTGAAAGCTGGTCTTCTAGCTATTTGGTTATAAGCTGCAGAGGGAGGTCTTGTTTGTTGGTTTCCTTGGTTGTTGGATGTCATGATCTGTGACCCAAAATTAAAGTTAATTGTCTGCTTAATAAATCTGCTATGCTATTGTTTGATCCTTTAATATGTTCAAAATCTACTTTATATCCATTACCTTCTATTGCATTTCTAAAATTTAACCATCTTTTATTATTTTGTTTTCTAGAATTTTCATTTTTTATAAATCTAACTACAGCTTCACAATCTGTTCTGATGGTAAAAAGTTTATTTAAATATAGTCTAAAATGGTCTATTGCTTTAACTATTCCTGCTATTTCATAATCTAGGCTAGTCCAATTACTTCCTGTTTTATTAAAATTACCACTAGAATAAGCTGATATTTTTTCTTCACTTTTTGGAGAAAATTTATGAGGTTTACATTTTAATATTGCTCCCCATCCTTCTATAGAGCTATCTACTTCTATTATGACATAATCAGTACTTAAGGGTAATTCTAAAGGTTTTAAATCTTTAACAATTTCTTTAATTTTTCTGACTAAGTTAATATCTTCCTGATTAAAATGTCTCTGACCTGATTTTCCTGTTTTCTTATATAATGGTCCGACTAATTTACTAAGTTTAGGAATAAATTTTCTAGAGTAGTTTAATATTCCTAAAAACGCTTGTATTTGTTTTAAGTTTTCTAGCTTATCTGGGAAATCTAGAATTTTTTGAGCTATATGAGGTTGTAATTTAATTTGTCCGTTTCCTATTTCTAAACCTAAAAAGCTTATTTTTCTCTTAAAAAGTTCCATTTTCTTTTTAGATACTACTATTCCATTTTCTTCTATTAAATTAAACACTTGTTTTAAATGATCCTGATGTTGCTTAAAAGTTTCAGAAGCTACTAAGATGTCATCTATATACACTAAACAGAAATCTAAATGTTTAAATATACTATCCATAAATCTTTGAAATATTGCTGGAGCATTTTTTAAACCAAAAGATAGAACATTCCACTCCAAAATGTCCTTCACTACAGCTGAAAGTTGTCCATTTTTTGTCTTCCTCTACCATTTTAATTTGATTATATCCGCTTTTTAAATCAAATTTTGAAAATATCTTTTTATTTTGTATAAGATTAATTAACTCATCTTTATTAGGTATTCTATAAGCATCATCTTCTGTATTATCATTAAGCCTTTTATAATTATATACTATTCTAGGTTTTCCTCTTTTTATTTCTGCATTATTTATTACTATAAAGGCTGCTGATCTATGAGGACTATCACTTCTTCTTATAACACCGATTTTCAACATTTCTTTTATTTGTGTTTGGAATTCTTTTAGATCTTCCGGAGTGTATTCTATAGCTGCTGTTCTTATCACTATATCTGGGTTTAATATATTTAGTTTAAAAGTATAGTTTACTTTGTTTTTAGCTAAATCATCTCCTATAAATCCTAACATTTCTAATTTATGCAAAATTCTTTCATTTTCTAGGTTTAAAACTTCTAATCCCTTTCCTATATCTCTAATTTCTTCATCTAATAAGTTTCAGATTTTATATTATTTTGTTCTAATTCTTTGAAAAAATCGAGTTCATTATTACCATTATTACCATGTCCACCACGCTTCGCAGTCAACTCTGATTGTTTAATGTATCTATTAGTCGGAAAAGTATAATTATGTTTGCTAATAGTAATATAATTTTTTTCTATTAAGATACTACCATTTAATGCACAAATGAAGTTTAACCCTAAAAGGAATTCGTGGCTATTTATGTTATCTGGTGCTATAAGGACTTGTCCTAATGTATATTTGCTACTATAATTTCCTGAAAAATCTTTAAATTGTATGCCTATGTTAATTAACTCTTTTGTTATTCTCATTAATCTATTTTCTGCAGTTCTACTAGTAACAGTATAAGTTAATTGTGTTTCAAATTCTTTAGGTACAAGACTAGAACTAATCATACTTTTTGTGCTTCCTGTATCTAAAATGGCTTTAGTTTCAATATATTTTTCTTGATTACACCATATTCGACAATCTAAAAGTATTAAACTACTAGTATAAGGTACCTGTATTTGGGGTTCATGCGCTGTATTTTGTAAATGAGTTTCTTCTAATTGTTGGTTAATTTTATCAAGTTCTTCTATTACTACACCCTTTCCTTTATTTTGATTACTATTTATGTTTTCATTATTTTTTAATTTTAATTCTATTAATTGTAATCTTAAATCTAAATTCTCTATTTTATGGCTTAGAACTTCTATAGATTCTAGTTTTTTACTAGGTTTAGGCGATACATCTGTTTCTATATTATATACGTCTTTAGCACAAATAAAACAAATTTCGTCAAAACATATATTGCACTGATATCTTAAATGCATATCAGGATATAATCTACAAATACTACAGGCTACACTCATAGTTCCTTTTCCATTTATATATTTATGTTCACATGAATTATTCATATAAGTATATTCTATTATATTAGGAATTTCTGGTCCTTCTTCACTTACTATACTAAATATGCTTTCATTATCACTTTCATTACCGTCTATACTTATTATGTCTTCATCTAATTGTTCTGCTATGGCTGCTCTATCCATATTAAATTGTCTTTTCGGATATCTGTTAGCTAAATGTTTAGGATCTCCACAAATATAACATGTACATTTTCTTGTTGATGGTCTTTTAACATAATTAGGGGGCTTTCTTCCTTGCCTATATTGTCTAAAACTAGATTTTGGTTTATTTGATTTCCTTAATATTTTGCGTTCTTCTATTAGTAGAGTGGATTCCTATTTTCGATTGACTTTCTTACTTCCTATCCCTGTCGAAAAAGTGAGCTCTTCTTTCTCACTCCTTATGTACTTTTTCTTACTTCATCCATACTTTTTGACTTTGCTCATCGTGAGACCTTGATTCCGGGGAAGGCGGTGAAAGAAATGAACTATCCTCCAAAAAAAAGCCCAGGGGCTTTGGTTTAAAGTAATTTTTCTGTCCATATTGTTGTGGGGTGTATATAACTTTTCTACAAAATTCATAAGATTGCTTTCTAATTTGTTCTCTAATAAATTCTTCTTTACACCATTCCTAAAGTTTAAAGAAAGTATATTGTACTCTAGGTCCTATACCTAATCCTGTAAGATTACCATTAGTTTTTATCCATTCTTCATGTATTCTTTTTCCTAAATTTTGGGGTAATTTCGTAAAATATCTATTACATAATTCTTCATCAAATGCTTTATTAGCTTCTTCTATTAACCTTGTAAAATCCTGACTAAAAGGTATAATATATTTCATATCAGTTATAGTCACTTGTTCTAGGTTTCTAAGGGCCGTATCTTGTATGAATGTATTTTCTCTTCCTGGATCTATTCCTATTATTAACGTTCTAATAAAACTAGTAAAATTATAAGGATTATTTCCTAAGGCCTTTATTTCATTAATTCTATTAGGATCCTTTTTCTTCTTACTTTGCCAGATAGATAATGCTGTAGGTCCTAAGCATGTTTCTAAAAAGTTAAACATATCCATCTCTACTTTTTTATTTATTTCCCAATGTCTTACTACACATTGTTCCCATATATTTATTTCTTCTGGGCACATTTGTGGACTTCCTAATTCAATTACTAACATGGTTCCACTCATGGTTTTTCCTATGGGTTGTCTTGATCCTATATATTTATTTGGCTGGGTTGATCCATATTCATATGTGGGACTTTTCCATTCTGGTCTACCACTCATTTCTACATTTCTAACTGGAACTTCACTATAATCTGGTTCTACTCTAGTTCTTTTTCCTATATTACTACTAGTACTTGCTTGACTATCTGCCATAAAAGCTACTTCATTGCCACCTTTTTCTTTAAAGAAATTTTTAAATTCTATTTTTCCTGAAACTATATCATCTACTAAATCAATATTATAATATTGTTTAAATTCTTCTTCAGCTGATTCTAAATTTATATCTAAATTCATTGCTTCAAGATACATTTCATCTACTAATTCTCTTAAATTATTTATCTCAAAATTTTTTCTTAATATTTCTTCCATATTTTTTGGTCTATAATCATTTTTAAGCTGACTTTCTAATTGTCTAATTTCCTCGTCTATTTTTTCTATATTTTCTTCCTCTTCATCTTCTTCGCTTTCTATATCAGATAATATTTCCCAATTTGCAAATCTACTAGTTATTCTAACTTCTTCTTCTTCTATAATATTCATGTAGCTTGTTTCAGTTTCATTATCAGTTTCTTCTTCTAGATCTTCTAAATTTTCTTTGGGCTCTTGTTTTTGGTAATTAAGAAATCTAATAGAAGTTTGACCTCTACTATTTGTATACATTACACTTTCTCCTGTAATCTTAACAGTCTCATTTTCTTCTAAGTGTTTGGTTAATTCCCATTCTTCTCCATTTAAATCGTTATTATCAATATTTAAAGGTTTAATCATTTTTACTCCTACTGAGGCTAATCCATCTATTATTCCATCTATATTAATTTTATATTGAGGAAAACTATTATTGGTTACTCTTCCTAAAAACGCTATAGAAACTACTAAGTTGTTACCATCATATGTTTCATATCCTCTAGTTTGTACTCCTATAGTAATTTTATTAATATCTTTAATACTTTTCATCATGTTTGGAGCTACATAAAATATTCCTACATTATTAGTCATATCTATTTCCATACTCGCAAATACTGCTCTCCTAGCATCAGACCAACTTTTATCTAATAATAAAACTAAAACCTTTCCACCGGTTCCTTTTCTAGTTAATCCTTTTATTCCTATAATAATTAATCCTAAATGTATATACTTTTGTTTTAATTGTTTTAATTGCTTTATACATTCTGGGCTAACTAAGCTTATATTTTCAGCATTTGTTGTAACTTTTACTTCTTTTTCTCTAAATTTCTTGATTAAATGTGTGTTAAAATCCATTTTTCCTACCTTGTATAATGTTTTAGGTTTTAACTTATCTATTCCCTTGTTATTATATAAATTAAGATTTTCTTCTACGTCTATTATCTCTTCTAATTCTACTTCTCTAGCTGAGCTTTGACTTCCTGATCCTCTAAACATTCGTTTAGTGAAAGTATTACTTATTTTTCCTTTCTCTTTTTCTTTATTACTTGATTCACTTATAGTTCTACTAGTACCACTAAATGATCTCATCATTTTTTACCAATATATATATTTTTTAGGTTCTTTTTTAGGTTTTTCAGATTCTTCTAGTGCTAAATTTGATAATCTTTCTTCTATACTATCTTGTAAATCTCCTTTAATTACTTGAGATACTGTGTCTATTTTAGTACTTAATTTTTCTAACTTATTTTCTAATTTATCTAGTCTTTCGAATATTTGTAGAATTAAAGCGAATTGAATATTCCAAAGTTTAGGATATAATTTATCTGAATTACTAGTTCCTTGATAGGTAGTAAATCCTTCTTCCGTATATAGATATTTGTTTGCTAGTTCAATGGCTCTTTTATATTCTAATCTATTTTCTATACTATTCATCCGCTAACTATTCGTTCTATATTTTTTAAAGTTTTACTTGTTTCTAGGTTTTGAGCTTCAAATTTATTTATTTTTTCTATTACTTGGCTTAGAGTTTTCTTAGTTTCAAGTTCTAATTGTTTTAGCTTATTACTTTCCAAGCTATATTTTAACTCTATTATTTCGTCTTTAGTGGGGAAAAACTTATTATATTTCTTGACTATTTTTAGAGTTTCCTCAGATTGTTGTTTAATATAATCTAAATTATTATTTTCACCCTTCTTTATTATTTCTCTATTTATTAAAACGGTTTCTTTTAATGATTCTAACGTTTTACAAAGTTTAGCGTTATTTATTTCTAAGTTTGATGCTAATGATATAAATAAATCTGTTAAACTATTTAAGTGTTTATTTTCTGAATGTAAATTGTGCTTAAAATTTGAATCAAATTTACAAATAAATTTATGTTTATCTAAAGAGATTACGGTTCTATCAGCTAAACTATATTCTAAATCTAGATATTCTAATCTTTTATAATTAGAAGAAGCTATTTTAAATAAAGGCTGCTATTAATATATTTAATATTAAAAGGTACTTAATATAGTTTTCGTGATCTCTTAATCTAGGAGATATGTTAAGATAATTATTAACCCAATGTTCTCTCCTAATTATTAATTGATTTCGTAATTCTAATATTAATTCTGTATTAGTATAATCTAAATTTTCTAAAGTATTAAGACAATCAATAAAAACACTTAAAATATGAGCAGGAATTGGCATGTATGTAAATTATGAATGCAATAAAAAGTTTTTATGCAGATTTATAAAAGCGGGTTGGGATTCCCTTTTCTTTAAATATGTATAATTATTCTCATGGGGTTAAACAAATTTACAAGAAACTTAAATGGACTGAATTGAAATAAACATAACAAATAAAGGACCCTTTTGCAAAGTCAACAATAGTGGCTGAAATAGTAAAAATTTACACTTGTCAAGTTGTAGTGGAAGGGGAGTTGGGCTCCTGGTGCTCCTAAGAATCACTCGTGTAAATTGAGATGAGAAAGTGCGGGAGTAGTTTTTAGATGTTGAATTTATATTTAACCTTTTATGGTTTTTATTAATTATCAAGGGTTATTTTAGGAAGTACACATTTGACTTCCTATCGGTCAATTCAAATTTTTTGTTACACATTCCGTATTACACTTCTGTACCCGTGTAGATGCGTGACAAATATATACACAGGTGGTTAGGATGTGATGAGAGAAAATTATAGGTTGTGTTTGTTTTTGTTTTCAAATAAATTTTGGCCAAAACTTGTTTGCTTTATGTTTTTTTGATCAAAAAAGACTCTTTTGGTCAAAGAATTTGTCAACTATTGTCTTTCTATTTGTGTCTACTTTAGGGTGCCTACTAATTAAATCAACTAAAATATATATATATATATATATATATATATACATATCACCATAATATTACAATCATTTAAAACTTATATTATATTATATTTTTCAATTATTAACTAATTATAAACACGATTTTTCAGACAAAAACTTACATGATTTGACTGCTACAGTAACTTTTGTCTCTTTTGAAAATAAAATCAATCACATTTTCATCAAAATACACAACTCCCAATAAACTTTTTCACCAAAATTTTTATCAAAAAAAACCCCAAAATAAAAACAAACACACCCATATATTTTGGACAAAAATTTGAAATTTTTTCTTCCACATTCTAACTGTCTGTGTATTATGTATATACTTATGATGTATCTATATGGGACATTTAGCCAAATAGCCCTTTTTTGAAAGTCTTTTAAGGAAATGACACCTCTACTGTAGCCTCGTATTGTACCACTTTCTTATAATTGCACATGGGTCCAGTAACTTTTGAAGTTATTAAGCTTTGGTCCTTATAAAATAGATTTTTACAAAAAACAACATAATTACATAAAATATGAACAGTGTCACCAAATTTTTATCATTTAACGAGTTAAACATTCTATTCTAAATTTCTCATGTAAGAGGGTTGCTTTGTAAATCCGATTGCTTCATAAACGAAGACTTACGTTGGATCTGGAGTAAAGTACCTATCTTACCCTTTTGAATTTCAAAATATGTGCTTAACTTATTTAATAATTTAAACTTAAAAACACTGTTTTGAAACATAACTTGAGAACACTTTTCTGATGTGGAAGATCAGATTAAACTGCGACCACAGAGCATACTCAGAATACTCAAGCTCTGATACCATTTTGCTTGCACACTGGGGGGAATTATCCCGCACATTTTGTCTCCCGACCAGTAACACCGAGACGGTAAACAAAATCTTCCCAAAGCAGTATCAGATATTATTGAAAACAATAATTTGTACAGCGGAAACATATTTTTGAGAAGATGAAACAGTAGAATGTTACTACTGTTCATCATCATTTTGAGCATTTTTAATGTTTTTGGTTTTTTGATTTTTAATGTTTTTGTATTTTTTGACCATGAGAGAGTTATAACATTTTTAAATAGTAGGGGAATCCCGTCCCTGGGGGAGTTTACTCACTATGCATTATAAAACATATAAAAACTTACAAGATATTATTGCACACAAAGAAGATATTTTATTACAAGAAAAGATGAGAGATTCTCTAGCAACCAAGAAGTGTGGGTTGGAGAATGTCAAGGTGCAATTTTTACAACTGAGGGATGAGGTCCTTTTATAGGCCTCAGACATGAAAAATATTACAACATATTGAAGAAAGACTTTGGCATCCACAGCTGCCATTATTACAAACAGTACAAACAGTGCTTAAACAGTGAAAAAGTACATAGGTGGCAATAGTGAATAATTAATATGGTACAAAAGTTGCTGAGATTGTTGCTTTGAATTCAGTGCCTTGTTTGATAGCTGAATTATTGCTGCAAATTATTGTCCTTGCTGCTGATGCATTTATGACTTTTGTCTGGGAGATGCATTATTTTGCTGAAATTTTGAATGCTGTCTTCATGAGCTGTCTCTTTAAATTTGTCTTGTAGCTGAATTATTGGTGCTGCTAACCATTATTGCTGAACTGTTGAAGCTTTTGTCTTCTAGTATGTATCTCGACTGGTTCCTTCTAGATCTGGATTATATTCTGAATCAGGATTATACATATCAGGATTATATCTTGGTGGGTATTCTACACTTGTCATTGCTCTTTTTCCTAATGTAGTAAGGCGAATCTTGCATCTGTTCTTGGCCGGAATAAATATGCTATGATGAAGTGCCTGAAAAATAAGCTTGAAGTCTGAATCTGAATTGGGCATCATATACTGTCGCTGCGTTTTCCTTCGTATTTCCAAAGCTAATTTGAGCTCTTCTATATTGGCTAAAGGATTTATGGCTTCAGGACAATTCCACAATGTTGACATTGGTTCCCATTTTTCATAATTCTCTGTTATCGAAAAGAATGAATGTCCTATTTCTATTCCTGTAGTGTTCCAAATTGGAGGTAGAGATACTATGTCAATCTTGATACTTTCTGCTGCTTGTTGCTCGAATATAAAATTGACAGCGTCTGAAATATGTCGACCTATATGAGTCACTTGTACTGGATCTGATACAAATATTTTTGCTATGAAACCATAGTCTAATAACCTTTGAACGCTGATGAATTCTTCATCTATCCATCCTTCTCTAAAAACTGATGCGTCTATATGAACATTAGGCCATGAAAAATATTTTAGGGTGTAGAATTTTAATGATCCTTCGTGGCGAATAGGTTCTCCCTTCCATTGTAGTAGGCGAGTCTTTGAAATTATTCCTTCTATCTGCTGATTGATAATAATTTGGGCTACTTTTAACATTCTTTTGTAAAAGCTATCTTCTGCTTTTTGCCAAATGATACTCTGAATTTCTTCAGGTAAAGCTAGAACTGTTTGGCAAGGGTTAAAAAAAGTTCGAATAGACAAGAATTGGTAGGATTTATTTTTAATCTCCTTAGGAACATCATTTTGTCTGGGGTTTATTAAATGGGCTGATAACTTTTGATGCTGGGCTAAAAGGTCTTGATAAAATTTGTTAAGGTTGGTAAACTGTTTAGTTATAGTCTCTAAGTCATCTTCGAGTGCTTCTACATCTGGGTTTATGGGTTTCTTTCCCTTTGAAAGTATGTTGGGCTTTGCATTTTCGGCATTAGGCTGTATGTAAAAATTTGGGCCTAAAATTCTTCTTGCTGCTGTTACTGCTTCATGAAAATGTTTAAAGGGCTCCAAGTATCCCTTTGCTACCTTCTGAATGCTTTGTATTGCTCGTTGATAATCTTCAAAGATTCCCACTGGATCTCCTCTAATAACAAGATAAACTGCTGCTTCTTCTATTGGAAAATTTTTGTTTTCTTTTTCGAAATAAAAACATAATGCATTTAATGCTGTTAATTTGCCGATTGAAGGATGAGCTTCCCATAGAGCATTGAGTAAGATACTCTGTTCTTCAGTTATATGAGGGGTATCTTTTGGGAGCTTGAAATTATGTCTAACTGGAAGTGCTATTTTGCCAAAGGTTTTAAAAACTTTTTGAGTGGCTGGATTAAATAACTGAGTTTCTATTGTGAATGCTGGTCTATTCTGGCTAGTTTGTTGAAAATTAGGCCTGAAAGCTTGGTCTTCGGACTATTTGGTTGTAAGCCGCAGAGGGAGGTCTTGTTTGTTGGTTGTCTTGGTCATTGGAAGCCATGATCTGTTTCCCAAAATTAAAGTTAATTGCCTGCTTAATAAATCTGCTATGCTATTATTTGATCCTTTAATATGTTCAAATTCTACTTTATATCCATTACCTTCTATTGCATTTCTAAAATTTAACCATCTTTTATTATTTTGTTTTCTAGAATTTTCGTTTTTTATAAATCTAACTACAGCTTCACAATCCGTTCTAATGGTAAAAGGTTTATTTAAATATAGTCTAAAATGGTCTATTGCTTTAACTATTCCTGCTATTTCATAATCTAGGCTAGTCCAATTACTTCCTGTTTTATTAAAATTACCACTGGAATAAGCTGATATTTTTTCTTCATTTTTTGGAGAAAATTTATGAGGTTTACATTTTAATATTGCTCCCCATCCTTCTATAGAGCTATCTACTTCTATTATGACATAATCAGTACTTAAGGGTAATTCTAAAGGTTTTAAATCTTTAACAACTTCTTTAATTTTTCTGACTAAGTTAATATCTTCCTGATTAAAATGTCTTTGACCTGATTTTCCTGTTTTCTTATATAATGGTCCGACTAATTTACTAAGTTTAGGAATAAATTTTCTAGAGTAGTTTAATATTCCTAAAAACGCTTGTATTTGTTTTAAGTTTTCTAACTTATCTGGGAAATCTAGAATTTTTTGAGCTATATGAGGTTGTAATTTAATTTGTCCGTTTCCTATTTCTAAACCTAAAAAGCTTATTTTTCTCTTAAAAAGTTCCATTTTCTTTTTAGATACTACTATTCCGTTTTCTTCTATTAAATTAAACACTTGTTTTAAATGATCTTGATGTTGCTTAAAAGTTTCAGAAGCTACTAAAATGTCATCTATATATACTAAACAGAAATCTAAATGTTTAAATATACTATCTATAAATCTTTGAAATATTGCTGGAGCATTTTTTAAACCAAAAGATAGAACATTCCACTCGAAATGTCCTTCACTACAGCTGAAAGCTGTCCATTTTTTGTCTTCTTCTACCATTTTAATTTGATTATATCCGCTTTTTAAATCAAATTTTGAAAATATCTTTTTATTTTGTATAAGATTAATTAACTCATCTTTATTAGGTATTCTATAAGCATCATCTTCTGTATTATCATTAAGTCTCTTATAATTATATACTATTCTAGGTTTTCCTCTTTTTATTTCTGCATTATTTCTTACTATAAAGGCTGCTGATCTATGAGGACTATCACTTCTTCTTATAACATCTATTTCTTTTATTTGTGTTTTGAATTCTTTTATATCTTCAGGAGTATATTCTATAGCTGCTGTTCTTATAACTATATCTGGGTTTAATATGTTTAGTTTAAAAGTATAGTTTACTTTGTTTTTAGCTAAATCATCTCCTATAAATCCTAACATTTCTAATTTATGCAAAATTCTTTCATTTTCTAGGTTTAAAACTTCTAATCCCTTTCCTATATCTCGTATTTCTTCATCTAATAGGATATCTATAGTTTCAGATTCTATATTATTTTGTTCTAATTCTTTGAAAAAATCGAGTTCATTATTACCATGTCCACCACGCTTCGCAGTCAACTCTGATTGTTTAATGTATCTATTAGTTGGAAAAGTATAATTATGTTTGCTAATAGTAATATAATTTTTTCCTATTAAGATACTACCATTTAATGCACAAATGAAGTTTAGCCCTAAAAGGAATTCGTGGCTATTTATGTTATCTGGTGCTATAAGTACTTGTCCTAATGTATATTTACTACTATAATTTCCTGAAAAATCCTTAAATTGTATCCCTATGTTAATTAATTCTTTTGTTATTCTCATTAATCTATTTTCTGCAGTTCTACTAGTAACTGTATAACTTAGTTGTGTTACAAATTCTTTTGGCACAAGACTAGCGCTAAGCATGCTTTTTGTACTTCCTGTATCTAAAATGGCTTTAGTTTCAATATATTTTTCTTGATTACACCATATTCGACAATCTAAAAGTATTAGACTACTAGTATAGGGTACTTGTAGTTGGGGTTCATACGCTGTATTTTGTAAATGAGTTTCTTCTAATTGTTGGTTAATTCATCAAGTTCTTCTATTAAGACACCCTTTCCTTTATTTTGATGACTATTTATGTTTTCATTATTTTTTATTTTTAATTCTATTAATTGTATTCTTAAATCTAAATTCTCTATTTTATGGCTTAGAACTTCTATAGATTCTAGTTTTTTACTAGGTTTGAGAGATACATCTGTTTCTATATTATATACGTCTTTAGCACAAATAAAACAAATTTCGTCAAAACATATATTGCACTGATATCTTAAATGCATATCAGGATATAATCTACAAATACTACAGGCTACACTCATAGTTCCTTTTCCATTTATATATTTATGTTCACATGAATTATTCATATAGGTATATTCTATTATATTTGGAATTTCTGGTCCTTCTTCACTTACTATACTAAATATGCTTTCATTATCACTTTCATTACCGTCTATACTTACTACGTCTTCATCTAATTGTTCTGCAATGGCTGCCCGTTCCATATTAAACTGTCTTTTCGGACATCTATTAGCTAAATGTTTAGGATCTCCACAAATATAACATGTGCATTTTCTTGTTGATGGCTTTTTAACATAATTAGGTGGCTTTCTTCCTTGCCTATATTGTCTAAAACTAGATTTTGGTTTATTTGATTTTCTTAATATTTTGCGTTTTGACTTAAAGTAATTCTTCTGTCCATATTGTTGTGGGGTATATATAGCTTTTCTACAAAACTCATAAGATTGCTTTCTAATTTGTTCTCTAATAAATTCTTCTTTACACCATTCCTGAAGTTTAAAGAAAGTATATTGTACTCTAGGTCCTATACCTAATCCTGTAAGATTGCCATTAGTTTTTATCCATTCTTCATGTATTCTTTTTCCTAAATCTTGTGGTAATTTCGTAAAATACCTATTACATAATTCTTCATCAAATGCTTTATTAGCTTCTCCTATTAATCTTGTAAAATCTTGACTAAAAGGTATAATATATTTCATATCTGTTATAGTGAGTTGTTCTAGGTTTCTAAGTGCTGTATCTTGTATGAATGTATTTTCTCTTCCTGGATCTATACCTATTATTAATGTTCTAATAAAACTAGTAAAATTATAAGGATTATTTCCTAAGGCCTTTATTTCATTAATTCTATTAGGATCTTTCTTCTTCTTGCTTTGCCAGATAGATAATGCTGTAGGTCCTAAACAGGTTTCTAAAAAGTTAAACATATCCATATCTGCTTTTTTATTTATTTCCCAATGTCTTACTACACATTGTTCCCATATATTTATTTCTTCTGGCCACATTTGTGGACTTCCTAATTCAATTACTAACATGGTTCCACTCATGGTTTTTCCTATGGGTTGTCTTGATCCTATATATTTATTTGGCTGGGTTGATCCATATTCATATGTGGGACTTTTCCATTCTGGTCTACCACTCATTTCTACATTTCTAGCTGGAACTTCACTATAATCTGGTTCTACTCTAGTTCTTTTTCCTATATTACTACTAGTACTTGCTTGACTATCTGCCATAAAAGCTACTTCGTTATTACCTTTCTCTTTATTTTTAAAGAATTTTTCAAATTCTATTTTTCCTGAACATATATCATCAACTAAATCAATATTATAATATTGTTTAAATTCTTCTTCAGCTGATTCTAAATTGATATCTAAATTCATTGCTTCAAAATACATTTCATCTACTAATTCTCTTAAATTATTTATCTCAAAATTTTTTCTTAATATTTCTTCCATATTTTTTGGTCTATAATCATTTTTGAGCTGACTTTCTAATTGTCTAATCTCTTCATCTATTTCTTCTATATTTTCTTCCTCTTCATCTTCTTCGCTTTCTATATCAGATAATATTTCCCAATTAGCAAATCTACTAGTTATTCTAACTTCTTCTTCTATAATATTCATGTAGCTTGTTTCAGTTTCATTATCAGTTTCTTCTTCTAGATCTTCTAAATTTTCTTTGGGATTTTGTTTTTGGTAATTAAGGAATCTAATAGAAGTTTGACCTCTACTGTTTGTATACATTACACTCTCTCCTGGAACTTTGACAGTCTCATTTTCTTCTAAATGCTTGGTTAATTCCCATTCTTCTCCATTTAAATCGTTATTATCTATATTTAAAGGTTTAATCATTTTTACTCCTACTGAGGCTAATCCATCTATTATCCCATCTATATTAATTTTATATTGAGGAAAACTATTATTGGTTACTCTTCCTAAAAATGCTATAGAAACTACTAAGTTGTTACCATCATATGTTTCATATCCTCTAGTTTGTAATCCTATAGTAATTTTATTAATATCTTTAATACTTTTCATCATGTTCGGAGCTACATAAAATATTCCTACATTATTAGTCATATCTATTTCCATACTAGCAAATACTGCTCTCCTAGCATCAGACCAACTCTTATCTAATAATAAAACTAAAACCTTTCCACCGGTTCCCTTTCTAGTTAATCCTTTTATTCCTACAATAATTAATCCTAAATGTATATACTTTTGCTTTAATTGTTTTAATTGTTTTATACATTCCGGGCTAACTAAGCTTATATTTTCAGCATTTGTTGTAACTTTTACTTCTTTTTCTCTAAATTTCTTGATTAAATGTGTGTTAAAATCCATTTTTCCTACTTTGTATAATGTTTTAGGTTTTAACTTATCTATTCCCTTGTTATTATATAAATTAAGATTTTCTTCTACGTCTATTATCTCTTCTAATTCTACTTCTCTAGCTGAGCTTTGACTTCCTGATCCTCTAAACATTCGTTTAGTGAAAGTATTACTTATTTTTCCTTTCTCTTTTTCTTTATTACTTGATTCACTTATAGTTCTACTAGTACCACTAAATGATCTCATCATTTTTTACCAGTATATATATTTTTTAGGTTCTTTTTTAGGTTTTTCAGATTCTTCTAGTGCTAAATTTGATAATCTTTCTTCTATACTATCTTGTAAATCTCCTTTAATCACTTGAGATACTGTGTCTATTTTAGTACTTAATTTTTCCAACTTATTTTCTAACTTATCTAATCTTTCGAATATTTGTAGAATTAAAGCGAATTGAATATTCCAAAGTTTAGGGTACAATTTATCTGAATTACTAGTTCCTTGATAGGTAGTAAATCCTTCTTCAGTATATAGATATTTATTTGCTTGTTCAATGGCTCTTTTATATTCTAATCTATTGTCTAGACTATTCATCCACTAACTATTCGTTCTATATTTTTTAGCGTTTTACCTGTTTCTAAGTTTTGAGCTTCAACTTTATTTATTTTTTCTATTACTTGGCTTAGAGTTTTCTTAGTTTCAAGTTCTAATTGTTTTAGCTTATTACTTTCCAAGCTATATTTTAACTCTATTATTTCGTCTTTAGTGGGGAAAAGCTTATTATATTTCTTAACTATTTTTAGAGTTTCCTCAGATTGTTGTTTAATATAATCTAAATTATTATTTTCACCCTTCTTTATTATTTCTCTATTTATTAAAACGGTTTCTTTTAATGATTCTAACGTTTTACAAAGTTTAGCGTTATTTATTTCTAAGTTTGATGCTAAAGATATAAATAAATCTGTTAAACTATTTAAGTGTTTATTTTCTGAATGTAAATTATGCTTAAAACTTGAATCAAATCTACAAATAAATTTATGTTTATCTAAAGAGATTACGGTTCTATCGGCTAAACTATATTCTAAATCTAGATATTCTAATCTTTTATAATTAGAAGAAGCTATTTTAATAAAAGGCTGCTATTAATATATTCAATATTAAAAGGTACTTAATATAGTTTTCGTGATCTCTTAATCTAGGAGGTATGTTAAGATAATTATTAACCCAATGTTCTCTCCTAATTATTAATTGATTTCGTAATTCTAATATTAATTCTGTATTCGTATAATCTAAGTTTTCTAAGGTATTAAGACAATCAATAAAAGCACTTAAAATATGAGCAGGAATTGGCATGTATGTAAATTATGAAGGCAATAAAAGTTTTTATGCAGATTTATAAAAGCGGGTTGGGATTCCCTTTTCTTTAAAATATGTCTAATTACTCTCATGGGTTTATATAAATTCACAATAAACTAAAGGGACCAAATTGAAAATAAAAACAAAGCATAAATACTTAAAAAATAAAAATTACTTGCCATGTGTCGGTTTTTTGCTTGGTTTTAGCTATTTTGACTTAGTCAAAAATAGTGGCTTGTTTTTGCAAATATGAGGGACTAAAGTGCAATTTCTATGGTGCTAGACACTTAAAATTTTTGTGGAATGGGGCTAGAGGCTTAATAGCTTATGTAAAATGGGGCTATTTCCCCAATTTTCCCTATCTATATGTGTAAATATGAAGTGTAACAAACACATATAACATAAGATCCGGATTGCCTATTGGCTTCCTATGGAAGTTGGTCACGGATCCACGTCTTTAATAGTATAGATGATATTTACTTAAACGATACGAGAGCATTGAACATTGTAAAGAACACAAGTGTAATTTAAAGGTAAGTGACAATCGCAAGTGCGTCTTGAATCACAAAAACGGCGTCGGAGGACAGGGGACATTGTTTCATCTCCGCCTCTTCAAATTTTAACAAGTAAGTTCTTTTCCGGACAATTAACTGAAATTTTAATTATTATTTTTTGGAAAACGCTTTTTTTTTTTTTTTTTTTGGCAAATTTCTGCAAAAACTTAATTTGCAGTTTCTGTTGCTCCCATTCGACATTAGTTATATGGGTTTCGTTCTGATCGTCGAAATTTTAACAAAAAATGTATCTTTGATGTTATGTTTGTGTTTCTTGATAAAATTAGGGTTTATGCTTTGAAATTGCGAGAATGACGATTGATATGGATATAGACTTGGAGGATAATGGTGGTGTAAAATTGAAGAAAGAATATGAAAGTTGTAGTAGGTGTTTAGAACTGCAACATAAAATTACAATTGCTGATGGCAAATGGGCTCTGTTGGAATTAGATATTGGGAAGAAAATATCTGAGATTGAATTGCTAGAGGGTAAGCTCGGTTCTATGGAACGCGAAAAGCTCGAAATCGAGTGTGAGGTTAGAGTGTTGAAGCAAAGTAATGAAGAGCTCGAAAAAATTGTTCGAAATGGTGGGGATGATGATGATGATGATGATAAGGTTACACAGTTGATGATTGAAAATAAGGTTTTGGAATGTGAGAAGAGCAAGGCGGAAAGTGAGGTTAAAGTTTGGAAGGCGAAATGTAAAGACCTGGAAATGCAGGTAATTGATCTGGAGAAGAGACTGTCTACTGGGATGATGAAAACAAGTTCGAATTTGCCTGCCAGGCCATCAATTGTGCAAATTGACATTGAAAATAACGCGAATGAGGATAAGGCCATGTCAGGTATTGGTTTATGCTGATTCTTGAGACGTTTATGCAAATAAAGTTCAATATTTTTAGTGTTTAGCTAATATATATATTTTGTGTTGCTATCTCAATCAATCAATGGATGGAATTAGATAATTTTTTGTATAAAAAGTATAATTCGATTAAGCTGTTCTGATGCGTGTTACTCTTTAGCAGGCACCCCTCCGATTAACACACCATTTAAGCAGTATATTGATGCTGGAGTAGAGAAGGGAGGTCACAAACTTGAATCAAATTCGAGAGTTAGGAAATTTTTGGACTTTGGTGGTGAAAGGGGTTCGAAGAAGAACATTTCTCCGTCAACGCCAGGTGGTAGACCTCCTTTTGGTCCAATTGACATTAGTGACAGCGATGATGATCCAAATACTGCCCATCTACATTCGCTTGATCTTGATAGGAAAGGTGGAGATGAAGAGGAAACTACTCTCTATAGTGGGAAACGAGCATATCTTTCGACCTCTAGGACAAAAAGAGTTAGAAGAGGAGTTGCTAATATAGTTAAGAGTGAGAGTGAAAGTGATGATGATGACAATATCCCAATTTGTAGACTCGGGAGTAAAAATCTGTTGGAGCATAATACAGATACTAACCTGAATAGAAACTCTGTGAATGATTCTTGTTCCAAAGACAACCTCAATGAACACACTCCTAGACGACGCTTAGTGAGGGTTGGCAATCGTAAAGATAAAGGTGTTTTGGGAAAATATTCTTATAAAAGGACTGGAAGCAAAAAAGATTTTGGAATCCCTCAAACTGCAAATGAGAATGTTGATGAAGATGAAATTGAAGAGGTTGATTCGGGTAGTGAAGGTGAAAGTCTGGGTGGATTTATTGTTAGTGACTCCGATGTATCAGAAAGTGGCTCTGCCTCGAATTGTGATGACATTTCTGAAGTTGATGGCACTGGTGTTTGTTCAGGTGACTCGGAGAACAGTATGGCATATGATGAAATCATGTCGAGTTTACGAAGGGAGAGAAAGGACAAAATGGAGTGGGAGTACGAAGCGGATATGCTTGCTGATTTTGGTAGGTGTCCCGAATTATGCATGAAGGCAGTATGTGCACTCTATCGCCAGCAAACATCTGAGGAGCAATCTTGCAAAGCAACTCTAAATCTTAATGGACGAGGGTTTAGCCAGATTCATGCGTTGAGGTAAAAATGTCTTTTACATGTGTATATATCTATACCTCTGATGTTTGGTACCATTTCAATCATTATGATCCATTACCTGCTTTAGCAATGTGTCTCGCTGTTAAACATAGGGTAAATTAAAAACACCCCGACTTGGAAAAATGATCATAAATCTTCCATTTCCGTAAAATGTCTGTAAAAGTATATTACAATTTTACCCATGTCTTGGTAATTATCCAATAAATAAGGGGGTGTGCATGTAATTTTCCTTAAATATATGTGGTGGTGTCAGGCTAATATTTGTTCTTCAAATGAAGAAGCTTCTTTTATGGTTACTTCAGTTGATGCTGTGAATTGTCCTGCATAGTGAACTAAGATTATCTCGTGTTTTTCGTTGATAAGTGTACAACCATAAACACATTGTTGTCTATTTAAAATATTACAGCGGCAGTGAATTGGCTGAATTTCTCACTGATGGAGATCCACACTGCGACCTGAAGAAGTCAGCGGAAGAGCTTCTAGAATTCAATCGAAACGGGGTTGAACTGTGCAGAAAATACGCAACACACTACTCTAAGCAGCTATTTGAGATCTACAAAAATGAAGAGGATCCTTTCTTCCATCCTTGATAACCATTTTGGTAACTTATATTTTTGGTGTCAAAAAGTTTTGCTTAGTTCGTTTCTATTCAATATATATATATATATGGATATAGATATCTTCTTTTTTACTTTTTTGGTGATGTAGAATGCTAATTAGTGAGGTGGTTAAATGCGTGTCATGCACCTAAGAAAGATTATTAGTATGTAGATCTATGAAAGCTCTTATGAAAGGCCTCTTTTGTTTGATCAAATGTAAAGACCTCTAGTTTTTATTCCTCTCATTTCTACCAACATTACATCCTTCTGGTGTTTCTTTGAGCTCAAGTCGATGGCTTGGTAAATGAATACAATTATCATGTGATTGGTGTAAATTCGAAGAAAGCCAAGTGTTGTATATTGCTTTTGATGCGGTGTAATTGCGGTCAAACCCAATTTCGGTAAGATATTCCTTCACTCTAGACATGTTCAGGGTTGATTGAGGAATGACATAAACTCGGATACATTGTGTTGTTACACGAGTCAAATTTATGACTTCTTGATGGCACCCCTTCTAGCATCTTGTTTGATAGTTACCTCTAATTTGCTTTTCTAGAACTCGATGGATCATAGTACCTCATAAATTGGTGGTTCTTATAGCATTCACGGACTCTAAATTTTGGTATAATTACTATTATCGGTGTATAATAAGATTTACGTGGATTCCACTTGAATGGTTGTTATTGCAGCAATATTCTGAATCCTAAGAGCTCCTAATAGTGGTCTCGTAGGTCTCGTAGAATTAATACTCAAGGCTTTTAGTACTTGGACAACATTTGTGCGAATGATTGTTGGGAGGTTCTGAGATCTCAATTCTTGAAACGATCTCTACTCTCACATTTGTCATTTGTGTATTCAATTTGGGCCTCCCACGAAACAGTTAAAATCCTTTGCAACACATTCGTGTAATACTTTCATTTTACACTGCGGAGGACTACAGGTCAGTGCCGAATTGGAAGCTTGACCGCCCTTTCTCGGACTCAGAGTAGGGCCTTCCGGTGATCGGCACAGGCGCAGAGTTGATCAGAAAAGGAAGTTCACGCTATGAGCGCTTTTCTTTGGCCTCGGTATAAGCAAGGTATTAAATTTCGGTATCGGTATCGATATCGGGGTAGTAAATTTACAGAAATTGCAATGGAAATTTCGGGGATATTCAAAATTTCGATTTCGATTTTAAAGAAATCATGGATATTTATAGAAATATTTGAAAATTTACAACGAAATTATGTGTAACTTTAAATATCATAGTTATGCATCTTTTACATAAATAATATTGTATATATAATGTCTGTATAATGAATTTTGTCAAATAGTACGATTAAAATCTGTGGCGAAAAATGTAAAATAAATATGATTTGAGAGTAAAATAATAACCAAATCTCCTAGGAACTTCAATAAAACAAAATACCACAATTTTAATACAAATTATCATTTAAAATCACATTATTTTAAATTTTGAAATATTTTGAGTTTGGCCGAAATTTCGGGATATTTCGGGAATTTTGGGATATTTCGGGAAATTTCGGTAGATATTTAACAAAGTAATTTTATTAAGAATTCAAGATTTCGGGAAATATTGAAAATATCGATATTCTGCAAAATTGGATCGAATGTGAGATTTTGTTTCGAGACCCCCCAAAAATCCGGAATTTTGACTGAAATTTTGATGTTTCGGAGGATATTTAAGACCATGAGTATTAGGGGACTGCTGAAAATTCTTAACCGGCTTGTGTTTTTTGAGGTTGAATTGCGTGGTATTGTGAGCTTGTTGTGACGTATGTGTTTTTTGAGGTTGAATTGCGTGGTATTGTGATTTGTGAGCTTGTTGTGACGTATATAATCGGACAACCTAAGATTTTGTTTTTTGTTTCTTTTACTTGAAATATGGAATTTCAGCGGGCATTTGATTAAGCAGGATTATGCAATAAAAATATATAGTTTTTGGAATTATAATTTACGATGAGTGGTGATCTTTATAAACCAAAGGTTATTCTAATGAGTTTTAGGAGTCTTATTTTTATGGGGTCCATAACACAGTGATTATATTGAATTTGGGTTCCTCAACTAGCTAGTCGAGGAATCCAAATTCAATATAATACAGTCAATATAATTAGGACTTGTTTGGTTCAAAGGATGAGATTGTAATGATTAAATTGATGATGATGGATTACACTGTTTACTATCAAGGGAACACGATCATTCAAGCGTTTGTGATGCAGAATTGAAAGTTGGATTAGAACCAACAACTTATCCAGTTTATTTTTATCAAATGTTTGGTTCATGTGATCTAAAGATTGATAAGTAAAATTACACAAATACCCTTGTTTGTCAAAAAAATAGATGAAAAGATAGTTTTATTCCAAAGCAGTGGTAGTGTTTAACATATATAAAAATGAAATGTTAAACACTACCAAGTTGGATAAAATTTTTAGTCCATTTGGAGAAAAACGACACAATAACAAAATTAATATAAAGTTATACATAACATTAAAACCAAATAATTCGTCTAAAAAACGAAATGCTACATAAGCTAATAAGTATTGCGAATAATGTAAAGTAAATAGAAAAAATTATGGTTAAGGGAGTAGGAAGCTTTCAAATTTATAAAAGACACAATAATTTTTAATTAATTAGGGAAAATAGATTGCCAAACGATATAAAATATTAGAAGGCCAATTGTAATACAAAATCAATATATGTTACTCCTTCTATTCTTTTCTTTTCTAACAAATGATGACAAATTCTCCATTTAATAATTTATTTTATCACTAATTTCTTAGCAAATTGACCCATCACATTGAATAAGAAATTCCATATTAGTTGGAAAAAATTGTGTGACACCTCTAAATTTTTTTTAAAATAATTGAAAACGATCACAATTTAAGGCATTTGAAAAGTTTAGAAATCCATTCTCACTAATTAATTACAAATTATTGTTTTTATTAATTTAAAAACTTCCTATTCACTTAACAATAATTTTCCTAAGTAAATAATATAAAATCAATCTTTTCGGAAAATAATATAAAGTAAATATAATTTTTTTGAATATAATATCAAGTCAATGAATGGTTGAATATATGAGAATTTTATTAGTTGTAAGGATAATATTGTCTTTACCAACAAATTTTAAGGGGTACAAGAGTCAACCAATTATTTTAGTTTACCACCATGAGGGTGGGATTATTTAATCTCACTCTTTTGTTGAGGATAAATTATCCAAAGAATTCAGGATATATTCTCGGGCCTCACATTAATACAGGGCTTCTGACACTGAAACCAATCGTTTGATAAACCTGGACTATTTAGTCTATACAGGCTAATCAAGGAAACCAAACAAGTCCTCAGTGTATTATGTATAATAAAAAATATATCTTTATATATACACATAATATTGTAAGATATTATATGTATGTATATATTAATAAATGGATTAATATTATATCATATATATTATTAAATAGATAAATATTTTTTTTTATAGCAAGTATGCGAACCTTCGAACAAATATTTTTTGGCTCGAGCCCGACTCATTAGAGAAGCTAAGCTCGAGTCGAGCTATCTTCATGCCGACTTGGCTCGTTGATCACCTCTATACACAAATATTGAGAAAATTCAGTGGTATTGTAGGAAAATATATGGTGGATCGAGAGCATTGCTCTGTGTCTATTATCCATCACAAATTCACATGTGGTGGGGATAGTTTTCACACGGTGAGTGGATGATGAAAACTACCTTTCCAAGTGTGAATTTATGGTGGATAGTAGACCGTGAGCAATGCTCCGGATCCACTATAGGCAATAAATGGAATTTATGCGAATGATGTTCGATATTTACGTATGGTTTCTAGATATTATATTCTTGTGTTGTTATCTCAATTAATTGATGAACAAAATTGGATAAATTTTTGAAAAGAAGCATAATTCAATGTCTGGCATGATCATTGTATCAGTTTATTGCAATGTAGGTGTTGTGAAACTCGGAGTCATATTCCACTAAATATAGAAATAGTGAGGGAAATATTGTACTAGAAAACCACACTAGATTGAATTCCTAGGAAAGATTGGAGGCGTCACAACGGTCGCGCTTAAAACCCAACCTCCTCGACAGAATTAACTAGACGAATTTAATAGCACAATATAACACTACAACTATAACTAACAATGGCTACTTGAAGAATAACACAAAATAAAGAACACCAAATATAATGAGGTTCGGCTAATTTAGCCTACGTCCTCGGACCCCACCAAAATATTTCACTACACAAAAGAAAGGACCAAAAGTGAAATATACAAAACTATAGAAGAGAAAAGAAGAATAGCCAAAGATGAGAGGCTAAGGGATATCAAACAACTAAAGGGTGGATACTTTTTTATAGGAAAAGGGATGGCCCTTTACAAAATTCTTCCTATGTGGGACAAATTGCTCTTTCATTATCAAAGGGAAATGAGCCATTTCTTCACCACAATTCAACAAATCTCCACCTTGGCGAATTTCCAAAATCTTCAATCTCCTTGTCAAACGGGGTCACAAAAAACCAATCTTCAAATTTTCCAATGTTCCTTTCCAGGATCATGCATATACCTGCTCACAACCCTCACTGCTTGGGAAATATCAGGCCTCGTACACACCATAGCATACATCAAGCTACCAACAACATTTGCATACGGTACTTTTGACATGTATTCCCGTTCTGCTTCAGACTTAGGTGACAGTGGCGCTAAGCTTAAAATGAGGAGCAAACGGAGTACTAACTGGTTTTGACTTTTTATCAATGCCAAAACGCCTCAACATCCTACTCAGATATTGTTTCTGAGTCAAACAAAGCCTCCTCAATTTTCAATCTCTGAAAATCTCCATGCCGAGAATTTTCTTTGCCTCACCTAGATCCTTCATCTCAAACTCCCTTTTCAAATGAGTCTTCAACTTCTCGATTTCTATTAGACTCGGGGAGGCAATCAACATATCATCAACATACAGAAGGAGATATATGAATGAACCATCTTGTAGCTTATGCAAATACACACAATGATCGTATGTGCTTCTTGTGTACCCAATTCCCATCATAAACTTGTCAAATCGCTTGTACCACTGCCTCGGAGATTGTTTCAATCTGTACAATGATTTTTTTTGAAGTTTACAAACCAAATTTTCATTTTCAGCAACTTTGAATCCCTCTGGCTGAGTCATATAGATTTCCTCTTCCAAGTCTCCATGTAAAAATGCAGTTTTTACATCCAACTGAACTAGTTCAAAATCCAACTGTGCTACCAAAGCCAACAAAATTCTAATGGAGGGGTGTTTTACAACTGGAGAAAACACCTCATTATAATCAATGCCCTCCTTCTGAGCGTAACCTTTGGCCACCAATCTGGCTTTGTAGCGAACATTACCTTGGCTAGGAAATCCATCTTTCTTTGCAAATACTCATTTGCATCCAATTGCCTCCTTTCCCTTCGGGAGACTGGCCATTTCCCATGTTTGATTCTTATGAAGGGACTGCATTTCTTCACTCATGGCAATCCTCCACTTATCTTTCTCTGGTCCTTTGACTGCTTCAATATAAGTGGTAGGAACATCATCAGCGGCAATTGCAGATGCACAAGCCACTATATCATCAAAGCGAGGAGGCTTTCTGATTGTCCTCTTTGGCTTGCTAGTTGCAATTGATTCAAGTTGCTGTGGAAGTTCTTGGGGTTGAACTTCCTCTTCTTCAAAATCTCCTTCTACCGTAGGAGAATGATCAAGAGTTTCTTGATCTGCTGGGACAACAAACTTTTCAAACTCCACCTGTTTGGGAGTACCATCCTGCTGTTCTGCATTCACCTTTTTCCAACACGGTAGATTCATCAAAGGTGACATCCCTGCTAAAGATTATTTTCTTTGTTTCTGGACACCAAAGGCGATAGCCTTTTATACCAGAGGTGATCCCCATGAACACAGCTTTCTTTGCTCTAGGATCCAACTTTGATTCCTTAACATGATAATATGCAGCGGAACCAAACACATGTAAGGAATCATAATCAGCAGCAGGCTTTCCAAACCATTTCTCCAATGGTGTTTTTCTATCAATAGCAGTAGATGGTAGACGATTAACGAGATGACACGCATATGTCACAGCCTCAGCCCAAAATTCTTTACCCAACCTAGCATTGGATAACAAACACCAAACTTTCTCCAGCAAAGTCCGATTCATGTGTTCTGCCACTCCGTTCTGTTGTGGTGTATGTCTGACAGTGAAATGTCTGACAATGCCTTCATCCTCACAAAATTTCTGAAATGGACCACTCCTAAATTCTCCACCATTGTCTGTACGGAGACGATTGACCTTTTTATCAGTCTGAGTTTTCACCATCCTTTTCCAATTGAGGAATCCCTCAAACACTTCATCCTTTGTCTTCATCGTATACACCCAAACTTTCCGGGAAAAATCATCAACAAAGGTTACAAAATAGTGCTTCCCTCCCAAAAAACTCGTTTTTGAGGGACCCCATACATCCGAATGAACATAATCCAAAATACCCTCATAAATTATAGATTGTTGTTCCAAATTTAACCCTTGTCTGTTTCCCACGAACACAAAGTTCACAAAACTCCAATTTGGAGTATTTCACTCCTTTTGTTTTCTGAACGACCTCTGATAAACAAAACTTCTGCATCTCCTCCTGAACAAACTTGCTTGTCCTTCTCAGTTCATAACTGTATAGGGCAGCACAAACTTCGCTAAGAGATACAGCAGCAGCCTTCCCGTGAAGTAGAGTGGTTTCAAGAAACTCAAACTCCTCAGGAAGGGATCCCAGCAACATCAGAGCTAAATCCTTCTCATCCAAATTTCCATTCTTTTTCCTCTATATCATTTGGTTTCTTTTCTTCAATAGCTAAGTATAGACCTTGTTTAAAGAGTGCGTCTACAACTTCGCTTTGCCACATACCAAAATGGCTTGTGCCATCAAAAGACTCCACTGCCAATCGCGTATTCGCCACAGTGGTTTTCGCCCAAATGGACGACGACGATGCTTTTGAGCTGCCTTCCATTTTTGGTTACAAATTATTCTTCAATAGCCCTCCAAATGCGAAAGCCAAATAACCCAAGAAAACTTTTCTGATGTGGAAGATCGGATTAAACTGCGACCACAGAGCATACTTAGAATACCCGAGCTCTGATACCACTTGTTGTGGAACTCAGAGTCATATTCCACCAAATATAGAAATAGTGAGGGAAATATTGTACTAGAAAATCACACTAGATTGAATTCCCAGGAAAGATTGGAGGCGTCACACCGGTCGTGCTTAAAACCCAACCTCCTCGACAGAATTAACTAGACGAATTTAATAGCACAATATAACACTACAACTATAACTAACAATGGCTACTTGAAGAATAACACAAAATAAAGAACACCAAATATAACGAGGTTCGGCTAATTTAGCCTACGTCCTCGGACCCCACCAAAATATTTCACTACACAAAAGAAAAGACCAAAAGTGAAATATACAAAACTATAGAGGAGAAAAGAAGAATAGCCAAAGATGAGAGGCTAAGGGATATCAAACAACTAAAAGGTGAATCCCTTTTTATAGGAAAAGGGATGACCCTTTACAAAATTCTTCCTATGTGGGACAAATTGCTCTTTCATTATCAAAGGGAAATGAGCCATTTCTTCACCACAATTCAACAGTAGGTACTCCGATTAACACGCCAATTAAGCAGTATACTGATTCTGGAGTAGTGAAGGGAGGTAACGATTGTATTGAATCGAAGTCGAAAGTTAGAAAGCGTTTGAACTTTGATGGTGAAGGGAGTCCCTATAAGAATATTTCTCCCTCGACTCCGGGTGGTAGACCTCTTTGTGGTCCAATTAATATTAGTGAAAGCGAAAACGACCTAAATACTCCCCATCTAATTCACCTGATCTTGATAGGAAGGAAATTACTCTTGAAGTTGAACAACCTAGTGATGAGGAAAAAACTAGTTGCTATGACGGGAGACGACAAAATCGTTCGACCCCCAGGACTAACCCAGTTAGGAGAGATGATGTTCTAGGAAAATGTTCTTACGCTAAGGCTATGAATGACAAAATAAAGTGGAAGAACGTATGGGATATGGATGCTGATTTTGATAGGTTCCCTAGGCTATGCATGAAGGCAGTATGTGCACTCTATCGCCTGCAAACACCGGAGGAGCGACGTTGTAAAGAAACTATAGATTGTAATGGACGAGGGCTCAACTGGGATCACGTGCATAGGTAATATAATATGTCATAGATAGATCTCTACTTCTGATATTTAGATGGTGTTTCGCTAAACTTATTTTAAAAGAGCTTATAAGCTCTTAGCGCTTATAAGATGTTTTTGATCATATAAAATCTCTATTTTATTCCTCTATTTTATACCACAACTTATGTTTTAAAAGCTTATAAGCTCCTAACAATGAGCTTATAAGTTGTTTTACCAAAAAATTTACAGAACACTTTATAAGAGCTTGTTATCTCTCAAACAACTTATAAGTTGTCTTCAGGAGCTTACAAGCTTAGCCAAACACCCTCATAGTACCGTTTTTTTCATGGGAAATAAGGATATCTAAGCAATTATATTCTGCTTTCTCAACGTGTATCACTGTTAAATATATGTGTGAACTGGGATGCATTTTATTGTTGTTAATTGGTTACTTCAGTTGATGTTGTTAATTGTCCTATATAGTGAAGTGAGATTATCTTTGTTGATAAGTGTACAACATTAAACGAGTTGTTTTCTGTTAACAATCTTACAGAGGCATTGAATTTGCTGAATTTCTCACTGGTGGAGATCCAAACAGCGGTGTGAAGAAGTCAGTGAAAGAGTTTAAAGTATTCGATCCAAATGGAGTTGAACTCTGCAGAACATATGCAACATACTACCGTTACCAGTTATTTCGGATCTACGAAAATGAAGAGGACCCCTTCTTCCCTTAATAATCATTATGGTGACTTATATTTTTGGTGTCAACAAATTATGCTTTGTTCGTTTCTATTCAATATATATAGATATATATGTATATGTAAATATATGTAATCTTTTGTACCTTTTTGGTGATGTAGAATGCTAATTAGTAAGGTGGTTAAGTGCGGAGCAGATCTTCTATCACATCATTGTGGGATTGACAAGTGTCCATTAAAAAAGGAACTACCAATAACAATTCAAAATAAATGGACACTTGTCAATCCCACAATGATGTGACACCATTGCGGGATAGAAGATCCGCTCCGGGTTATAAGAAAGCTTTTGTGCAAAGCCTCTTTTGTTCTATCAAATGTAAAGACCTCTAGTTTTTAACTAATATAACATCCTTCCCGTGTCTCGGCACTTGTATTTTGATCAGTGTAAACTCCAAGAAAGCTAAGTGTTGTATGTTGGATAAAATGGATAAATGGAAGTTACAAAGTGTGGTTCCATCACTTTTGTGTACGAAATTCGAACATCGTAAGTATTCGGGATACCAAAGATTATTGGAAAATCTTAATCTACGTTCCGAGTAGATGAGTTTAGCATTTCGAATTTCTCAATTCGGACTTGTAACGAATGAGAAATTAAGTGCTAAAGTGAGGTGTTTGAACTTGTGTATCCCACATAGGATATAAATCACTATTCAAGTGGGTTTATAATTCCTTACCTCAAGACAAAGGTTTGGCCCTTGGGTCATCCACTTTGGGCCTTTGTGTGAAAGGGGGAGGAGCTTTGTAATTGTGTCTAGGCCCAATTTCTTAGCTCCTCACTCCGGCGGTCCGGTGGACCGGACCATTGGCCGTGGGCCTGGGCCTGGGCCTTGGTGTTGAGGCTTGAGGTGTGGGCTTGGGCCTCTCTATATTTTTCTTTTTGGACAAAGGTTTGGGCTTTCCAGAAAATCCAACAAAGCTAAATTTGATTTTTTTAAATCAATTTAAATTTAATTTCAGTCTTCTGTTATGGCTGTTATTTCAGTCTTCTAGAAGACTGAAATAACAGCCATAACATCTGATTTATTTGTGCTGTTACAAAAATGGTTAATGGCAGAATTAAATTTCTGATTTAATTCTATCAGATTTTGCACCTATATAAAGGGGTGCTCCAGCATTCTGAAATTCACACCAACTCAAACACATTCTCTCTAGTGTTCTTGAGTTCATCATATCATCATCAAACATTCCTTGAGTTTTTCAGCAGTTCAGTAAAGTTCGATTTTTTCTGAAATTGAAGTGGTTCAATCTTCAGAAAAGGTTTCGTTGTATCTTGGGACACATTTTGTCAAAGCCGGTACCACTTATAGCCGGGGCAATTTCGTGTTAAGGATAGAGTTAATTCTCGCCTCGAAACACTCTTATCCTTTTCTTGCATTTTTCAAATTGTTCGTTAAATTTGTTCAACAAACTTAACACGAAATCTTGTTTTGATTCAAATTTTTTTTCGAAAAATCTGAAAATGGCAAACTGTGATGATGTTGCAGTTGCTGTTGATACTCTAGACTTCGGCCTTGGTCTCGGCATTGGTTCCTGTTCAGGGCTGGGTCCTGCTTCCGGTTCAGGCTTCGGTTCAGGTTTAGGGTTGGGTCTTGGTTCTGGTTCAGGTTTCGATTCCGGTTCAGGGTTGGGTCCTGGTTCCGGTGCTGGGTTTGGTTCCGGTTCTGGCTTCGGTTTTGGTGGGGGCGCCAGGTTAGGCTCCGGTTCAAGACTAGGTCCTGGTTCCGGGTCTGGATCTGGTCCGGTTCCTCCATTTGTTCCTGTGGCTAACCCAGTGATACCAGCTCAAGCTAAAAAGCCGTTCAAGTTCAGCGGGGCTGACTTTAAGAGGTGGCAGCAAAAGATGCTGTTCTACCTTACGACTCTGAGCCTAGCAAGGTACTTGAGGGAAGACGCTCTCTATGTCCCGGCTGAGTCAACTGATAGCCAACTAAGGATGGCTTATGATTCTTGGATCCAAGGTGATTTCCTTTGCAGGAATTACCTACTCGGTGGACTATGTGACTCACTTTACAGCGTCTTTCAAGAAGTGAAGTCTGCCAAAGACCTCTGGGAGGGATTGGATAAGAAGTATAGAACTGAGGATGCCGGACTGAAAAAGTTCATGGTCGCGAAGTTCTTAGACTTCAAAATGGTGGACACCAAGTCCGTCACGAGCCAAGTCCAAGAGCTTCAGATAATAATTCATGAAGTTCACGCCGAAGGAATGGCTCTAAGTGAATCCTTCCAAGTAGGTTCAGTTATAGAGAAGTTACTGCCCTCGTGGAGGGATTTCAAGAACTACTTGAAACACAAGAGGAAGGAAATGAGTCTAGAAGACTTGGTTGTCCGACTCAGAATAGAGGAAGACAATCGGGGCTCTGACAAAAAGCCTCAAGTGCAGGCGATGGCTAACATTGCCGAAATTCCGGAAGGCTCCAACCGGAAGAGAAAATTCCAGGGGAAACCCAAGGGAAATTCCCAGAAAAAGCACACTGGGAAAGGAAAGACGAAACAGGGAAATGGCTGTTTCAATTGTGGCCGTCCGGATCATTGGGCTAGAGACTGCAAAGAACCCAAGAAAATTAAGTCTCAAGGGCAAGGTTCTGGTCAGAACAAGAACAAAGGCAAGCAGGTTCAGAACCAGGCTCCGAACCAGGTTCACTTGGCTGTTGATGACGTCAAGGGCATCAACGAAATGATCGATGACCTATCTGACAATAGGGTCCCACTAGACTTGTCTGAACTCAATCTCACCGCTGTTGTGTTCGAGACAAATCTGGTGGACAACCCAAGGGAGTGGTTCATCGACACTGGGGCTACCCGCCACATCTGTTCTGATAAGGAGGCGTTCTCATCTTACTTTCCTTTTGATGGGCGAAAACTGTATATGGGAAACTCTGCCACTTCTCCGGTTCTAGGAATTGGCAAAGTGGTGCTGAAGATGACCTCCGGGAAAAAGCTGACTCTGACCGAGGTGCTACATGTTCCTGATATTCGCAAGAATCTGGTATCAGGATCTGCCCTAGTAAAGAACGGGTTCAAGCTAGTGTTTGAGGCAGATAGGTTTTCATTTACAAAGCGTGGAATTTACATAGGAAAAGGTTACCTTGAGCAGGACCTTTTTAAAATGAATGTAATGAACGTTATTCGCGCTGTTGTAACCGAAATTGATGATAATAAAATTACATCTTCTGCTTACTTGCTTGAGTATTCAAATTTATGGCATGTTAGACTAGGACATGTGAATTTTAATACTATGCGAAGACTAATAAATTTAAATTTATTACCTACCTTCAAAGTTGAAACGCAACACAAATGTCAAATTTGTGTTGAAGCGAAACTAGTCAAACTACCGTTTCCCTCAGTGGAAAGGAACTCCGCACCTCTAGAACTTATTCACAGTGATATCCGTGATTTAAAGTTTGTGCAAACTAGGTGGGAAAAAGTATTTCATTACATTCATAGATGATTGCACAAAGTATTGTTATGTGTATTTACTTAAAAGTAAAGATGAAGCCCTTGGAGCGTTTACACATTACAAAACTGAAGTTGAGAATCAACTTGGGAAAAGAATAAAAGTTATCCGAAGTGATAGAGGTGGAGAATACGGAGCGCCTTTTGATGAATTCTGTACCAACTCTGGAATTATGCATCAAACGATGGCACCATATTCACCTCAATCGAATGGTGTTGCTGAACGAAAAAATCGTACTCTTAAAGAAATGATGAATGCGATGTTGATAAATTCTGGATTACCTCAGAATTTGTGGGGAGAGGCGATCCTCTCCGCCAATTATATTCTTAATAAAATTTCCCACAAAAGTAGGAGTGAGACTCCTTACAAACTCTGGAAAGGTCACAAACCTTCATACAAGTACCTCAAAGTGTGGGGGTGCTTGGCTAAGGTCGAAGTACCCAAACCCAAACAAGTTAAGATAGGACCTAAAACTATTGATTGCATATTCATCGGTTATGCACTCAATAGTAGCGCCTATCGATTTCTGGTACATAAATCTGAAATTTCTGAGATTCATGAAGGTACCATCATGGAATCTAGAAATGCTTCGTTCTTTGAGGATATCTTTCCAAATAAGGAAAGAACTGAACAAGATCTTCTTAAAAGAACACATGAAGCATCTACGAGTAGTTCTAATCCCGGGGATGTAGAACCACGGTATAGTAAAAGGGCAAAAGTTCCTAAATCATTCGGTCCCGATTTTGTATCATATACATTAGAAGGGGAACCTAGAACGATTAAGGAAGCTTTGTCCAGTCCAGATGCTCAACTCTGGAAAGAGGCTATCAAAAGTGAAATTGAGTCTATTATGCACAACCATACCTGGGAGTTGGTTGATCTTCCAAAGGGAAGTAAGCCTTTAGGCTGTAAATGGATTCTCAAACGAAAATATAAGATCGATGGATCTGTTGATAAGTATAAGGCCCGTCTGGTAGTCAAAGGATACCGACAAACAGATGGTCTAGATTTCTTTGATACTTATTCTCTAGTAACGAGAATAACATCCATAAGATTATTCATCGCTATTGCCGCGCTGCATAACCTTAAGATATATCAAATGGATGTTAAGATTGCGTTTCTGAACGGAGAATTAGAAGAAGAAATATATATGGAACAACCCGAGAGGTATGTTGCTCCTGGACAGGAGAAAAAGGTATGTAGACTTGTAAAGTCCCTGTATGGACTTAAACAAGCGCCAAAACAATGGCACGAAAAATTTGATAACACTATGTTGTCAAATGGTTTCAAGATAACGAGTGTGACAAATGCGTGTATGTTAGACAAACACATAATGCATATGTTGTCGTATGTCTCTATGTCGATGACATGCTAATTATGGGTAGTAATCATGAAATTATCATGAATACTAAAGGAATGTTAAAGAAGAACTTTGACATGAAAGATCTGGGGTTGGCAGATGTCATACTTGAGATTAAAATCTTAAGAACATTTGAAGGAATCATACTGTCGCAGTCTCATTATGTTGAGATAGTTCTGGAAAAATTTCTTCCTAGCAACAGTGCGATTGTTAAGAAACCAGTAGACATGAGCGTTCACCTAAGTAAAAACTATGGCGAACCCGTGTCACAGTTAGAGTATGCTAGGGTCATTGGGAGTTTAATGTATATCATGAATTGTACCCGCCCTGATCTAGCATACTCTATGAGCAAGTTGAGTAGGTTCACCAGTAATCCTAGTTTAGACCATTGAAAGGCCTTAACTAGAGTACTTAAGTACTTAAAGCACTCAAAGAGCTTTGGATTACAGTACTCAAGATATCCAGCTGTAATAGAAGGATACAGCGATGCTAATTAGATATCAGACACAAATGACTCCAAGTCCATGAGTGGGTACATTTTTACCATCGGTGGTGGAGCAGTGTCATGGAAATCATCTAAGCAAACTTGCATAGCCCGTTCCACAATGGAATCAGAATTCATAGCTTTAGACAAAGCTGGTGAAGAAGCTGAGTGGCTACGAAATTTCTTAGAAGATGTTCCTTGTTGGGAAAAACCAGTGCCCCCTATCTTAATTCATTGTGACTGTCAGTCGGCAATTGGTAGGGCGCAAAATAGTATGTATAATGGTAAGTCTAGACATATTCGTCGTAGACACAATATCATTAAACAATTGATCTCTAACGGAATAATTTCCTTTGATTATGTGAAATCAAAGGAGAATATTGCAGATCCTTTGACGAAAGGATTGCCTAGAGATCAAGGAGAATACCTATAAAGAGGAATGGGTTTAAAGACTACAAATTAAAGAATGGACGCAGTGGTAACCCAACCATGTTGACTGGAGATCCCAAGATCTTGGTTTAATGGGACAACTAAGCTGTGAATATTCGGTGAGGCACTTAAGAGTTTAATTCACATAAACTCTAAACCCATTTTTATGATAAAGAAGTGCAACCTGCAAGTTGTAGCAAAGGTTAAGCTGGGCTTTTAATGATTCCTACACTGTCTAAATGAGGTGGAGTATGGCAGGATACTCTTAATTAGGAAGTCACCTATGTAGGTGTGAGGTGTAGGCCGCCTCAACATTGAGTAAAATATAAACACTACTGAAACCAAAAGGGGGTGCCACGGCCAAAATGGACCCAACCGTGAGAACTGAAAAACTGCTGAAAGTTTATTATGTGAATATCGTTGTCTGGATTTACACGAACGGCTGACCAATTCAAGACATCACGTTCATTGGGTAGCCTAGTAAATCCGATGATATTTCACTAAGAAAGGTTCAAAGCCAAAAGCTACCTCTTCTGATGTGATAAACTTTCAATCGAAATCTCAAGAACATGCATTGCATTAATTTCATTCGTATGGGGGATTGTTGGATAAAATGGATAAATGGAAGTTACAAAGTGTGGTTCCACCACTTTTGTGTATGAAATTCGAACACCGTAAGTATCCGGGATACCAAAGATTATTGGAGAATCTTAATCTACGTTCCGAGTAGATGAGTTTAGCATTTCGAATTTCTCAATTCGGACTTGTAACGAATGAGAAATTAAGTGCTAAAGTGAGGTGTTTGAACTTGTGTATCCCACATAGGATATAAATCCCTATTCAAGTGGGTTTATAATTCCTTACCTCAAGACATGGGTTTGGCCCTTCGGTCATCCACTTTGGGCCTTTGTGTGAAAGGAGGAGGAGCTATGCAATTGTGTCTAGGCCCAATTTCTTAGCTCCTCACTCGGGCGGTGCGGTGGACCGGACCGGACCTCGAACCACGGACCACAGACTCGGGTCGAGGCCAGGTCCGGGTCGTGGGCCTGGGCCTTGGTCTTGGTCTTGTGGCTTGAGGCTTGAGGTGTATGGTGTGGGCTTGGGCCTCTCTATATTATTCTTTTTGGACAAAAGTTTAATTGGGCTTTCCAGAAAATCCAACAAAGCTAAATTTGATTTTATTAAATCAATTTGAATTAATAAAATGCTGACCACATTTTTTTTTAATTCGAATTAAATTTAATTTCAGCCTTCTAGAAGACTATTTCATAACAGCCATAACATCTGATTTATTTGTGCTGTTACAAAAATGGTTAATGGCAGAATTAAATTTCTGATTTAATTCTATCAGATTTTGCACCTATATAAAGGGGTGCTCCAGCATTCTGAAATTCACACCAACTCAAACACATTCTCTCTAGTGTTCTTGAGTTCATCATATCATCATCAAACATTTCTTGAGTTTTTCAGCAGTTCAGTAAAATTCGATTTTTTCTGAAATTGAAGTGGTTCAATCTTCAGAAAAGATTTCGTTGTATCTTGGGACACAGTTTGTCAAAGCCGGTACCACCTATAGCCGGGGCAATTTCGTGTTAAGGATAGAGTTAATTCTCGCCTCGAAACACTCTTATCCTTTTTTTGCATTTTTCAAATTGTTCGTTAAATTTATTCAACATTGTATACTACTTGTAAATTGTGATGTGGTGCCAGTCTGGTCAAACTCGATTTGGGTTAGAATATTCCTTCACTTTGGAACCGTTCAGGATTAATTAAGAAAATGACTTAAACTCGGATAATTCCGTCTTTCTACTTGTTTGAGTTAAATTTATGACTTCTTGTTGGCACCTCAGCCATCTAGCATCTTGTTTGCTGCTCATCTTGATTGATAATAGCATACCTCATAAATGAGTAATTCCTCTAGTCCTCCAAATTTCGGTATAAATATTATTACCCATTTTTGGAGTTTTAGATGCATTCCTCTGGGAATGATTGTTATTGTAGCAAGACTTTTGAGTCTAAGTCCTAAAAGCTCTAAATATGGGCTCTAGCTCGTTCCCGGCTCAGCCGAATTTAAGTGTATTTTATAAAGTGAGTGATCAATCACACGACAAGTGTAATTCACTCACTTTGTGAAATAACTTGGGTTCGGCCAAGCGAAGAGTGGGCTAGAATTGTTTATAAATATGTCCTTTGAGAGCCCATTTGGCCATGCAGTTTGAAGAGCCAAAATTTGCCTTGGAATGCAAATATTTTTTTGACGTATTTGCCTCTTTTTTATAATTTCGTTCATACTTTCTTGCATTAGAAAATTATATTTTGGCCAAATTAGGAATATAAGCTTTTGTCGTAATCAGTTATTTTAAATTCACCTGATTACAGTTTTGCAACTGGGCCAAACAAACTCTAAAGAAAGGACAATTTTGTGGGTAATTTTATGTTAGATTAATGAATGAAGTGTATTTAGTATTTATCTCTTTCACACAAGTATGTAAATAATCCGAGTATATTCAGTATCTATCTTTTTTACATAAGCGTGCAATGGGACCGCACACAACATTTTATTGTGTGAGAGATGAACATTATGATTATTGGGACTTTTTTCTTTTTGGGATTAGTCGAAGTGCGCAAAAGTTAAAAAAAAAGAAACCAGATATTTGGAAGCCATCTGTCCAGAATTTGGTCCTATAAATCTCACCTAACACCTGTGTATACGTGGGAAATAAAGTTGGCAACAACTCCCATATTCCAAGAATATTTTCTCATAAGCCATGATTCTCCATTGACTATATGAATAATTAAAGACAAATTTTCAAGTCTAGAATTCATTTCCAGCACGTAAAAGCCTTCTACATACTATAAAATACAAACCCCACATCCAATATACTTTGATAGCTAGAACTGATCAAAAGAGAAAAATAAGTTGAGAGAATGGAGTACCCTATGGTAACAGAGGTGGTGCAAAGAGGCGGCGCCAACGGCATCCATCAGGTGGCGGAAGGGAGGTGCGGCGGCGGTTCCTTCCAAATGCCGCTGCACTATCCAAAATACACGGCGGAGGACTACAAGTTCATGCCGGAATGGAAGATTGACCGCCTTCTAACGGAGTATGGGCTACCGTTGATCGGCACCGCCGATCAGAAGAGGAAGTTCGCCATGGGCGCTTTTCTTTGGTCTGATTACTGAAATTCATGCCATAAAACATCTCGGAGTAAAATTCTTAAATGGTTTGTGTTGTTTGAGGTTGATTTGGTGATCTTGCAAGGTTATCGTTGTTGAAGAATGGCTCATTTCAAAGTTGAGCAATATCCCACATTGAAAAATGGTTGTAAAGAGTGGTCTCTTTACACCATAAAAAGAGACCATCTATTTACATTAGAAAACATCCCAAATTACCTAAGTCTTTTAGCAATTTCTTCTTTCTTCCTCTATAGTTTGTAATAGTTTCACTTTAGTCCTTTAGTGAAATATTTTGGTGGGGTCCGAGGACGTAGGCTAAATTAGCCGAACCTCGTTAAATTTGGTGTTCTTTATTTTGTGCTATTTTTCAAGTAGCCATTGTTAGTTATAGTTGTAGTGTTATATTGTGCTATTAAATTCGTCTAGTTAATTCTGTCGAGGAGGTTGGGTTTTAAGCGCGACCGTTGTGACGCCTCCAATCTTTCCTGGGAATTAAATCTAGTGTGATTTTCTAGTACAATATTTCCTCGCTATTTCTATATTTGGTGGAATATGACTCTGAGTTCCACAACAAGTGGTATCAGAGCTCGGGTATTCTGAGTATGCTCTGTGGTCGCAGTTTAATCTGATCTTCCACATCAGAAAAGTTTTCTCGGGCTATTTGGCTTTCGCATTTGGAGGGCTATTGAAGAATAATTTGTAACAAAAAATGGAAGTTACCTCAAAAGCATCGTCGTCGTCCATTTGGGCGAGAACCACTGTGGCGAATACGCGATTGGCAGTGGAGTCTTTTGATGGCACAGGCCATTTTGGTATGTGGCAAAGCGAAGTTGTAGACGCACTCTTTCAACAAGGTTTATACTTAGCTATTGAAGAAAAGAAACCAAATGATATGGAGGAAAAAGAATGGAGTATGATGAATCGGTTGGCATGTGGAACAATTCGTTCGTGTCTATCCAGAGAGCAGAGATATGCGTTTTCAAAAGAAAACTCTGCATATAAATTGTGGATGGCACTGGAGGAGAAATTTCTGAAGAAAAGCTGTCAGAATAAGCTCCATTTGAAGAAGCGGCTCTTTCGCTTCACATTTGTTTCGTGTTCCACTATGAATAGTCACATTACCAGTTGTAATCAACTGGTTACCGATTTGATCAATTTGGATGAGACTTTTAAAGACGAGAATTTGGCTCTGATGTTGCTGGGATCCCTTCCTGAGGAGTTTGAGTTTCTTGAAACAACTCTACTTCACGGGAAGGCTGCTGTATCTCTTAGCGAAGTTTGTGCTGCCCTGTACAGTTATGAACTGAGAAAGAAGGACAAGCAAGTTAGTTCAGGCAGAGATGCAGAGGTTTTGTTCGTCAGAGGTCGTTCACAAAACAAAAACAAAGGAAAGAAAGGGAGATCCAAGTCCAGGCATAAACTAAGCAAAGACGAGTGTGCCTACTGTCGAGAAACAGGACACTGGAAGAGAGATTGCCCAAAGCTGACAACTAAGGGCAATTCTAAGGCCGTGGCGGAATCAAATGTAACCGCGTGTGATGATGCCGAATCGGACTTCTCATTGGCGACATCATCCAGCGGTGCTTCTGAATTATGGATGCTGGATTCAGCATGTAGTCATCATATGACACCACATTTGGATTGGTTCTTTGATTTCAAAGAACAAAATGACGTTGTCTTCACAGCAAATGAAGCTCCTCTTACTACACTTGGGATTGGTTCAGTTCGCTTGAAGAATCATGATGGATCAATCATAACCCTAAAGGGTGTTCGGTATGCACCAGAAGTGAGGAAAAACCTTATTTCTGTTGGAACTTTAGAATCGAAAGGTTTTGAAGTAAGAGCTAAGGATGGGGTGATGAAGATCATCTCTGGTGCACTCGTGGTAATGAAGGGAATTCGGAAGAACAATAATACGTATCACTACATGGGTGGTACAGTTGTGGGTGCAGTAGCAGCAGTTACTGTTGATGATCGGAATTCAGAAGCAGTTAGGCTATGGCATATGCGCTTGGGACATGCAGGTGGAAAATCCTTGAATCTCCTCATAAATCAAGGATTGTTGAAAGGAGTGAAATACTCCAAATTGGAGTTTTGTGAACATTGTGTTCGTGGGAAACAAACAAGGGTTAAATTTGGAACAGCAATCCATAATACTGAGGGTATCTTGGATTATGTTCATTCGGATGTATGGGGTCCCTCAAAAACGAGTTCTTTGGGAGGGAAACACTATTTTGTAACCTTTGTTGATGATTTTTCCCGGAGAGTTTGGGTGTATACTATGAAGACGAAGGATGAAGTGTTTGAGGTATTCCTCAAATGGAAAAAGATGGTGGAAACTCAGACTGATAAAAAGGTCAAACGTCTCCGTACAGACAATGGTGGAGAATTTAGGAGTGGTCCATTTCAAAAATTTTGTGAGGATGAAGGCATTGTCAGACACTTCACTGTTAGACATACACCACAACAGAACGGAGTGGCAGAACGCATGAACCGGACTTTGCTGGAGAAAGTTCGGTGTTTGTTATCCAATGCTGGGTTGGGTAAAGAATTTTGGGCTGAGGCTGTGACATATGCGTGTCATCTCGTTAATCGTCTACCATCTACTACTATTGATGGAAAAACACCATTGGAGAAATGGTTTGGAAAGCCTGCTGCTGATTATGATTCCTTACATGTGTTTGGTTCCGCTGCATATTATCATGTTAAGGAATCAAAGTTGGATCCTAGAGCAAAGAAAGCTGTGTTCATGGGGATCACCTCTGGTATAAAAGGCTATCGCCTTTGGTGTCCAGAAACAAAGAAAATAATATTTAGCAGAGATGTCACCTTTGATGAATCTACCGTGTTGGAAAAGGTGAATGCAGAACAGCAGGATGGTACTCCCAAACAGGTGGAGTTTGAAAAGTTTGTTGGCCCAGCAGATCAAGAAACTCTTGATCATTCTCCTACGGTAGAAGGAGATTTTGAAGAAGAGGAAGTTCAACCCCAAGAATTTCCACAGCAACTTGAATCAATTGCAACTAGCAAGCCAAAGAGGACAATCAGAAAGCCTGCTCGCTTTGATGATATGGTGGCTTGTGCATCTGCAATTGCCGCTGATGATGTTCCTACCACTTATATTGAAGCAGTCAAAGGACCAGAGAAAGATAAGTGGAGGATTGCCATGAGTGAAGAAATGCAGTCCCTTCATAAGAATCAAACATGGGAACTGGCCAGTCTCCCGAAGGGAAAGAAGACAATTGGATGTAAATGGGTATTTGCAAAGAAAGATGGGTTTCCTAGCCAAGGTGATGTTCGCTACAAAGCCAGATTGGTGGCCAAACGTTACGCTCAGAAGGAGGGCATTGATTATAATGAGGTGTTTTCTCCAGTTGTAAAACACTCCTCCATTAGAATTTTGTTGGCTTTGGTAGCACAGTTGGATTTTGAACTAGTTCAGTTGGATGTAAAAACTGCATTTTTACATGGAGACTTGGAAGAGGAAATCTATATGACTCAGCCAGAGGGATTCAAAGTTGCTGAAAATGAAAATTTGGTTTGTAAACTTCAAAAATCGTTGTACGCATTGAAGCAATCTCCGAGGCAGTGGTACAAGCGATTTGACAAGTTTATGATGGGAATTGGGTACACAAGAAGCAAATACGATCATTGTGTGTATTTGCACAAGCTACAAGATGGATCCTTCATATATCTTCTTCTGTATGTTGATGATATGTTGATTGCCTCCCCGAGTCTAATAGAAATTGAGAAGTTGAAGACTCATTTGAAAAGGGAGTTCGAGATGAAGGATCTAGGTGAGGCGAAGAAGATTCTCGGCATGGAGATTTTCAGAGATAGAAAATTGAGGAGGCTTTGTTTGACTCAGAAACAATATCTGAGTAGGATGTTGAGGCGTTTTGGCATTGATGAAAAGTCAAAACCAGTTAGTACTCCGCTTGCTCCTCATTTTAAGCTTAGCGCCGCTTTGTCACCGAAATCTGATGCAGAACGGGAATACATGTCATAAGTACCGTATGCAAATGCTGTTGGTAGCTTGATGTATGCTATGGTGTGTACGAGGCCTGATATTTCCCAAGCAGTGAGGGTTGTGAGCAGGTATATGCATGATCCTGGAAAGGAACATTGGCAAGCTGTGAAATGGATTTTGCGATACATCCATAACACAGCTGATGTTGGTTTGATATTTGAGCGGGAACATAGTCAGTATGTAGTCGGATATTGCGATTCAGACTATGCTGGTGATTTAGATAAGCGTAGATCAACTACAGGCTACGTATTTACTCTTGCTAAAGCACCAGTCAGTTGGAAGTCTACCTTACAGTCAACAGTTGCTCTGTCTACTACGGAAGCAGAGTATATGGCAATTTCAGAGGCTGTAAAGGAAGCAATTTGGCTTCAAGGGCTGCTTGGTGAACTGGGGATTGGACAAAAGTATGTGAAAATATATTGTGATTGTCAAAGTGCTATCCATTTAGCAAAGAACCAAGTTTATCATGCAAGGACGAAGCACATTGATGTTCGGTATCACTTCATAAGAGAGATACTTGAAGAAGGTGGAGTCAGAATCGAGAAGATCCATACTACTGAGAATCCTGCTGATATGTTGACAAAAGTTGTGACTGCAATCAAGTTCAAATTTTGTTTGGACTTGATCAACATTGTCAAAGTTTGAAGATTGATTTTTGGTGACCCCGTTTGACGAGGAGATTGAAAATTTTGGAAATTCGTCAAGGTGGAGATTTGTTGAAGAATGGCTTATTTCAAAGTTGAGCAATATCCCACATTGGAAAATGGTTGTAAAGAGTGGTCTCTTTACACTATAAAAAGAGACCATCTATTTACATTAGAAAACATCCCAAATTGCCTAAGTCTTTTAGCAATTTCTTCTTTCTTCCTCTATAGTTTGTAATAGTTTCACTTTAGTCCTTTAGTGAAATATTTTGGTGGGGTCCGAGGACGTAGGCTAAATTAGCCGAACCTCGTTAAATTTGGTGTTCTTTATTTTGTGCTATTCTTCAAGTAGCCATTGTTAGTTATAGTTGTAGTGTTATATTGTGCTATTAAATTCGTCTAGTTAATTCTGTCGAGGAGGTTGGGTTTTAAGCGCGACCGTTGTGACGCCTCCAATCTTTCCTGGGAATTAAATTTAGTGTGGTTTTCTAGTACAATATTTCCTCGCTATTTCTATATTTGGTGGAATATGACTCTGAGTTCCACAACAATCGTGTTGTATGTAATTGCACGTCTATGCGTTGCGATTTAATTAAATATCTCGTGTTATTTTAAAGTTTAGCGTGTAATTTTAGTGATTCAATAAAGTTATATGAGTCCAAGTCATCGTATATTAGATTAGGAAGTTCTAATTAAATATGTATAGATGTCTAGTGACTTAATTCTAATTTGTAATAGGCTAATTAGCAATTTTATGAATCCAAACTTATTCCTAAAAGGGGTTATGGGCCTATGGTTCCCCAACTGTGGGTAGGAGCATTTTATGTTTTTTTTCTCTCTTATCTCAGACGTTCGTCGTATAGAGAAAACTAAAAGGGTTTACAAGATAATTGGAAAACATAATCCATAAATACATTTTATTCTCATGGATTCAAGTTCGCTTTCAATTTCGCGTATATTACGTGATTATGAGCTAGAGTAGGTAGATTGGTAGAAGGTCACATAATGTGTTTGTAAATTCGTTTACGTTTCTTTCCGCAATATACTTGAGCAGGTGTCAATATAACATATTTCACTTAATAATGTCTGATAATTTTCTCAATGATCAGCATAACATGTTAGATACATAGTTGTGCTATTACATTTCGGGCCCATATTTATAAATGGGCTGAATATTAGGGTAAGCAAAGAAGCCCAATTAGCATTTTAACTTACAAGGGCCCTTTTGCAAAGATATCTATTACATGTTTAACAACTGATCCTTGGGAGGTCCAACTATAATGTTCCACTTGTTTGTGCGCACACAAAAATTCTAATCCCGTATTCGATCGGGATTTGATGTAATTTATAAAAAATGAACAATAAATATTATGTGATTGATCATTTCTCTTTTGAATTATCAAACTAGAATTTCCATCACACATAAAAATTTATATACTCAATTCTCAAAATGGTATGTTACTCGTGACCACTATAAAATTAATAAGTACGTCCTGCATAGATAACTACAATTAATCCGCCATAGCTGAGGTTAGCCCTTTTGCAAAGATAATTATTAATAATTGAAGAAATACTTAGAGAACCCTTTTTGGTGAGACAAGAGCAATTTTATTAAATGAATCGTGTATTCACATACAATTTAACTAGTATAGTTGCACGTTATATATTTAGATGATCAGGTGACTTAATGACAATTAAATGGTCCACGTAGGAAATATATTTCTATTTATTTTTTTATTTTATTTTTGTCATGTTAAAAAATTCTCATCACTTCTCACTATTTTGTTGACCTGCTGTGGTGGCTGTGGTCAATAAAACTTTCGAAGAGGGAAGAATTTCTGACAACAGCAGGAAACCATATCCAAGCTCCGTAGCTAGTCTGTGCTCTTTGGACTTTTCAAACTTAGCGAACTGAAACATCTGAGTAGCTAAAGGAAGGGTATTGAAGCCTCTTTTGCTAATTTTAAATAATTTTAATTGAAGAACCTTATCAAATTTTTTACTTTCTATATGTGCATAGAGTGTATCAAGAAAGTGAGGGTATCTCCCCACTTGTCTTATGAACTTTTCGAATGTCGACTTCCAAAATATTCATTATTATTTTATATAATAAAATTTATATATGACACATCATACACAAATAATTACAATTATACGGGAATTTGAATCTAAATCACTATCTCTGCCCTATATCCCTCCATCGTTTCCACACCATCCACACACTATAATGCAATTCCAGGGGATCAACTAATGATAGTGCTTTGCTCTCTTCTTCCTTGTGACACTTTAACTATTTGACAAGTATCAATGTAATTATTTTCCTTATTTTCCCTGTATCTTTCGCTCACTTCTCAATAAGATGATAAAAAAAAAAACGCTCACTTCTCAATAAAATTGCATTTCTAGTACATACATATATGATGAGCAACATAGGTCCAGAACAACTTTATGCTTATGCAAATTTGGTCCCATATACTAGAAATTGTTGCAGATTTGATCCATGCTTTTTAGTTTTTATGGAGTTGACAACAAACTTATGTGCCACATGATTGTTAGCTCTGCTAATTTAGTTGGAAAAATTCAAGTAAAAGGCAAATAAGAGCTTCAAGAAGAGGAAAATGAATGTGAAAATGTCTTTCTTACTTTTCTCATGTGTTTTTTCTATTGAATAATAGATTAGTCCTCATTTACTTTTCTCATGTGTTTTTTCTATTGAATAATAGATTAGTCATCATGTGACACCCAAACAAACTACATTACATAACAAAAAATTTCATAATAAAGTAAAAATATATATAGATAAAGCTTAGCACAAAAGCTCTAATCCAATAGAATTATATGGTGCTTTTGTGCAAAAATTTATCTATATAAAAGATATTGTCACGTTTAGTTAAACAATATTAAAAATATTACTATTTTTATTTTTTTTGCTAATATCCTGAAATATGTATTTTTAGTTTTATTTGACTCGGTTTTTTTAAAGTTAAAACCGCAAACCACACCAAACCGCCCAAAACCGCACCCTTGATTTCATTATCGAAATTACCAATTTGAGATTTCTGTAAAAAGAAAGAGGCGCAGAGATGGAGAAAAGGATTTTCTCTATTATCAATTCTGTCAAAATACAAAGCCCTAATAACAATTTATATTGAGCTAGAGACCTAAATAAGGTAAGTCAGCTAAAGGATACAACTACCTTAATAATACAAGGAAATATAGAAATACAATCAACTATACAATTTACAATACTCCCCCTCAAGTTGGCGCATGCAAGTCGTGGATGCCCAACTTGCCAAGAAGAAAATGAAACTGAGAACGTCCGAGTGCCTCGGTGAAAAGATCCGTGGGTTCAACTTCTGAACGGATGTAAGAAGTGGCAATCACGCCTGCTTGAACTTGTTCTCGCACAAAATGGCAATCAATCTCGATGTGTTTGGTACGCTCGTGAAATACAGGATTAGCCGCAATATGAATAGCAGACTGACTGTCACAGAACAATGTCATCGGACGAGAAAATATGATTTCCAAAGAAGCTAGGAAAGACTTAATCCACAAAAGTTCACTAGTCGCTGCAGCCATCAACCTATACTCCGCTTCTGTTGAAGACCGTGAAACTGTGCTTTGTTTCTTGGTTTTCCACGAAATAGGTGAGTGACCCAACATGACAAAATAGCCCGTAATCGAATGACAAGTGACCATGCAGCTTGCCCAATCAGAGTCATAATAAGCCCGTAAATGTAAATCATTGTCTGCACGAAGTAAAAGGCCTTGCCCCGTGTGACCTTTGAGGTAACGAACAACACGAAGAGCAGCATCAAAGTGTTCACGACGAGGAGCTTGAGCAAACTGTGAAAGCACGTGAACTGCATAGGATATATCAGGTCGAGTGATTGTTAAATATATAAGACGTCCAACGAGTCGCCGATAAGAAGAGTCATCTCGAACTAGTTCACCATCCGCCAAAGCTAGCTTATGACCGTGCTCCATTGGTGTATCAACTGGGCGACTCCCACTCAAACCAGTCTCAGATAATATATCTAACACATATTTTCGTTGGCAAAGAAACAATCCCTTGGAAGAACGAGCCACTTCAATCCCTAAGAAATATTTCAAGTTGCCCAGATCCTTAATCTTGAAGCAATTGTGAAGGTAAGACTTAAACGCCGAACAAGCAACTCCATCATTACCTATGAGAATAATGTCATCGACATAAACTAGGAGGTCCAAGAAAACATGTCCTCGGCGATACGTGAACAAAGAATAATCGGCTCGGGATTGATAAAAACCATATTGTTCAAGTGAATGATTTAACTTTGTAAACCAATTTCGCGAAGCCTGTTGCAAACCGTAAATAGATTTGCGTAAACGACAAGACTTACCCGAACTATGCGTATGGAAACCAGGAGGCAAACGCATGTAAACTTCCTCAATCAGATCGCCATGCAAGAAGGCATTGTTTACATCCATTTGATGCAACTCCCATCCTCGAGTTACTGCAACAGACAAGAAAATACAAACATAAACAAGCTTAGCAACCGGTGCAAAAGTCTCGTGGAAATTGAGTCCCTCAACTTGAGTGAAATCCTTGGCCACTAACCGCGCCTTGTATCGCTCAACACTTCCATCAGAGTTATACTTGACTTTGTAGACCCATCTACAGTCAATTGGCTTCTTCCCGGCTGGCAAATCCTCTAATGTCCAAGTCCCATTAGACTCAAGCGCCGCTAGCTCCTTAGCCATGGCATCGCGCCACTCTGCACTTCTATAAGCCTCACTATAACTTCTAGGCTCAGAGGTCGAGCTAATTGCAACCAAAAATGCCTGATGAGCCTGAGAATTTTTTTCAAAATTCACATAATGAGCTAAAGGATATCGTGCACCTGAGGAGCTTTCATGAAGTGGAAACTTGCGGGCGGGGGGGGGGGTGTTGTAAGTGAACCAATATCCACAGAACTGGCAATGGCCGAATAAACAACATAATCATCAAGTTTCGCTGGTGGTCGAGTAACACAAGTCGGACGAGATTCCAGAACCGGACCCGCTACAACCACCTCAACCGAAGTTAATTTACCCACATTCAACTCACCAGACTCACTCCCCCGTAAAGTCGAATTACTCGGATCAGTTATACCATCCTCCATGTCATCCTCCAAAACATCTACCGAACCCAAATTACCATTAACATCATTAATAGGGGGCGACGTCGAGTCATAATTGGAACTCGCATATAGAAAAATCGATTCATGAAACGAAACATCTCTCGAATAAAAGAATGTGCATTTATCAAGATCATATAATCTCCACGCTTTCTTGCCATGTGGATATCCCATAAAAACACACCTTCTACTATGAGACGCAAATTTGTCTTTGGGCTTAGGGGTAAAGTGAGCATAACAAAGGCACCCGAAAACCTTAATGTGACCATAAGATGTCTTAAAACCAAATAAAATCTCATATGGCGATTTACCTTTCAACATAACTGTGGGTGTTCGATTAATCAAATAAATTGCAGTCATAACACACTCTCCCCAAAAACGGACGGGTAGGCTCTCTTGGAAACGCAAAGCATGTGCCACTTCTAAAATATTCCTATGCTTGCGCTCGACTCGCCCGTTTTGTTGAGGTGTATGCACACAACTCGTTTCAGAATAATTCCCTACTTTCGATAAAAATCCCGCATAACAATAGAATCAAACTCCAAACCATTATCACTACGAATGTTCTTAATTAATTTTCCAAATTGAGTCTCAACTAATTTGCAAAAATCAATAAGATGCCGACTTGCTTCACCTTTTTCTTTAAGTAAATAGACCCAAACAACACGACTATGATCATCAACTATAGTAAGAAAATAATGTGCCCCACTACTAGACCCCTCTCGATAAGGTCCCCAAAGATCACAATGCACAAGATCAAAACAATTCTCAGCCATTTTATTACTTAAAGGAAAAATGGATCGAGTTTGTTTGGCTCGAAAACAAGCATCACAAACATTATGTTCTTTTAATCCTACTCTACTAACATCAGAAATAGAGGACAAATGTTTATTTGCTTGATGTCCTAACCGTCTATGCCAAGTGATAAAAGAGTCTTCCTTCTCAGTCTTCAAAGCCGAATGCACCCTTGCAGACTTAAAGTAGTAGACCCCCCTCCGAAGCTCACCCACTCTAATTGGCATCCTCGAAGTGTGGTCCTGTATAGTACAAAGCTCATTAGTGAATAATATGTGATAATTTAAATCAGAAATTAATTGACGTATGGATATAAGATTGCATGTCAAATGTGGCACGTATAAAACGTCATGCAAGGTTATATTTTCATTCAAAATGACTCGCCCGCTGCTCGTGGCATTCGTGTTTGCTCCATTTGGCAAAAACACCAGAACGGAATTGATAGCTTTGATGTCAGTGAGTAATGCCGAATTCCCGGTCACATGATTGGAAGCACCACTATCAAGAATCGATATAAATTCACTAAATGCCTTACCAGAGAGTTTTTCTGAGCTTTCACCTCTGAGAATGGTAAAAAATCTCTGAAATTGGTCGCTGGAGAGTCCCGGAATCCCATTGGAACCGTCTGATTGGTTACCAGGCTGGCCACCTGCCGCGTGATAGGCTGCAGCTTGACCTTGATTACGGGCAGCCCCTGTGTTTCCTAACCGTCGAGTTTGGTCACCTCGTTCGCGGCCTCGAGGTCCCTTCCACCAAGCTGGATACCCAATGACTTCGAAACATTCTGAAATATCATGTCCGCTTCGCTCACAATGGGTGCACTTCTTGTTGCTGACTCCCTTTGGTTTTGAACCACCTTGAAAGTTGGTTTTTCCCTTACCCGATTGTACTGCCAAGGCAACGCCTCTACACGCTCCTCTTGCCCTTGAACTATGGATCGATGAAGTTCTTCCCTCGTGATTAATGCATATATTTTACTAACTGGAGGGAGAGGATCCATATTTAGAATTTGGGAATGCACCATTCCGAAAACACTATCGTCGAGCCCCATCAAAAATTGGTGTAATTTCTCTTCTTCTCGTTCTTTGGCAATGTCTTTTGATGCTCCGCATGTGCAAGTCGAGACCTTCGAGTAACTGCCCAACTCGTCCCACATGCCCTTCAGTTTAGTATAATATTCCACAACGGTCATACCTTGTTGTCGAATCAAAGCAATTTCATTTTTAAGTTCGTGAATCCGTGGTGCATTACAGACGAAAAAACGGTCCTTAAGATCATCCCAAATGGCTTTAGCTGTTTCCTCATAGGCTATGCTCGGTTGGATCAATTTTTCAATAGAATTAAAAATCCATGAAATTAACATGGAGTTACACGTCTCCCAGCTTCCTGCCTCGGCTGATTCTGCATCAGGTTTCCGTAGGGTTCCGTTGATAAAACCGAGTTTGGTCTTGGCTCGCAATGCGTTCAACATCGCCTTCTCCCACATGTCATAATTGGCGCCGTTAAGAACACATGTCGTGATTATCCGACGGTGACAAAAAGAACGGCGAAGACATGTCAATGGTTTTCTTTTCTGCCATGATAACGCTGTGATGGGGCAAGGTCTAGGATCGTCTCATAACCCGCTCTGGTACCATGTAAACAGAAAGAGGCGCAGAGATGGAGAAAAGGATTTTCTCTATTATCAATTCTGTCAAAATACAAAGCCCTAATAACAATTTATATTGAGCTAGAGACCTAAATAAGGTAAGACACCTAAAGGATACAACTACCTTAATAATATAAGGAAATACAGAAATACAATCAATTATACAATTTACAATAATTTCTGTGCCGAAAAACCAATAGTAGATTTTTCAATGTGTCTCGCTGTTAAATATATGTGCAAGCTGGGATGCATTACTCAGATTTGTTGTTTGTTTGTTGGTTACTTCAGTTGATGTTGTTAATTGTCCTATATAGTGAACTGAGATTATGTTTTGTTTTTGTTGAAAAGTGTACAACCTTAAAAATGTTGTTTTTTGTTAACAATCTCACAGAGCCAATAAATTTGCTGAATTTCTCCTTGATGGAGATCTATGCAGCGGTGTGAAGAAGTCAGTCAAAGAGTTTAAAGAATTTGATCCAAATGGAGTTGAAATGTGCAAAGAATATGTGTTGAGTGTAAATATGTAGTAAACGTGGAAGCGATATATGGAAGATAATATTTATTTCAAAAGGAAAGAATTACAATATTTTTCCAAGCTAATGCAATATAATCTTGGAATATTTTTTGATACAAAAGGAGTTTTCTAACTCTCAATATGCTCTCAGTAAGCTCTCTATCTTTCTATATTTCAAATGAGTAGAAGTAGAGCTCTATTTATAGAGTTGATAACAACCTAAGTTTATCCCAAATCTAGAAGATAAGATAAGATAAGATTAAGTTGTGAACTTGTCTCCAAACTTCTAGGTTGTTCCTCCTGCCGACTTTAGTAAGCTTAGGAGAGAAGAATTACAAATTATATTTTAACACCCCCTTTTAATTTGTAATTCGCATGTCACGGTAGATATGCTCTAAATTTCTCAGAGTATGATGTTGCAATATTTCTTTTATCTGGTGGATCCATTTTGACCCAATCACATTTTTTCTTTGGAGAAGGTGTGCGAGCATCTCTATCTTTATACTTCTCAATTCTTGTCATTCTTTTGTCCATTGTAGTATTTCGGACTTCTTCTTTGGCAGCTTCTTCGTAAGTCTACGGTTGACAAGTGAAAAATGCAACATCACATGATTCATAGATTTCTCTTAGACTTCGTACCTTTCTAATTGGACTTTCAGATTTTGGATAAAATTCATTTGCTGATCCTGGCGAGCCTGAGCTTGGACTTGAACTTGATGAACTTCCACTTGTACTTGGTTCATCTCTTTGATGTGATGGAGTTGTCATAGGTCCAGGCAAATATACAATTCTTTCTTTCAATTTTTTATTTTCTTCCCAATTCCATGACTGCTTTTCGTCAAAAATAACATCTCGATAAACGATAAATTTATTTGTCCTTGGGTTTAGTAAACGATATCCCTTGGATTCGTCACTATAACCAACAAAGATGAGTTTTTCTCCTTTATCATCAAATTTTTCTCGACGTTGGGAAGGAATATGAAAATAAGCAATACAGCCAAAAACTTTTAAATGATTTTCCTGTGGCTTTCTTCGGTGCCACGCTTCATATGGTGTCGTATATGGAACCGCCTTTGTAGGTGAACGATTCAGTAGATAGACTATTGCATTAATAGCTTCTGCCCAGAAGCTTTTTGGTAATCCTTTGCCTGTCATCATGCTTCGAGCCATTTCAACTATAGTGAGATTCTTTCGTTATGCAACTCCATTTTGTTGTGGACTATATCGAACAGTTAGTTGTCGGTTGATTCCTTTCTCTTTGCAATAATTCATGAAGGATTTCCCCATAAATTCACCTCCTCGATCTGTTCTGAGAGTCATTATTTTTTTTCCAATTTCATTCTCCACACGTGCTTTGAAATCTAGAAATGATTGGAATGCTTTTGACTTTTTCTTTAGAATATAGACCCACATCATTCTGGTATAATAATCAACAAACAATAAAAAGTACCTGTTGTTGTTAAGAGAATGCGTCATGTGTTGGTCCCCAAATGTCTGCATGTACTATTTCAAGTGGAGCCTTGGATCTATATGATATCTTCGGGAATGGTAGGCGATGGATTTTGCAATAAATACATCCTTTGCAGGTTTTATCTCGATCAGGAATATTTGGAAGACCAAAAACCATATTTTTCTTCTTTAGGAGATTTAAGCCTTTATAGCTCAAATGTCCATACCTCAAGTTCCAAAGATTATAATCTTCATATATGGTACTTTTAAGTACAACTTTCTCAGACTTTTCTTGGGAAGTTAAGCATGAAAAAGTACCCGATTAGTCTTTTCATGTTCCTGTGTGAAATTTGCTTCATTTTTTCCTCCATCTTCTTTATACCAACAATTGCTTTGAGAGTGGTTTGCAATTTTGCATCTTTTACACTTGTTGCTGCAATCTTTGGTGCTGTGACCACTTCTTCAGCAGATGCGGCAATAAGAATCAGAATTTAGAGTTAAATCTTGTTGATTAAAATTGGCTCTTCTTCCTCGTCCTCGTGCTTGGAAGTTTTGAGTTCTGCCACGGCCTCTTCCTCTTACTAGGAAGTTATTATGTTTTTCTACTTTGTCCTCCTTCTCATTTTTATGATGGGAAACATACTTTTTACTTGAAAAACTTGTTCCAAGCTTTGACTTGTAAATCTGCTCATTCTCTTTTCATGGGCTTCTAGTGATCCCATGAGTTCATCCGATGATAGTTTGGACAAATCTTTGATCTCTTCAATGGAAGCAACTATATGCTCGAATTTTGCTGGTAGACACCGCAATACTTTTTCGACAACTTTTCTATTTTCAAGTGTATCACTGTATCCTCTGATTTGATTCACCACTGTGGAAACTCGCGAGAAAAATTCTTACACATTCTCGTTATCTTTCATGGCTAAATTATCAAAATCTCGCCATAAATTTTGCAATTTTATAGAGATAACTTTTTCATAACTAAATTGTTTTTTCCATATCTCCCATGCATTTTTGAAGTTTTTACACCCATAATTCTAGGAAGGATAGATCGACTTATCGCTTGGTGCATAAATGACAAGGCCCTTGCATCTTTGGTCTTGTTCTCTTTATGCTCTTTCCTTTTTGCTGCTGTCAATGCGGCTTCCTCCTCCGGAGTATATGATTTATACCCTTATTCAACAACGTCCCATAATTCGTGGGACATGAACAACGTCCTCATTAGAACGCTCCATAGCTCATAGTCTTGACCAACAAAGATAGGTACACCTTGTTGGGAATATGTGAAGGCTAGTTCGCTATTGCTTGTTGATGCCATTTTTGTATTTGAAATAGATTATCAGGCCAAGGGTGGCTCGGATACCACAAATATGTTGGGTGTAAATATGTAGTAAACACGAAAGCGATATATGGAAGATAATATTTATTTCAAAATGAAAGAATTACAATATTTTTCCAAGCTAATGCAATATTGAGAGTTTAATATGCTCTTTTCTCTCTACTTTCTCTCTCTAAAGAGAAAATAGTGTATCCTAGGGTTTCTTCCCTGCTTTTTCCTCCGCCGCCGTCGCATTTACGATGGTGTGTTTGGCTGTTTCGACAGACACCATGTCTGTTCATCTTAAACTTTCATTCATCCACCTTTTTCCTCTCCAAGCTGAATCTCCCATTTTGTCCCATCCCGCATCAATCAGATTCTGACCTGAAAAGAATGAATTTATCTTGAACTTCTAGGCTGACATTTTGCCCTCTTTTTGCTAAATGAATCTCCGCCGTTGTTCCCCCTCTCCACCAGCTCCTCTCTGGTTTCAAGCTATCTCTTCTAGCGGGGACTTCCAAGTCTTCGTCGTCTAACAAGGGATTCCTATCGTCCTTTCCTTCAGGCTGATAATATGGAAGACGACCAAGGAGTTGGTCAATCCTTGGGTCGGTTTTTGGACTCACCACGGATTTTATTCTTTGTTATGTTTCGGTGGTGCCTTTTGTTAGATTTAGTCTGTTGTTTAGTTTTCTTTGTCTGTTGTGTTGTTTCCTTTTATTTCCAGTTCTTCTTGTTGTCCTTTGCTTTGCTTTTTGCATGTTGTGTTCTACTGAAGCTTTGGTTTGGATCTGTGTGCGTTCTGTTTTGGCATTTTACTCTTCAAAAAGGATTTTACATTGGGGGTTGCAGGTGTGATTGGTGTTCTTTTCGCTTCAGTTCTTTGAAGGCGAAATCTGGCTCGGTTTTATTTTCACCATCTTCGGTGGGTGAAAGCTTTTTCTGAAAAATCTTGGTCCTCCTCTCTGTCAGGAATCAGGTTGAGTTTTTTCCTACCTTTTTTTACTTTTATTTTTATTTTGTTTGTGTTCAGCACCCCCAATGTAATTTATTTTTGATAGGTATTATGTTAGAGTAGATGTTTTAGTTTTTTTGTTCTGTTGTAGTGTTTATTTGGTTTGTCGCGTATTAATGAAATTTATTTATCAAAAAAAAAAAAAACGCTCAATATGGTCTCAGTAAGCTCTCTATCTTTCTATATTTCAAATGAGTAGAAGTAGAGCTCTATTTATAGAGCTTACAACAACTTAAGTTTATCCCAAATCTAGAAGATAAGATGAGATAAAGATAAGATAAGATAAGATTAGATAAGATTAAGATAAAATAAGATAAAGATAAGATTAAGTTGTGATCTTGTCTCCAAACTTCTAGGTTGTTCCGCCTGCCAACTGTAGTAAGCTTAGGAGAGAAGAATTACAAATTATATTTTAACAATACGTAGGATCTACGAAAATGATGAGAATCCCTTCTTCCCTTGATAACCATTACAGCAACTTATATTCTTAGTGTCGAAAAGTTATGCTTTTGTTTGTTTCGATTCAATATATATATATATATATCTGTGTGTGTGTGTGAATATATTGTTGACCTTTTCTGGTGATGTAGAATGCTAATTAGTAAGGTGGTTAAGTGTGTGCCATGCACCTAGGAAGGATTAGTATGTTGATATAAGAAAACTTTTGTGCAAGGCCTCTTTTGTTCTATCAAATGTAAAGACCTCTAGTTTTTAACTAATATAATATTCTTCCCATGTCTCGACACTTGTAATTTGATTGGTGTAAACCCCAAGAAAGCCAAGTGTTGTATACTACTTGTGAATTGCGATGTGGTGCGAGTTTGGTCAAACTCAATCTTTTGTGAGTTCGATAAGTTTGAAACTCGGCTCTATTAGTGAAAGTTATAAAATATATACAAAAAAAAAAGAAAAAACCAAGTTATTCGAGCTCAACTTATATTCGGCTCGACTCACGCTTGTTTGAACTTGGCTCGATTAACAATCAAACATTTAAACCAAGTTCAAATACAAATTGTGAAGCTCGATAGTTAATCAACAAATTTGTTTGACTAGACCCTCAAAATCATTCTCCTATTCACCGTTTTGAGGTAAATATTGTTGGGTAAGGTTTTAATCACTCATGTAGGTCCCACCCTTTTTAAATATTATTTTTTGTATTAGACCACCGGTATCCCTCAACCACATTGGAGAAGGCAATCATGTTCATATTGGGTCGGCCCACAAAGGGGTAAAGTACCCCCAACAAATAGAACTTCATCCACAACCAATCGAACACTCGATCTTTACTTAAAAGTTTAGAGTGTCAAACCACTCACACCAACCACTTCATAGTACCCTTTTAAATGTTAAAACAAACAAAATAATATCAAGGGAAAATTACACCAACACCCACTACTATAATAGGTAATTACACAAATTTACCCTCTTATAATTAAAATTACAAATACCTGACCCACTATAATTGAAAATTACATTTACCTCCTTGAAAAACCTCGGCCAATGGCCAAACTATAATAAATGACATTTTCGCCCTTCACTTAAATTATTAAAAAAAATAAAAAAAGTTGGAATAATATTTTTTTTACGGCCGTAACTCCTCTTATAATGTGTAATTACCAAAAAAACCCCTCTTGTTTTTGAAATTACCAACACCCCCTACAGAGGGCTAATTGTAAGGTTTTAAGGGGTGAAATTGTAAGAATTTTTTAATACATAGAAGTAATTGTAAGAAGTGCGTTATAACAGGGGAGGTTTGTGTAATTTCAAAAATAAGAGGGGAGGTTGGTGTAATTTTTCCTAAATGACATTTGGACAGGGGCATTCATGCAAGTTTACATGATGATGTCATCAAAAAATTGATTTTAGTGGGTAAATATAATTTTCAATTATAATGGGTTATATATTTGTAATTTTAATTATAAGAGAATAAGTTTGTATAATTAACTATTAAAGCAGTGGGTATTGGCGTAATTTTCTAATATCAATGACCATTGTACTACAAGTGTCCCCTATTGTGGCCTCTAGCAATTGGTCATTTCCTCAACAAGGAGCCAAATCTATTTACTATATAAATAGAAGCTTAAATGCCCAGTTTCTGCAGAGGGGAGAATACAAAGAGAAAAAATATATATATATATATATATAAATTCCGAAATGAAGATTGATACGGATATAAACTTGAAGGATAATGATGGTGTAAGATCGAAGAAAGAATACGAAAGTAGTAGTAGGTGTTTAGAACTGCAAAGTAAAATTACAAATGCTAACAATAAATGCGCTCAGTTGGAATTGGATATAGGGAAGAAAATATCTGAGATTAAATTGTTGAACTGTAAGCTCGGGTTTATGGAACGTGATAAGAAGAAGGGTGAAAGTGAGATTGAAGTTTGGGAGCTGAAATGTAAAGACCTGGAAATTCAGGTATTGGAGTTGGAGAAGAGGATGTCTGCTGGGATGATAAAAACGAATTCGAATGTGCCTGAAGTAAAAGCAGCGCGGTCATCAATTGTGCGAATCGAAGCTCGAAATAACGCAAATGAGGATAAGGACGTGTCAGGTATTGTTTACACTGATTATTGAGGAATTTATATGAATTGTGTTGAGTATTTTTGGTTTCTAGATAATATGTTCTTGTGCTTTGACGTGGTATGAAAAGTGATCCGGGGCCTGGATGGTCAATTTTGGCCGGAATACTTTGGGAAATGAGGTAGTGTGGAAAGGGTCCTAACCTACAAGACGCCACTGGTGATCACATTTTGTGTATTTTTAAGGAATAATTCGATAATCATCCTTTTCAATGCGAGTGTTTTAATATTTATAAAGATGCTTGATGGGTCATGGACCTCAATTCTCTTTAACCTTTAGCATCAATCAAAAGTTCAAAGATGACTGAATCAAGTCTTCTAATGTTCATTTACACTAAATCTATTAATACATTATTATTTAAGATGGAAATACTCAAAAGATGATTGCTAGAGAAAAAAACTGGTTTGTCATGTTGTAGGTCGGATCATTTCCACGTGGCCTAATTATTTCCCGAAATACTCTGTCCAGGGTTGACCACCCTGACCTTGGATCACTTTTCATACCACATCATTTGGCGCCGTCTGTGGGAACGAGATCATGTGGCCTACCCAAGCCACTCGTCTGAGGGGGCTTATGATGTGTATATAACTATTATCCCATATCGGATGGAGACGAGGGTGAAACGAGAGTCTTGAGTGCCTTATAAGTCCAAGCTCCCCTCTCCTGGGTGAAGTGCCTTTTAAGGACAAACTCGTGAGATTTCGGCCAAAACGAAGAATACCTCGTGCAAGGGCAGACAATAGCTCAATTAAGGGATGGACAAGATTGGATAAATTGTTGCAAAAAATTGCAAATTAGTCCCTGTGGCAGAATTGGTCTCATATATTGTTGTTACATTGACAATATAAGGAAAGTAGTTATTGAGGACTCGCGAATTTAGTTTTTAACTCGAAAATTCTAATTTTAGCCAGAAAATGGCATAGAAGTTTTATATTTATTTAAGTTCATTGCATAGTTGAAATCTATGAAGTGTAAATGGTGGCATTTTTTATCCTATTAAAAATCCACGCAAGTAAAATTGGCCGAAAATTTAGAAACCCCAAATTAAAAGTTCTATGTCAGAATTTTCTAACCAAATTAGAATGTTCCAGATAAATTTGGACCAAACTCACAAGTTTCCAATAAGTACTATCCTTCAATTGCCAGTGTAAAGATACACGGTACCAATTTTGCCCCTTCTTGTAGTTACGGGACTAATTTTGCCATTTTTCCTAAAATGTTACATAGAAGTATAGTATGATGCGTGACATGGTTATATCAGTTTATTGGGTCCTGATATCTGTTACGCTTTAGCAGGCACCCCTCCGATTAACATGCCATTGAAGCAGTATGCTGATTCTGGAGAAGTGAAGGGAGAGAACAATTGTGAATCAAGGTCGAAAATTAGAAAACGTTTGGACTTTGATGGTTTGCAACGGGAGAGAAAGGACAAAATAAAGTGGAAGAACGTATGGGATATGTTTGATGATTTTGATAGGCGCCCTGAACTATGTATGAAGGCGGTATGTGCTCTCTATCGCCGGCAAACACCTCAGGAGCGATCTCTCAAAAAAACTATAGATCGTAATGGACGAGGGTTCAACTGTGATGACGCGCGTAGGTAATATAGTGTGTCATATGACTATATATCTCTACTTTTGATATTTAGGTGGTGTTTGGCTAGCTTATTTTAAAGAGCTTATAAGCTATTAGTGCTTATAAAATGTTTTTGAAGCGTATAAGCTCTCTATTGTATACCACAACTTATATTTCAAAGGCTTATAAGCTCGTAATACCTCACTTGAAGAACTTATAAATTGTTTTATCAAAAAATTTACAAAACACTTTGTAAGAGCTTGTAGCTATCAAATAACTTATTGTCTTAAGAGCTTATAATTTCAGCCAAACACCCTCTTAGTACCGTTTTGTTCATGGGAAATAAGGATTTCAAGGCAATTATATCCTGTTAAGTGCTTTCCCAATGTGTCTCGCTGTTAAATATATGTGTGAGTAGGGATGCATTACTTGTATTTATTGTTTGTTTGTTGGTTACTTCAGTTAATGCTGATAATTGTCTTATATAATGATATGTAATTATCTTTTGTTTCTGCTGAAATGTGTACAACCTTAAACGAGTTGTTGTGTGTTAACAATCTTGCAGAGGCAGTGAATTGGCTGAATTTCTCACCGGTGGAGATCCAAATAGCAATGTGAAGAAGTCGGTCGAAGAGCTTAAAGAATTCAATCCAAATGGAGTTGCATTGTGCAGAGAGTACACAACACACTACCCTAACCAGTTATTTGAGATCTACAAAAATGAGGAGGATCCCTTCTTCCCTTAATAACCATTATGGTAACTTATATTTTTGGTGTCAACAAGTTATGCTTGGTTCGTTTCTATTCGATATATATAGATATATGTAATCTTTTGTACCTTTTTGGTGATGTAGAATGCTAATTAGTAAGGTGGTTAAGTGTGTGCCATGCACCTAGGAAGGATTAGTATGTTGATACAATAAAGCTTTTGTGCAAGGCCCCTTTTGTTCTATCAAATGTAAAGAGTAATTTGATTGAGGTGTAAACTCCAAGAAAACTAAGTGTTGTATGCTACTTGTGAATTGTGATGCGGTGCGAGTGCGAGTCTGGTCAAACCCGATCTAGGTCTGGAACTATTTAGGGCTTATTGAGAAAACGACTTAAACTCGGATAAATTCTGTGTCGAAATACTAGGTGAGAAAAAATTATGACTTGCTAATGGCTCCCTATCTAGCATCTTGTTTGATGCTTATCTTTAGTTTGCTTTTCAAGAGCCCTCAAAGATGAGTGATTCTTCGCGGTTTCCAAATTATTGTATAATTACTATTATTCGTACATAATGAATTTTACATGAATTTTTCTGGGAATGATTGTTATTAGTAAGATTCTGAGTCCTGATTCCAAAAAGCTTTAACTATGTCCCTTTAGAGCATGTTTAGCCCCACATGTGAAGAAGTCAAAATCTGTATTTAAAGTAACATGAAAACATTAATGAGGTTTTCTTCTTTTTAATCATTTGGTTTGGTCTTTTTTGCGTTATAAAATTAAGTTTTGGCAGCGTTTGAAATTCTAGCTTTGGTCATTAATTATCAATTTTTATATAAAAAAAAGAAAGTATTTATAATCAATGATGCAACAACGGGACCAAATGCACTCGACGACGGCACACAATTGGACAACTTTGTGCCATCTAAAGGACGTATACCCTCGACATTTGCAACTTATAATTAATTATAAACCAGATACTTGGCAATTGTCCAGAATTTAGTCCTATAAATCTCACCTAATACCTGCATACGTAGAAAATTAAATTGGCAACAAGTCTCATATTCCAAGAATATTTACTCATGATTCTCCTTTCAATAAATAAATATTTAAAGAGAAATCTTCAAGTCTAGAATTCATTTCCAGCACGTAAAAGCCTTCTACATACTAATACTATATAATACAAACCCTACATCCAATATACTTTCATAGCTAGAACTGATCAAAAGAGAAAAATAAGTTGAGAGAATATAATGGAGTACCCTATGGTAGCTCTAGAGGTGGTGCAAAGAGGCGGCGGCGTTGGCGGCAGTTACCAGGTGGCGGAAGGGAGGGGCGGCGGTGGTTACTTCCAAATGCCTCTGCATTATCCAAAATACACTGCGGAGGACTACAAGTTCATGCCGGACTGGAAGATTGACCACCTTCTATCGGAGTACGGGCTACCGGTGATCGGCACCGCCGATCAGAAAAGGAATTTCGCCATGGGCGCTTTTCTTTGGACTGATTACTGAAATTCATGCCATAAGAATACTGCTTGAAAATTCTTAAATGGTTTGTGTTGTTTGAGGTTGGTTGCTTGATCTTGTAATTATGCTTTTCATGTTTTATATGGTTAGACTACTTGAAATTTTGCTTTTTGTTGTATATAGACGTGTATGCATTGCGATTTAATTAAATAGCTCGCATTATTTTAAAGTATATGGCGTAGTTTTAGTGATTCAATAAAGTTATATAGACCTAATTATACTATGTTATTGTAATTAAATATGTGTAGATATCCAGTGACTTAGATTTAATTAATGATGGATTAATTAGTGATAAGTCGAAATTTATCCATAAAAGGGGTTATGGTCCTTAGTTGTGCATAGGAGCAGTTTATGTTCTTTTCCCTCTTCTTTGTGATATTCATCGTCTAGAGAAAATCAAAAGCAACACAACGGGAAGACATAATCCAAAAGCATATTTTATTCTCATAAATTTAGGCACGCTTCCAATTTGGCGTATATATATATTACGTGATTATGAGCTAGAGTAGATATATTGGTAGGAAATCATATAATGTGCAAATACATTTATGTTTCTTACGGTCTTACCGCAATATAATTTGAGTAAGCGTCGGTATAACATATTTCACTGAATAATGGCTTTGATTATTTTCTCAATGATCACCATAACATGTTATTAGATACATATATAGCAAAAAAAAAAAAAGCATAACAGGTTAGTTATATATTGTGCTATTACTTTTTTCTTTTTTGGGGCTATTACATTTGGGGCCCATATTTATAAATGGGTTGAACAGTAGGGTAAACAAAGAAGCCCAGTTAGCAATTTGACTTGGATCTTTCAAGGGCCCTTTTGCAAAGATATCTAAACTAGTTTATCAACTAATCCCTGGGAGGTCCAACTATAATGTTCCACTTGTTTGTGCACACAAAAATTCTACTCCATATTCAAAAAAATTGAGTATTGACAATAAAAATATATTTCATGCTTAAAATAGTGGTTTATAGCGGTCTAAGCTCATGACTAGTTTAGCCGTGGTAGATGTTTCACATAGCCACACTAAAGTTAGTCGTGGTGAAAAAGAATACTAGCTATTTTAGCCACACTAATGTTAGCCGTGGTGAAAAAGAATACTAACTATTTTAAGTTGTAACTTGCCATGGTAGATGAAATGTTAACCTAACACTTTTTTACAATTAATGGCTAAAAGTCATGGTCTTTACAATGAACAAAACATTGATCATTAAGTCATGGTAAATGTTTCGGCCATGCTTGCAAATACTACAACCAAAGCCGTAGCAAAGTCGTGATCAATTGGTTTTAACCATGGCAAAGAGATTTTTCACCATAGCATATTGACATTGGCAATAATAATTTTTTTTGTAGCTAGCGATTCAATGCGATTTGATGTAATTTTAAAAAAAATGAACTATATTTACTACTCCCTCCGTCCCAAAAAGGATATCCACTATTCCACTTTTATCTGTCCCAAAATGATTGTCTCTTTCTATAAATGTATGTAATTATTGTCTTATCTTACTATATTACCCTTCATTTTAATTGAAAATTTTATAATTAATTCTTTTTTGTTATAAAACTACAATCTTATTTAAGGAAAATAGTTCCATATATGGATAATAGAAAATAATCATAAATTAAATTAAAGTTGATTTGAAAGGTAATATTATTAGTTGTCTTTTGTTTTATGGGAAGGGCATTTTAGAGAAGCGATGAAATTTTGATAATTCCTTAAAAAAGTCAAATGGGACATCCTTTTTGGGACGGAGGGAATATATGATTGATCATTTATTTGTTGGATTATCGATTTATATACTCAATTTGTGATCGAATTTGAGTATATAATGGTATGTCGAATTCAATACTCAATTCTATATTTACTATGTGATTGATCATTTATCTGTTGAATTATCGAATTATATACTCAATTCTATGCTCGAATTTTATTCTATACTATGTGATCGGATTTTAATTTCCACCACACATACAAATTATATACTCAATTCTCAAAATATTATGTTACTCGTGACCACTGTAAACTTAATAAGTACCTCCTATGTAGATAACTACAATTATTCTGCCGTAGCTAATCCTGAGATTAGCCCTTTTGCAAAGATAACTATAGATACTTAGAGAACTGTTTTTGGTAAGACGAGAACAATTTTATTAATGAATTGAGTGTTCATACACCATATAATTATTATAGAGCCACATCATATATTTCGACCAGGTAGCTTAATGATAATCATCTAATAGAGCCCTACGTATACGCATGAACTTTTTTTTTGGTCATGTTAAGTTTTATTTCTCATCTCTTTTCATTTTTTAATTTTTTTTTTTGGAGACTAGTCTTTTACTAATCTTAATTAATTTTAATTAAAGAATCTTCTTATTAGATTTTACTTCTTCTATGCGCATCGAGAGTATCAAAAAATCGAGGGTATCTCCCTATTTATTTTATGAGCTTTCCGAATGCTGACTTCCAAAATAATCATAATTATCTTATGTATTTCATGTATGACATGTCGACATACACAAATGATTACAGTTATACTAAAATTTGAAGTCACCAAATCTCATAAGAAATCACTCATTATCCCCTATATCCCTCCATCGTTTCCATATCATCCATACACTACAATGCAATTCCAGAGGATCAAATAGTGATAATGCTATGCTCTCTTCTTCCGTATGACATTTTAACTATATTTTGACAAGTATCAATGTAATTGTTTTCCTTATTTTCCCTCTCTCTCACTTCTCAATAAAATTGCATTTCTAGACATATGATAACATAGGTCCACAACTTTATGGCTTTGCAAATTTAGTCTCATATACTAGAAATTGTTGCAGATTTGATCCACGTTGTTTAGTTTTTATGGAGTTGGCAACGTATGTTCCACGTAACTGTTAATTAACTCTGCTAATTTAGTTGGAAAAATTAAAGTAAAAGACAAATAAAAGCTTCAAAAAATGGATGTGAAAATATACTCAAAGTCCTCATTTATTTTCCTCATGTGTTTTTCCTACCAAAAAGTAAAATAGTAATCATGTGATGCCCAAGGCCAATCTCGTACAAGAACTAATAAAATGGACCAAAATGCACAATAATATGTAGATTGTGAGACTAAATGTGCTGAGCTCATAAACGTGAGACAAAGGTGTTTACCCTTATTCAGTAAAATTAAAAATTCAAATTTACCCTCATTTCTCCTATACCCTCCTCTTTTAAGTTCTTTTTCCTTTTAATAATATTCTAACATTTCCTATCTCCAATTTAGTTTTGTTCTGTGATTATACGATATATATTTTAAATAAAATTTATACAACAGCACTTGACAATTTGATTTCAAATATAAAAAAATAAAATGAAATCTCACCACGAACACCCTATTAGCACAAAAATCACATGCCCTCACACACATCAACACCACCAAAGATCATTAACCATAATTCTTAGAGGGTGTTTGGCTAAGCTTCTCCAAAACATCTTATAAGCTTCTACATCTTATAAGATGTTTTAAGACCTTATAAGATATAATATCTTATAAAATGTTTAAAAAAAAGGTGGGGGTGGGTTACTTTTTTAAAAACAGCTTATAAGATCCAAAGAACTTATTTTTTAGTCTTATAAGCTGTTTTTTTTCTTAATTTACCAAACAAATTTATAGAGCTTATAAGCTCTAAAACATCTTATAAGATATTTAGAGGAGCTTATAAGCTTAGTCAAACACCCTATTAATTTATGAACTAGAGAAAATGAGAATCAAACACACTTACAAAATATTTGAGAGGCTGTAATTCTCACAACAATTCAAACCTCAAAATAAAAGAAAAAAACACCCCTAAACTTAGAATATGCATGTTTCCCAAATCCATACACCCATTTTCCTTTTTCTTCTCCACACCATCAATTCCATCCCTCCTTAACTAATTATTTAAATCCCACAACCCCAATTCAAAATAAATCCAAAATAGGAAAAAGAAATTAATTGCAATTCTTCAAAGAAACACGATCGAAGAGGAAAAGAAGTGTATGTCTGCATTCTCTCTCTGCGGCGCCACCTCCGGCTAGCTTTCACGGCCACCGCAGAGGGAGAAAGAAGCTAAAAGCCCTCATTTCTGATCTTCCATTGATCTAACCTTTCTTCCGATAACGAAATATTTTAAAGAAGAGAGAGAGAGAGGATCAGAAATGGAGCTCATCAGCAGAACTTTGGTAGCGATTATCGCGATGGTTATGGCGGCCGCCGCCTTCCCATCCGTCGCCGCTGTCAATGCTGACTCATTTGCGCCGGCGCCGTCCCCCACCAGCGATGGTAATGGTTAATTAGTGTATTTTTTTGTTAAGTGTTCATTGTTTTCCATGCATCGCATGCAGGTAAGATATTGCATTTTGGTCCCAGAATTTATGTCTATTTTAATTTTGAGAAAGTTACCTAGACCCTTCATGTTATGGTCAATTACTGAAAAACCTCTGACCGTTTTGAAATTACATAAAGTCCTTCTTATGTTAAAGTATTCTTACAATTATACACAGTGTATTTAAAATTTTCACCCCCTTTCAAACCTTACAATATAAACCGCTTAAGGGGGGTCTTATTGTTTAAGCGGTCTTATGGTAAATAACCAAAAGTTAGGGGTTTTTAATAATGACACTAAAGTAAGGGAACATACATTTAGTTCCCCTTTAATTTTGATTTCAGGTCTTACCAATTCACCATATTGCATCTTTTGTTTTAATTCATTTTGCAATTGCAGGATAAAAATGGGTTCTCGTTAAACATTTAATAAAATTGACCATGTGGTGGTTAGTGATCAAAATTGAAAATATTTCTAATTGAAATTTTTAACAATTTTCAAAAATTCTAAAATCAATTGAAAAATAAAAGGGATCACTAATAACCTCCTAAAATAGTTTTTCTTTTATATCCAAATAATCAATGAAACTAATTTATTAAAAAGAATTTGTTTCACTATATCTTAATTGTTTGTTCTAGATTTCATAATATTTCTATCTGATCCACAATTCTGATTATGTATACATGGAAGAGTGAGCGGGCGCGCGCGCGCACACACACATATATATATTTGACATCTGAACGAGACCATAATAACATTATTAATATCGGAAAAAAATGTCCAAAACATTTTAATTTATTATTATGATTATTGTTATGGTTATAATTATTGTTTGATGAGGTTGTTTATAATGTTTTATAAATGTCAATGTTATGATTATTTCGAGAAATGTTGAAATATTTTGTATTTCTCAGGAACATCAATAGATCAAGGTATAGCATATGTTCTGATGCTGGTGGCTTTGGTGCTCACATACATCATGCATTAGATTTTTTCAAATCTAATCAAATATTGTCATATATATCAACCCTACCAAAATGCACATCTCAAATTGGTCATCAAGAAGATTCAGAACTCAAATTAGAGGAAGCAATATTGTGGTCCATTTGTGGTGTGTAGATATTTTTACTTGACGGAAAAGTGTTTAATTTTGGAAGAAGCAATAATATACTTATTTTAGAAATATCGTTTTTTTGTTAAGTCTTCTTGTTTTGTTAGATGGTAAACTTTTTTGTCTTTAATATTATTTATTTCAAGTAGAATTAATTATCTTAATTTTAGAATACTCTTAGATTAATAATTGTTTTTTTTTATTTTTATTAAACCATCCATATCTCGTAAAGAATATTTGAGTTTTTATTTTAGTTTGTCCCGGATACTTGTCCTAAGCCTGCATTACACAATCAAATTGATATATAAATATATTGCGTCTACTAAATCAACACGAGCACTTGAATATTTAAGAAAAAAAAATTATCACATGTCGCGCATATATGAAGTGAAATATGAGATGAGATAACGTCTAGAACAGAAATCCCGAACTGAATTCAAGGACTTCTGCAATAACTTCTCCTTGTGAATGCTTAAATAATAACTAAAACAGAGCAATGTGACAGCTTTAAGGCTTTATGAATTGTGGTTATATATATATATATATATATATATATATATATATCAAGAATAAACCATAACAAAACCAGCTGTCAATGGTATAATTAAAAATAAAACTTATTCAAGAAAAACTTCCGAAACTTTAGGACAAAACCCTAGCCGACGTAAAGAGCTATCTCCTCTCCACCACTTTTCTCCGGCCACGGCCATGGAGGAGCCGGACCCTGGCATGCCACCTCCACTCACGGTGACGCCAAACCGCAACACCAAGAAACTAAAACGCGCAGCCATCGGCGCGGATCAAACTCTAACAGGAGAAGGACTCCATGCAAACCCTAAACCTACGGTACAGCAAGATGGAGAAGACGGTGAGAATCAAACACCAAATCCGACGCTCACGACCCATAACGCTTGGCATACGTAGAATTTACGGCAATCTTGGAACAAACAGGCCAACGGACCGGTGTACTATACCGGAGAAGGTGAACCCAACGCGAATGACTTTGAATCCGAGTTCGAAGATGATGAAACTGAAACTGAAGGTAATTCTATTTCTGAGTATACAATGCCCAAACCCATATTGCGTCAAGGATTAATTCCTTTCAGGAGAGCTTTGGTAATTAAAGTTTTGGGAAGGAAGATAGGGTATGTAACCTTGAAACAGCGTGTCAAACTAATCTGGCATCTCCCATATGAGCCGACTCTTGTTGATCTTGGTAATGAGTTTTATCTGGTCCGGTTTCGGGAAAAAGACGAGCACGATAGGGTGCTTAATGAAGGTCCCTGGGTTGTTCTTGGGCATTATCTCACTGTAAAGAAATGAACCCCTCCTTTGACCCGCAAGCGGAGAAGATAACATCTACTATGGCATGGATTCGGTTCCCCGACTTACCGATTCATTACTTCTATGATCCTATCTTACGTGGGATGGGTGAACTAATCGGAAAAGTTATACGAATCGATAAACATACGGAGGAATCTCTGCGGGGGAGATATGCTCGAGTTTTCGTGGAGCTTGACTTGAAAACATCTTTAATTCCATGTATCAAAGTGAACAAAAAGATACGCCTTATTGAATATGAAGGTCTTAGCTTGATTTGTTTCACGTGTGGAGCCTATGGGCATCGTAAAGAGGCATGTGATACTCGGGAAAACAAAATAGAAACTCCGGCAGAGGAAGTCAATTACACTTCGGCCAAGACAAAGAAACCTACACCAACCACGTATGGGCTATGGAATATTGTTCAACCACGGAAACGTCGACCTATATTGAAAAAGGATGGAAACACCAATATGAAAGGAAAAGACCCGCAGATCTTTATCTTTGGCAAGGAACATACTGGGAAGAAAAAGGGGAAACAAGTACCAACACAAACATGGCGACGAAAGGACAAGGAACCGAAAGACGCACCGTTTCAGCCGGAAATGTAGGATTCGTGTACTCATAAACATAATGCACCAAAAGCTCGATTAGGGGAGGGCCCATCAGACACGTCTAATACAAACGAGACATCCAGGTCTCGGTTTGATGATGTGCTTAATTTCTTGAATGAGGAGATCGATTTTTCCGAAAAAGGAGGGGTAAACCAAGAACTACAAACGCGAGCTAAGGGGCCTCAACCACCAGCAAGACGCAAATTGGAGATTGGTAATAAGCAAAGGGCTAGTCACATTGTGGTAAAAGAGAAAATACCCCCGATTAAGCAAGGCCACACATACCCGATCGTAAACAACTCGATTAATCTGCTCTTCGAATTGGGTCCAATGAATATGAGGGAGACTTCGCCACAGGTAGCACATTTCAGTACTGCCCGACCTCCAGAAAGTAGCCAGGAAATTCACAAGCAGGATACTACCGAAGGTGAGCTTGAGAATGTATCGGATGAGGATTCAGACGAGGATGACACCAGCTCTTTGGAGATGGAGGATCGCATCGAACATCAACTGCTGGCTAAGAAGGAGGTCAATCCTAACGAGCACATGATAACAGATGTCGACATGTATGCAGTGAGGGAGACGTCGGTCTCCCCCAAGGTATGATTTTATGTTTCATTTGAAACTTTGTATCATAGTTATTTTAACGTCGTGCATTTTTTGGAATTGTAGAGGAGCAGCCAAACAAGAGTTCCTGAACTCTCTTAAGGAAGTTCTCCGACAACATAAACCAATGATCTTAGTTTTAGTCGAACCACGAGTTAATGGCAGCAAAGCAAACGATATATTACGATAAAGCAGATTTGATAAAGTGGAAAAAGTAGAAGCCCGGGGATTTGCTGGGGGTCTTTGGCTATTTTGGAATACCGCGGAGGTCACTTTGGAAATAGTAGAAGCAAATGATCAGAGCATTACCTCTATTGTTCGCCGACCAGGGGATGTTTGTTGGGTCTTGACAGCTGTCTATGCTAGTCATCAATTGGAGACCCGTAATCACCTGTGGGAACACATCATCCAAATGGAACCACATATTTTGGGGCCATGGGTTATTGCCGAGGATATGAATGTCGTCATTAACCAAGAGGAAAAAGTGGGAGGTGGTCCGATTTACTATAACAAATGTAAAGCTTTCGTGGATTGTGTGGACAAGTGTAGTTTGATGGATCTGAAATTCATTGGTACTCCTTTCACTTGGGCTAAAGGAGGAAATTCTCACCTACAAGAACGGATGGATCGTGCGTTGTGCAATGAAGAGTGGCATCTTCAGTTTCCATTGGCAACAGTATCTCATCTTCCGCGAATTAGCTCGGACCATTCACCTGTTCTTCTTACACTTGAGCCCCCTACACTTCAAAGGAGGAACAATGAGTATTTTCGATTTCAGACGGCTTGGTTCACACACCCCACGTTCAAAGACATGGTTTTGCAAAACTGGCCGAGCATAGAAGACGTGGGATACCGACTCAGATTAGCCAAATTCGAGATGCAGTTTTTACTTGGAATCAAACGACGTTTGGTAATATTTTTAGGAGGAAGAAGTAGCTAGTGGCGCGTATTGCAGGAATTCAAAAAGCTCAAGGCAGCAACTTTCGATCTTCTCTTCGAAAGCTGGAAATTAAATTGCAAACTGAATACCAAGATACACTGCACCAAGAAGAATTCCTATGGAAACAAAAATCGAGAATCGAGTGGCTCAGGGCAGGAGATTTAAATACCAGATTTTTTCATCTGTCCGTTGTAGCGAAACAAAATAAAGCTCCAATCCGAACTTTACAGAGGGATACGGGTGAATGGGAAACGGATGCTGCAGCACTGAAATCAATGGCAGTGGAATTCTACCGAGAACTGTATGGGGCGGGACCAGAGCCAGGACAGTACATTTATACTGAGGACTTCCCGAAATTACAGAGTCAACATATTATGCATCTATCTGAACCGGTAACAAAGGAGGAAGTCAAACGTGCGATCTGGGAAATGAGCCTTTCAAAGTCACCGGACCCGATGCCATCCAACCACTATTCTATCAGAGATGCTGGGATATCGTTGGGGATGACATCTTTCGAATGGTTCGGGATGCTTTTAATTCAAGTAACATCGACACCTCTCTGAATAAGTCTCGTATTGTGTTAATTCCTAAGGAAAAGCACCCCACACATCTTTCTAAATTTCGTCCAATTAGTCTTACTAATGTTAGTTTAAAGATTATCACCAAAACTATGACAAACCGAATTAGGGATTTTATCAATGAATTTATTCCACAAACTCAAAGTAGCTTTATCAGGGGTCGGCAAACCATTGATAACGTTATTATCACTCAAGAAGTTCTTCATGATATGCGTACTCACAAAGGAAAAAAAGGTTTTTTCGTGGCCAAAATCGACTTTGAAAAAGCATATGATAAAATTAATTGGACGTTTTTGGAAAATGTGTTGTGTGATCTTGGATTCCCCGACACTTGGGTCAAGCTCATTATGGCATGTACTACCACGGCTCAACTCTCTCTGTTATGGAATGGGGAAGCCACAGAGTGTTTCATGCCAAAGCGAGGCCTAAGACAGGGGGATCCCCTCTCGCCTTATCTATTTGTTTTCTGTGTTCAGAAATTAGGTGCACTTATAGACAAAGCAGTGCGGGACAAGACTTGGAAAGCTGTCCCTACCTCCCGCTCGGGTCCGCGCGTATCACACTTAATGTTTGCGAATGATTTGCTTTTATTTGGAGAAGCCACAGTGAATCAAGTAACCGTGGCTATGAATACCTTAGGAGCTTACTGTGATATTTCGGGTTAGACAATCAACAGTCAAAAGTCTCATATCTTGTTCTCCAAAAATGTACCACTTATAGAGAAACATCGAGTCGGTCGACTAACCTCCCTTGGGCAAACAGATAATTTAAGCCGATACCTTGGTATTCCACTCAATCATGGACGGCTTGTGAGAAAGGATTTCGATTTTACCCTAGAGCGTGTAAGGAAGAAACTTCAAGGATGGAAATGGAAACATCTCGCACTGGCAGGCAGAGCTACTATGATAAAATCAGTAACGGAGTCCATTCCAGCGTATCACATGCAAACCACGAAACTCCCACTCGGATTATTTAATGAAATTGATAGAGTTAATCGAAAGTTCCTGTGGGGCGGGTTCGAGACTGAGAAAAAAATTTATCTCGTCAATTGGGATACAGTGTGTAAATCCAAAATGGCAGGAGGACTAGGTCTCCGCAAAACGAGACTTACAAATCTTGCTCTTTTGGGGAAACTTGGTTGGCAAATACTCACAAGCGAGTCAAAATTGTGGGTCGAGGTGCTTCGACATAAGTATATTCTTCGTCGACGAGCTCGTGCAAGGGGTAACACATCTCAAAGCTGGAGGAGCTTGTCGGATTTACTACCTTCGGTCCGATCCGGCATTAAGTGGATTCTCGGGAATGGAAAAAAAATAAAATTTTGGGTAGATGATTGGCTTCCTGGAGAGACCCTTATTTCTCGTATTGAGCACCACCTTGATCACGAGACAAAGTTGAGGTCAGTTCAAAGCTACTGGACAGAGGGGGTCGGTTGGGATTGGACGTCCTTAATTGCACTCCCTCCTGATGTGGGGGATTTGCTTCAACAAATTGATTTGGACGGCCTTGAGGAATAGCAAGACATACCACGATGGAAGTTTGATACCAGTGGGCACTATAGTGTCAAAAGTGCTTATGCAGCTTTATCGGGAACTAGTGTTCGTACCAACGAGAGTAAAAAGTGGACCCGAATATGGAAAACAAAGGGAGTTTATCGGCGGCCCTTTTTTCTTTGGTTAATTAGACATGAACGTGTGCTTACTAAGTCAACACTGAAAACTCGAAGAATAACGCACATTTCTACTTGTGATATTTGTTGCAGGTCAGAGGACACGAATTTACATGCACTATGTGACTATGCATGGGTGAGAAGAATTTGGGAGGCAACCGTACATCCTGAATATCACTCGAAATTTTTTTCAGGCTCAAGCAAAAGCTGGGTAGATTGGAACCTCTCCTGGTCACTCGCGTTCATTGAAATTGTTTCTTTCATTTAGCAAGTAAGGAATGAGCTAATCCATGGGAGAAGGAGTTAGGCACCTACAATGGTCCTAGAAATGTTACGTTCACGAATTGACGGGATTGTACAGTCGATTTCTTCTGACCCGGAAGTAATGGTTGGCCAATTATAGACGGTTTGGAATAAGCCAAATCCCGGCTACTGCAAAGTAAACGTGGATGTGGCGATGACACACACCAATGTAAAGTTTTGGCGCCAAAAACTTGACACGACAAAATCCTAGCAAGAGAACTAGGTCGCGTAAGTAGTAAAGTGGATTTCTAAGTCCGGGGTTATCGTATCCGCAGGGACAACTATAATCTAAGTACCAAGACTACTATATTACTCAATTCTAAGTTAAATCGGTCGATAGAAAGGTTGATTAACTAATTAATAAATACTAGAAAATAAACTAAGGCAACGTCACACCAAATAAAGGGAGGAAACAATAGAGAGAAGCGATCAAGGCACATGGTTCAACCGATTATGCATTTAGATTGTGATTTAGGTTCTATTGGATTATTAGATTGATTTAGCTAAGGCGAAATTCCCTAACGTACGTACTACCCAATCTCTTGGCATAGCAACCCTACCCTTGGTAACGATTTCCTATATATCTCTATATGAAAACCCGATTAACGAGGATGCATTTAAGGTCTAGGAATTCCCCACGTGAATGGAAAGCCACCTAAAGAAACCGAGTCTATCTCTAGTCGGTTTAACTATAGGGTATTCAATGTTTATATCTTCCCTAGGTTATTATCTCTCGATCTCTAACCTAGGCATTTTATCAAACACTTGGTGATCAAGCAAATGTAGCATTGAGATCAAATATTGAATACATAGCTAAAACCAAAATTAATCCAATAAACACCAACAAATCAACAGTCAAAATAACATAAACGGCCTATCCATGGCCTCAATCAAACAAGTTTAGCTCATATTCATGTCAAAAGTGCAAATATAAATCATACAAGTCATAGGAGATTTGAACAAATTCAAGAAACAAATATGTAAAAACTCCCTAATTCTTGTAGAGATGTAGATTCCTTGTTGAATTCTCCATGTTTTGACCTTCAATCTTCTCTTCTAAGCTCCCTCTCTCTCCATTTTCGTGTGGCAGCTGCTATCCAAGGTGAGTTCGGGTAAAAAATGGCTAAAAGGGGTATTTATAGACCAACCCGCTACCTCGAACGCCGTGGCGTTCGCTTGTTGAACGCCTCGGCGTTGGCTACTGCATGTGAACGCCGCGGCGTTCGCTTGTTGAACGCCGCGGCGTTCGTCCCCTGCTGCTCCAGCCAGTTTTGGTAAACTTCGCATAACTTTCTCTACCGATGTCGGAATTCACTGATTCAAGTTGCTGTAGAATCCTAAAACAAAGATCTACAACTCTCCAGAAGACACTAGGGCCGAAATCAAACGTTAAAGATGACAAAATTGTCTCACAAGTCACTGAATGAGAAAACTCCATCGTAAGACGTCTCTTCCGATGACGTTTTCACCTCCTTCCCTACATATCTGATCTTTGTCTTCAACATAAGAAATGTACCTTTGCCTCTTATCTTTCCATTGGTATAAGAAGTGTGTAATTTGGACATGGGTAGAGAAATCTATTCTATAAACTCTAGCACTGCGCAGACAGTTTGTATCTTTATGCATGATTTATCTTCAATTCTTGTTCTTTTCTCCAAATGATATGTTATTCTAGAAAATATGAGAAAACAAGGGTCCAAGCATCATATGTCATCAAATTCTCATGAAAACAATCAAAACCAAGTCAATAAACGGGGGAAAACTAGTGTAAAAATAACATATATCAATAGTTCCGACCGATTGGTAGGAAAAGGGGGTACCTTGAAAAACGAGCATGGTGACTAGATTACTGGATTTGCAGGACAAATTGAGCCATGCGATATTGAAGAGGCCGAAATGCGAGCTATTCTAGAGGGACTAGAAATGGCGTGGAATTCTGGAGTCAAGAAACTCATACCTGAATCTGACTGCCGGACGGCTATCCGAAGCATTGTGGAAGCCTCTTCAGCTCACCACTACTATGAGCTAATTAATAAAATACGTGTTGTCTGGAATAGAGACTGGGAGGTCTCTATCAACTGCATTTGGAGAGAAGCCAATCGAGCAACAAACATGCTAGCCAAGTTAGGAAAGTATACTCCGTTCGCGTTTTTTAATACGCCAGATGAGCGTATCCTCCATATTCTTGATGATGATCACATTGGTCGAACTTGGCCACGTATTTTAACTATTATCTTGGGTTTGTCGGGCTAGAAACATTGTATGCGTAACCCCCTCCTTTTCATGAATGAAAAAAAAAAAAAAAAGGAATAAACCATAACACAAGAAGGAACACAATAACCTTACACTCCGGATTGGGGTTGGCATCAAAGATACAAGGTCAAAATTTTCGGAAAGAAATATATCAAGACATCAAGATCACATCTTGAAAATCAGATCATTACAAAAACTGCAATAATTTATTAGCTTATTTAGTTCTTGAAGGACAATGACAAACAAAATTTACAAGAATATGGTGTCACCCTTCTCATCAATCAAGATTAATTCTGAACCTCCTTTGACTGATCTCATAAGTAATTCATTTGCCTTATAACGAATCACATGAAAAGTGTAATTTACTCGGCTTATGAATTACACTTGATCGGTTTGACCAAACCAAATTTGTGCTAGAATTTCCTATCAATTAGTCTATTTTAGGTTTATTACTCGTTTCCAATAGACAATATCAGGGAACCATATTCTAGCACGGACCATATATATTTCCACGGATCCATTATATAAGTGAATTACATTTGTCAATCGAGATTGCATAAACCCAAATCCAAACTAGAATTTTTCATGAAATTAAGTCACTAACTGTAATATGTATAATTAAGTCATTCTCTGCATGCCAATCATAATACCTAGATTTCAACTATGCACAAGCATATCCTACATAGGATACCATCTATCAATTTCTTGTTGTAAAGCTTCGGTTTAAACGATATACACTTAATTTCTCCAAAGTATCTTGCCCCAAAATTCAAGACACTATATATACACAACACATTCATTCATAGCTCTAAACAAACCAAAAAAGGAAACAAAAACAAAGCAATAATCTCACATTAAACACAATGTCCTCAAACAGCATCTCTGTCCTCAACGCCCTTGACAACGCTCGAACGCAATGGTATCACGTCACCGCCATTGTCATTGCAGGAATGGGGTTCTTCACCGATGCCTACGACCTTTTCTGCATCTCCACCGTGTCTAAACTCTTAGGCCGCCTCTATTACTATGACCCGTCCACAGGCAAGCCCGGGAAGCTTCCTCACAGCATCAACAACTTAGTCATCGGTGTTGCACTAGTCGGAACCCTACTGGGCCAACTAGTCTTCGGGTACCTCGGTGACAAACTAGGCCGGAAAAAAGTTTACGGGATTACTTTGATTCTTATGGTTCTTTGTGCCATATGCTCAGGTCTCTCATTCGGTTACGGCCGAAAAGGTGTAATGGGAACCTTATGTTTCTTTAGATTCTGGCTAGGGTTTGGCATTGGCGGGGATTACCCTCTAAGCGCCACAATTATGTCAGAATACGCTAATAAAAAGACACGTGGGGCATTTATCGCAGCGGTTTTCGCCATGCAAGGAGTTGGAATCATCTTTGCTGGTTTGGTTTCCATGATTATTTCCAAGATCTTCCTTAGTAATTACGGGAGGCCTCCGTTTTTGAAAGAGCACGTTTTCTCGACCGAGCCCGAAGCCGACTACGTGTGGCGGGTCGTGCTAATGCTCGGCGCCCTCCCGGCACTCTTAACATACTACTGGCGAATGAAAATGCCCGAGACGGGCCGCTACACAGCCCTAATCGAGGGGAATGCCAAGCAAGCCGCTTCCGACATGGGCCGAGTTCTCGACATAGAAATCCAAGCTGATCATGACAAAATAACACAATTCAATGCTGCTAATGAATACAAACTATTCTCACACGAGTTCGTGAGGCGCCATGGCCGTCATTTGATCGGCACAATGACAACATGGTTTCTGTTAGACATCGCATTTTACAGCCAAAACCTCACACAAAAGGACATCTTTCCAACAATGGGGCTCACGAGCAAAGCCGAAAGCGTGAGTGCGTTGCGCGAGATGTTCGAGACGTCGAGGGCTATGTTCGTGATCGCGCTTTTGGGGACGTTTCCGGGGTATTGGTTCACGGTGGCGTTCATAGAAAAAATTGGGCGTTTTACCATACAGTTGGTGGGCTTCTTCATGATGTCGGTTTTTATGCTTATAATGGGAGTGAAATATGATTATCTCAGGACTGAAGACCATAAATGGACGTTTGCTACGCTGTACGGGCTCACGTTCTTCTTCGCCAATTTTGGACCGAATAGCACCACGTTTGTTCTCCCGGCCGAGCTTTTCCCGACCAGGGTCAGGTAAAAAAATTGTTCTATTAGGCTATGTGCAATTTTGATACTAATATTATACGACCGTCTCTATATTGCATTGCATCTTATATCTTCAAAAAATGTGCAATTTTACTCTCAAGCATAACGTCCGTTAGTTCTTTACCTGAAGTAGCAAGTGCTTGTCTTAATTGAGCAATTTATACCGCATGAAATTGTGCAAAATTAGCACATAACCCAAGTTTTGGGCTAAATTTTTATACAACACCAAAGTTTATTGATTCGATGATTTATATATAATGACATCCATAATCGTATAATATGTTATTTTATTTTCAGAAATTCTATACACATATTTCATTTGTCTTTATAAATGTTCTCTAACACAACCTGTTTAGTTCATAGGACAATTAGTTATTTTGATTCAAAATTGGAATTGTCCTGACGTGGTGCTTATTTATTAATTTTTACTTTTTTAGTCATATTTGGACAATTTGGACAAATCAACGGAAAACGAATTAGAATTCAAAGAAAGAAAAGAAAAGGAAACACTATTATGAGAAATAAATATTTTTTTAAAATAAACTAAAAAAAACGCGTGCAATTTTGGTCTCATTACATAACTTTCGTCACAAAAGCATATTAACAGTGCATGTGAGAGACATGACCTACTTCAGATATTGGGGTTAGGAACGAAAATTGTACGTTAGGAAGATACGTGATGCAATGTGGCGAGATTTATAAAAGTGAAACCAATTTAAATTGCGCAAAGCCCGAGTTATGAGAATGAGAATGCACCCTTCTATTGTGATGTATGGAACTCTATCAATTTATCCTCACTGAAATTTTCTCTTGATTGGTCAGGTCAACTTGCCATGCTTTTAGCGCGGCGTCGGGGAAGGCCGGAGCGATGATCGGCGCTTTTGGGCTGCAAAACTACACGCAAGACGGCAATGTGCATAAAATCAAGAAAGCTATGATTTTTTTGGCGTTTACCAATATATTGGGATTTTTTTGCACTTTTCTGGTAACGGAAACAAAGGGCCGCTCACTGGAGGAGATTTCGGGTGAGGACGGTGGCTATGGTGAGACTCAAATGACTGGAAAACGGCCCGGTAGCCGATCGGAAAATCATGAAGATGATTCGAGGAATTATGGCTAACTGGGGAGGTCATTCAGTTAATCCCCGGCCGGCAGTGCTATATATCACCATGAGCTTGAAGAAAAATACTACTACTATTCTAGTAATGCATGCAATGTGCAATTAGGAAATGCATGGATGTAGTAAAAAGGGCACTATAATAGGAGGTGGATATATATAATGTATTGATCCTTCAATAAGTGGAATTTTGTTCTTGCTTTTTTTACCATAGTTTTTGGTGCCCTTTATAAGGAAATGAAGGATGTGTAAAAGTTAAAAATTGTGCTATGAAGATTTAAGAAAAAGTTTATTAATTTGAGTCCCATTTTAAATTTTGATCAACAAAGGGTGAGAAAATTGATGTATTTCTTTAAAGATTTTATTTTTATTTATTTTTCAATTAGCTATAACTTATAAGTTAATGCAAAAAACAAACACATAGAACTAGGGTTGCACAATGAGTCAAACTAGCTTGCGAGGTAGCTCGACTAGAGCTCGAGCTCATTAACAAATCCAATTAAGCTTAAGTCTAATTATACCTACTAAGGACTCACAAGTCGGTATATATATATATATATATTGCTATTTTCTTTTTAATTTGAAGTTTGTATTTTTTTTGTTTTTTAACTTGATCTTTTAACTAAACAATATCGAACTTATATCTTGATTTAGTGTTCCTTATTTGTTATAATTATAGTCTAGAGCTGCACACCACGTGTATAATAATGATCTTATCTTATGAGAGAATATTTGTATAAAAACAAATTTTAAAGCAAACAAATTCCTTATTCTAGTTGTGTATATTTGTGATGTGGAACATCTAATAAAAATAGATTACCTAATTGAGGCTTGGCTTAATAATGGGAAATAAAATTAGTAAATTTATATAAGCTATTAATAGCCAAATTTACGGTTTCTAAACAAGCGGGGAAGGAGGTATTACTTAAAGCCGTTATTCTGTCCAAGCAATCCCGACTAGGGGTGGCAAAATGGTTTTGGACCCATGGGGTCCAACCCAATCCAATAGGTTTTGGGTTGGGTTGGGTCCAAGGAAGTTTTTGTTGGGTAGATTTAGGTGGAGTTCTATTGGGTCCAAAAAAATTTTGGGTCCTTTATGGGTCGAACTTGGGTCCACTATGGGTCCATTTTGGGTCCTAAATGGATCCAAATTAAGTTCAACATGTAAAAATTATTTTTTAATTCTAATATCAATAATATATATATTTACACATACTACACACATTTTCATACAATACACATATTTTCACACACATTACACACTTTTTCACACACTACATATATTTTCACACATTTTACACACACTACACACATTTTCACACACACTACACATTTTTACACACATTTTCACACATTACACACATTTTCACACATTACACATATTTTACACACACTGCACATATTTTCACACACTACACATATTTTCACATATTTTACACAAACTACACGTATTTTTACACACACTACACATATTTTCACACACAGATCACATATTTTACACACACTACACACATTTTCACACACTACACATATTTTCACACACACCACATATATTCACATACTTTACACACACTACACACATTTTCACATACTACACATATTTTTACACACACTACACATATTTTCACACATTACACATATTTACACTCACTACACATATTTTCACACACGCCACATATTTTCACATACATTATACATATTTTCACACTCTACATATATTTTCACACATTTTCACACACACCACACATTTTACACACACTACACATATTTTCACACCATCACACATTTTACACATACTTTACACACACTATACATATTTTTCGCGCACAAATCATATATTTTACACACACTACACATATTTTACACACACTAGACATATTTTCTCACACAGATCACATATTTTACATACACTACACACATTTTCACACACTATACAAATTTTCACACACTATACACATTTTCACACACATTACACACATTTTACACACACAATACACATATTTTCACACCATCACACATACTACACATATTTTCACACACATATCATATATTTTCACACACACTACATATATTTTCACATACTACACATATTTTCACACATACATCACATATTTTACACATACTACACATATTATACACACACTATACATATTTTCACACATACTACACATATTTTCACACACACATCACCTATTTTACACACACTACACATTTTCACACCATCACACATTTTACACATACTACACATATTTTCACACATATATCATATATTTTACACACACTACACACATTTTCACACACTATACAAATTTTCACACACCATACACATTTTCACACACATTACACACATTTTACACACACAATACACATATTTTCACACCATCACACATACTACACATATTTTACACACACTACATATATTTTCACACACTACACATATTTTCACACATACATCACATATTTTACACATACTACACATATTATACACACACTATACATATTTTCACACACAGTACACATATTTTCACACACACATCACCTATTTACACACACTACACACATTTTCACACATTACACATATTTCCATACACACATCACATATTTTACACATATTACACGTATTTTGCTTACATTTCACATATTATCACACACACTACACATATTTTTCACACACTACGCATATTTTGCACACACTACACATATTCTCACATACACTACACATATTTTGCACACACTACACATATTTTATACATACTACACATATTTTACACATACTACACATATTTTCACACACGCCACATATTTTCATACCCCTATCACATATTTTGCACACACTACATACTTTTTCCCACACACGAAACGTATTTAAAACATACTACACACATTTTCACACCTACATCACACAATTTACACACCTATCAAACATTTTAACGCATTTTAAAATGCGTGATGGGTGTGTGAAAATGTTTAGTGTGTGTAAAAATATGTGTAGTGTATGTAAAATGTGTAGTATATGTAAAATGTGTGTAGTTAGTGTGAAAAGATGTGTAGTATGTGTAAAATACGTGTAGTGTGTATGAAAATATGTGTAGTGCGTGAAAATGTATGTAGTGTGTGAAAAATGTGTGATGTGTGTGTGAAAATATGTGTAGTGTGTGAAAATATGTGTTGTGTGTATAAAAATATGTGTAGTGTGTGCGAAAATGTGTGAAGTGCATGAAAATGTGTGTAGTGTGAAAAATGTGTGTAGTGTGTGTGAAAATATGTGTAGTGTGTGTAAAATGTGTGATGTGTATATGAAAATATGTGGTGTGTGAAAATGTGTGTTGTGTGTGTGAAAATATGTGTAGTGTGTGTGAAATGTGTGATATGTGTGTGAAAATATGTGTAGTGTGTGAATGTATGAGTAGTGTGTGTAAGAATGTGTACTGCGTGAAAATGTGTGTAGTGTGTAAAATGTGTGATGTAGTGTGTGAAAATATGTGTACTGTGTGTGAAAAGTGTAGTGCATGAAAATGTGTGTAGTATGTGTAAAAATATGTGTAGTGCGTGAAAATGTATGATGGGTGTGTGAAAATATGTGTAGTGTGTGTGAAAATATGTGTGGTGTGTGTAGAATGTGTGATGTATGTGTGAAAATATGTGTAGTGTATGAAAATATGTGTAATGTGTGAAAATATGTGATGTGTGTGAAAATATGTGTAGTGTGTGTGAAAATGTGTGTAGTGTGTGAAAAATATCTGGTGTGTGTGAAATATGTGTACTGTGTGAAAATATGTGTAGTGTGTGTGAAAATGTGTGATGGGTGTGTGAAAATATGTGTAGTGTGTGAAAAATGTGTGATGGGTGTGTGAAAATGTGTAGTGTGTGTAAAATGTGTGTAGTGTGTATGAAAATGTGTGTAGTGTGTGAAAAATATGTGGTGTGTGTGTGAAAATATATGTACTGTGTGAAAATATGTGTGGTGTGTGTGAAAATGTGTGTAGTGTGTGAAGAATGTGTGATGGGTGTGTGAAAATATGTGTAGTGTGTGTGAAAAAATGTGTAGTGTGTGCAAAATGTGTGATTTGTGTGTGAAAATATGTGTAGTGTGTGTGAAAATGTGTGTAGTGTGTATGAAAATATATGTACTGTGTGTGAAAATGTGTGTAGTGTATGAAAAATGTGTGGTGCGTGTGTGGAAATATGTGTACTGTGTGAAAATATGTGTAGTGTGTATGAAAATATGTGTGGTGTGTGTAAAATGTGTGATGTATGTGTGGAAATATGTGTAGTGTGTGTGAAAATATGTGTGGTGTGTGGAAAATATGTGATATGTGTGAAAATATGTGTAGTGTGTGAAAATATGTGTAGTGTGTGAAAATGTGTGTAGTGTGTGTGAAAATAAGTGTAATGTGTGTGAAAATGTGTGTAGTGTGTGAAAAATGTGTGGTGTGTGTGTGTGTGTGAAAATATGTGTACTGTGTGAAAATATGTGTAGTGTGTGTGAAAATATGTGTGGTGTGTGTAAAATATGTGATATGTATGTGAAAATATGTGTAGTGTGTGAAAATATGTTTAGTGTGTGTGAAAATGTGTGTAGTGTGTGAAAACGTGTGTGGTGTGTGTGAAAATATGTGTAGTGTGTAAAAAATGTGTGGTGTGTGTGTGAAAATATGTGTAGTGTGTGTGAAAATGTGTTGTGTGTGTAAAAAATGTATTATGTGTGTAGAAAGTATGTATGTGTGTTAAACTCTATTTGACTTGATTCCATTTTGAATCTACTTTGGGTCTAAGTTGGGTCCACTTTGGGTCCTGGTTGGGTCCAAGTTGGGTCCACTCTGGGTCCTTATATAAAACTTAGTTGGACCCAACCCGCATTGGACCCATGAACTTGGACCCATCATGGACCCGACCCAAACCTGACCCGACCCACCCATTTGCCACCCCTAATCCCGACCCATACAATGAGTGTATTCAACTTACCGAATAAGACTTCTTAAAGAAATTGAATCATTTATGGCAAGCTTTTGGTGGGATAATCGACAATCAATGAAGATTCATTGACTTGCCTGGACAAACAGTGCAAAATTAAGGAGGAAGGACTTGCTTTTAGGCAATCCGGATCCTCTATTACAAATGGTGTTGCATCTCCTATTACATTGACTTTTATGCATAATAAGTGTACAAAATTCAAATCACTTATATATTTAAGAAAAGATTTATATATTTGTCGTGCATAGAAGTAAATGCAATAGGAGATGCAACACAATTTTATAATAGAGGATCTTGTGTGGCTTTTAGGAAATGAAAGGCCTTTAATTTGGACAGCACGAAATTTGGAGTGGCGTGATTGGCCGTGATCCGGTTTGGGAATGAACGCATTTTCTGTTCTGTGTGGGAGCGGAACATGTCGAGCTAGCGGGAGCCAAGGTGGCAGTGGAGCTTGTTGTCCATCGAGGGTGGCAAAACGTAGTGGTGTAAGGGATTGCTTATTAGTCATCAAATGTTTACTAATTAATCAAAATCAGTCATCAAACATTTGAAGTCAAATGAAGAGGACCTCTCATCTCTCGAGTCTCTCACTCAACAGTCAACATAACATAGATTTATTTCAACAATCTTCTTTTATTTCCTTTGTTTTCGTTAATCGTTTAGGTAACATGATTGCACATTTTATTGCTCAATCGGCGGATAGAAACAAAACGGCGTTTTGATGTCCTGGTGCTATAGGTACTTTCGAGTGGGTAGTAATGCCTTTTGGTTTAGAAAATGCAGGGGCTACTTACCAAAGTACCATGAACTACATGTTTCATGATCTTATTGGAAAGTCAATGGAGGTATACATCGATGATATCGTGGTCAAAGCCCAAACACATAAAGAACATATAGAGTCTTTAATCAAAATCTTTGACCGAATGAGTCGTTTTAGTTTAAAGATGAATCCTTTAAAATGTGCTTTCGGAGTAAAGGCTGAAAATTTCTTGGGATTTTTAATCCATAACAGAGGCATTGAGGTGGATCGAAATAAATCTAAAGCAATTGTAGACACGAAACCTCCAAGAGACAAGAAAGAGTTACAACGTTTTTTGGGACAAGTAAACTTCCTGAGAAGATTTCTATCAAATTTAGCAGGAAAAACCGAGGCATTCTCCCCACTTTTACGTCTGAGGGATGAAGATAAATTTATTTGAGGAACAGAACAACAAGAATCTTTCGAGGCCATAAAACAATATCTAACGCAACCTCCAGTTTTAATTCCCCCTCAAAAAGGGAAGAAATTAAAGATGTATATATCGGAAGCAGAAGGTTCGATGGGGTGCTTTTTGGTATAAGAAAATGATAGAGGATTCGAACAAGCAGTCTTTTACTTGAGCAGACTACTAAATGATGCTGAGAAAAGATACACTTCAATTGAGAAGTGGTGCCTCAGCCTCTATTTCGCATTTGTAAAATTAAGGCATTACTTCTCTGCGTATGTCGTAGAGGTAGTATCACCAACAGATGTGATCAAATTCATGATGAATCAGCCATTAGTAAAAGGTCGGCTTAGTAAATGGAGTCTTAATTTACTCCAATTCGATTTGGTATATGTACACCAAAAGTCCATAAAAGGCCAAGCATTGGCTGATTTCCTAGCCGATCATCCTTCGAAAATAAAGAAACTGCCCGATAACGTCGAATTCGATTTGATAAACTTAGTACCATGGGTTTTATATTTTGATGGTTCTAGCACTCAAGATAGTGCGGGAATTGGGATATATATTATATCCCCAAATAAAGTAATCACCAAAATGAACGCCCAAATCGAAGGAGATTGCACAAATAATAGGGCGGAATATGAAGCTCTTATCCTAGGGTTAGAAGTGTTACTCGAGATGAATGCTAAGAGCATCGAAATAAAAGGTTATTCCCAGTTAATCATAAATCAAGTAAGGGGACTATTCAAATGTATAAGCCCAGTGGCCATAGCCTCGTTTGCTCGAGTCCACAAATTATTGAAACATTTCGAAAGTGTCAACGTTACTCACGTTTCGAGAGAAAATAATCAAGTATCCAATGATTTGGCCCAGATAGCCTCGGGATACAAAGTGAACCCATGTCTACTCGAAACAGCAAACCGACTCAAACTAAGAGTGGTAGTACCCTTCGAGCAAAGAAAGTTAAGTGTTAACAAGATAGACATTGTGAAAGAAAAAGATGATTGGCGCCTCGAAATTATTGAATATCTTAAAACTCCGTCTCAAAGGGGCTTCTCGAACAGATTAAAGTTAATGGCCCACCATTATTTTTATGACGGTCAAGAGTTATATAGGAAAGATTCTCAAGGGATTTTGTTGAAATGCCTTGATTTAGAAGATGCTTTGATTACAATGGCCGAGACACACGAAGGTGTTTGTGGTGCCCATCAAGCAGGCCATAAAATGAGATGGTTGATACACAGGTATGGATTCTATTGGCCTACAATCTTGCGGGATTGTATAAATTACGCCAAGGGATGTAAACGATGTCAAAAATTTGGCAAAATCTTAAGGCAACCTACGGTCGAATTAAAATCTATAATCAAACCCTGGCCTTTTCGAGGGTGGGCTATGGATATCATCGGCGAAATTAAGCCGGCCTCGTCTAAAAGGCACCGCTATATTTTGGTGGCGACTGATTATTTTACAAAGTGGGTCGAGGCCAAAGCTTTCGAGAATATTAATTCGAAAGCAGTGATCGACTTTATAGGGGAAAATCTAATAGCTAGGTTCGGAATCCCAGAGTCTATCACAGTTGATCAGGCGAGAGTCTTTAATAGCATGGAGATGCTCGAATTTATGACTCAATTCGGGATAAATTTGCTCAATTCCACACCATATTATGCACAAGCAAATGGATAGGCCGAATCATCCAATAAGTTGATTAAGGGTTGTATTTCGAAAATGATAAGCAATAATCTGAGGGATAGGCATGAATTGTTGATCGATACTTTGTGGGCCCTAAGGACGATCAAGAAATATAGTCTTGGGATATCTTCTTGTCAGTTGGTTTATGGGCATGAGGCAGTGATACCAATAGAAGTCAATATAAAATCGAAAAAGATTTTGGAGCAAACACTACTCACATCGAAGGAGTATGCTGAAAACATGAACATTGAAATGTTAGATCATGAAATGTTACAAATATCAGCCTTACGACAAATTGAGTCTCAAAAGAAGAAAGTTGAAAAAAGTTACAATAAGAAAGTAAAAGAAAGGTCATTCTAAAAGGAAGATTTAGTGTGGAAAATAATTTGGCAGGAGGTTCGAAAGACCATTTTTATGGTAAATGGTCACCTACTTGGGAATGGCCATTCCTGATTTCAAAGAAATTAACTGGTAACGCATATAAACTTTGTTCGAGCACTAAATGCACGATATCTAAAAAGTTATGTGCCCACAATATGGGAAGCAAATAAGCAAGTCATACTCGAAAGATTACCTGAAACGACAAAAAATTTCATTAGTAATAATATCCAATGATTACATAAGGGAAAGTAAAAAAGAATCTAAGATTTGAAAATATTCGAACAAGTAAACAAAATATCTAACGAGGATTCGAAAGCATCTCGTTCTTGGAGGGCTGGTCTAACCACTTCCTCAAGCTCATGGTTTAACTGAACCATTTGACCGTTGAGGGCTGCCACATCCTCTTCGACTTGATTAGCCAAATCGGTATGCTATGTTCTCCGAGCTTGAAGAGTAGCTATTTGGGCATCCAAAGAAGCAATTTCATCCAGATAAGTAGCCTGAGTACCCTCCAAGATAGCAGTCTGGTCCTGGAGATGGCTAATCTGTTGATGGTGAGCGACGGATACGTCCGCCTCGAAGGGATTGATCCCTCGGGCCATCAAAGCGCGAAGGTTGTGGAGACTGGTTTTGAGCACTTCACGCGTCGACTGAAAGATTGATAGCCGCTTCTCAGACAACCTTGAAGAGACCCCGTCAGGATAAAACTTCAACTTGGTGATCAACAAAGGATCAGTGGGTCGAATCCTAATGTCGTGAAACACTTCATTGAAACCAACCTGAGAAAATTCCAAGATATCTGCACCACAAAAAGATACAACACGTTATTCGAATGTAATGGTAAAGAGGAAGCCTAAGAAATAGACCAATGATATCCATACCTTCGAATAAAGAGCTCGGGGTGGCCGTCACGTTCGAGGAAAAAGGTGCCAACTCCTCGAGGATTGTTTCAATACCTGAAAACGATAAGAAATGTTATAAGAATTAAAATCAAAGGAGAAATTTGAACCCCAAAGAGAAGTTCGAGAGTATACCTTCCAGAGACGAGGTACTAGCTGCCGCTACGTTCGATGTGGAAGGGGCAGAACGAGAATCCACAGACATGGGATCTTGGTCAAGGGTGACCATTTCGAGATCATCACCAGCCCCTAGAATCATGAGAATATCGTGAAAAATGACTTAGAAAAGTGAAACTGGTAAAGCAATATAATGCACAAAATATACCTTCAAGAAGAGGCCTCGAAGAATGTCCCTCCACGATTTTTTCGATTTGCACCGAAGAAAAGGGGATTCGAGGAATATGAAAATCAAAATTGCCCACGCAATTCACCCCAAGGCTACTAAGGATGATTGGGTCCACGAATATGGTATTCGAGACTCCACGAGCAGAATAAGAGAACCGAAGGGAGGAAGGTAGTGGGGAGATGATGGGAGTCGTGTTTGTAGCTATCCCTAGAAAAAAAAGCATAAGGACCTTATTTACACTGTCTCGATCGAAAACTCGTGATAGTGAATAAGCTGGCAAAGCAACCACGTTTACCTCGAGATTGAACAGTCGAGAAAGAAACATCTGGCGAGTGGCCCATGGTCTCCTTCCAAGTGGAAGAAGTGGAAGCTTCTTCGAGAGGGCTTGGTAGAAAAAATAAACGGAGTGAGTCGCTGCCTGAATACAGAAAGATCGAAGGGATAGTCTAGAAAAGTATCAAAGGCTTAAGGCTTTACTTTCAGAAGACTCTGTTACAAAATCAGGAGATTCGACAGCCGGGGAAGATTCAAAACGTGGCTTCCCCATTAGAGGTGTAGAGAGGTCCTCTGTCTCGGCTGCAGGAGCCTCGTCCGGTTCAGTTGTACCAGCCACCCCAAAGAAGGGCATGTGGGGAGAGTCATCTCCACTCGAACCCCCAACCGGATCTACAATATACATTCGAATTCATTAGAAAAATAAAGGTTCGAAAGACAATACAAATTCATAGGAAATTTTGAAAAGACACTAGAAAACAGAAACGATGACTTACCATCAATATCCGCAGGTCCTTGTGACCGAAGGCGTTTTTGAACTTCGTCATTTCGGGCGAAAAGGTCAACCTCCTCGACAGTTGCATCTTCGACCGGGATGCTCGGAGGTGCAACTCGGAGGAGCCTTAGGGGCCCGGCGTTTCCGAGGCACAGGGCCTGGAATCACAATGTTTTCCGATCTAGACTTGGCCCCGGTAGAAAAACCCGCGGAAGGATCCACCTTGGCGGTGAAAGTAATCACCTCTGACGGCTGAGTAAGTTCCGAGGAAGAAAGAGGTTGAGGAGGAATGGAACGCTCGAAACTCCACCCGGAAGCCAGGGCATAAGGGATGATATAATCCGAATCCTATTTAAGACAAGAAAAAAAAAAGTGTTAAACGCAAAGTGGGTAAAGCATTCGAGACACACAAAGGAAAAAAGTGAAGATGTTACGACCTTAGGTGATAGATGGCTCGAAACTGGAGATAAATCGACTACACCAGTGAGCAGTTGCCAAAAAGCGACAATTTGTTTCCAAATGATACGCCTCGAGAAGAAACGACTAAGGACGGAGTTCCAAAAATCGAGGAAACAATCATCCATTTGAATGACCCTGCAAAAAGCAGGGGTGAAGGAAAGAGGCATTTGGCAAAAGATTTTCTCGTGAATGATTTTCTCTGCCTTAGCGCGATTGGAGATAGATGGGTGATAAGATCTCTCCGACCAAGGGCGGTTAAGAGTGCCCAAAAAAGGTAAAGCAAACCCTTGGCGTATGCCAAATTGCCTCGAGCAGAGCTAAAATACGAAAAACATATAATCAAATAAGAAGATGTTGAAAATCAAATAAAAGAAGGAACGATATTAGAAAACTAAGAATAGGAATTACCTGGGGATTGTAAACCTCGACGCCTGACAAATTATCAGATACTAGAAGGTCTCGAGAGGACAAGATGGACCTCCAGTGGCCTCGATCATTTGTGCAGAGATTGAGAGAGTCGATGGACCTCAACCAGGAGGGCAAAGCAATGTGGGCCCAGTGGTTTACCGCCTGCCCGTGCCTAAGTTCGACAAAGGGACACCATATCCTCGCGTGAACGGGATTGAAAATGGTACTCAAAATCAAAAGATATGACGGCCTTTCGAGAGGAATTAACAAGTTCACAGTGGCCTCCCCATAGCATACCCACGTCGAGACTGGCCTGAATTGAAACCCCATGGCCTTCTTGGGACCACGCTTGATCTCTGCCTGAATTGGCTCTTCGAGGGCTCCTAACAATTTGACGTTAAGAAATTCTGGATAGTACAAAAAGGCCCAGCAAGACAGCAGCCATAGAGGCCCTGACAACCTGCTGGCATTCAAAGGATTGCGATGCAGTTGAAACATCATGCGATAGAAATGCGCTAGCAAGAAATGGGCCAATTTGAGTGGTCCAAAAGATGCAGCAACGTTGGCCGATAAAGCAAGAAAGGTTTTGTTCACGGCGCAACCAACGTTCATAAGCAGCCGAGAAAATACAAAGTTAAGAAACAGCACCTCTTCGACCGCAGTGATGGGATAGGCAGAGTTGACGAAGTGTTTGACCAAGTTGGTATAGGCGATATTTGAGCCTTTGCTTTTCCCATTTATCCTCAACCAATGATCAACGGCTTCGAGTAGTTGAGGAGCACCTTCCACCAGTTCCCCGGTAGAAAGTTGGGTGCCACTTGGGGACAAACCGGTAATAAGAGCAATGTCCTCCAATGTCACTGTTTGGAACCCTTGGGGGAGAACGAAACAATTGTAGGGAGAATGCCATGAGTAGGCCAGGGTATTTGACATGACCCGCTCGAAATGTAGGATAGGGTAACAGGCAATTCGAATAAGCCCCAGGATTCGATTCCCATCCCAGTTCATATGAAATTGGGCCAACCACTCGAACCATGGGAATGCGTCGACTGCACCAATCCAGCCATTAATAGGTTTGCTCGAGTTGTTCCAAGCAAATTCGACGGGCTTGGAAAGAAACAAAGGGCTGTCGGCTCCCAAAGAGGGGAAAGTACCCAAGAAATTAGGGTTGCCCGAAGGAGAGGGCTTAAAAGCTTGAGGTTTAGAACGGGGGCCGAGAGCTAGATGGGCAATCGAATCGCCTTGACGCAAGGTAGCCCAGGAGGGGATTTCATGGGTACATTTAAGGATAGACACCTTGGTATCTCGATAGTGATCCATGAAATCTTGGATAATGGCATATAAAGCCTGTGCATCCTTGCAATTCAAGTGAGTCTCTCGAGAGACCAGTTTGGAAAGGTCATGAAGATCGAGATTACGGCGAGAGTCAGCCATTGATGAAGTTTGACAAGAGAAAACGAAAGAGTTCGAGAAAAAAGAGAACAAAGATTATGTTCTTTGTTTTTTGCTCTCAATAGACGGAAGGAAGAAGATGAATGCTTGTGATAATAGCAAAAAAGGAAAGACTGGATATATATATGAAATAAACACCCGATCATGAAAAGGCGCGCCTTTTCTTTAAAAAGTAATGATGGACTGGGAAGCGACCGTTCACAGAGAAGGGACACATCCATCAACATTAAGGGCAGTCGCTGAAATGCCAAGGATTTCCTAAAAAATAGATTAGTCATTTGAGGAGTAGATGTGTCGTTAAAGCACCCACGAGCTCAAAACGGTTCGCGTATAATTAAGAATGAGCGTGACATTTAATGACCCACGAGCTCAAACTCGAAATGATTCGCACACCATCAAAGAATAAACGTGTCATTTAATGCTCATGGATTCGAGATGTGCGATCATAACTGAAAATAAGACGTGTCATTTAATACACATGAATCTGAAACACTCATGTGCATTAGGGGGCATTTGTTTACACTTAAGAAAAATTGGATATGGGCTAATAATTCGAATAAAAGCCCAAGAGAAAATGCAGTCCCGATAAGTGCAGGAGGGCCAATAAATTGGGCCTGAAAATAATAGAGCCCAAAAGTTCGAGTATATTAATTCATAAGGAATATGGGCTAAAATGTGTGAAAGCCCAATAACTATTAAAGAAGATAGATAGGAAAAGAAAGAAAGGCCCTAAGATGATCCAACAACCAAGAGACGGGCGGTAAACAAAGAAATTCGAAAGGGAAGTTGGGAACAGTTCCAGAAATAGTGGGAACGTGGAAGTTACAAGAAGCCGAGAAGAAAGGCAGGAAGTATATGAAGACGAAAAAGAAAGAAGCCGATAGGACGAAAAAAAAACATTCCGCAAGAAGTCTTATTTTCATTACTGTTCAAGTAGAGTAGGTTTAGCCGATAGGAGTAATTAGAGTTAAATTAGACGTAGCTTTTGTACATTCATAGCGTAAGATAGTTAGTGATAAAGTTCGCAAGTGTTGAATCTCGTTCATATTCAAGACAGTGTAATTGCAAGAGATTCAAGCGAAAAATTCTTCATGGAGGTATATTTTTAATTGAAGTTTTTAAGTTCTAATTAATCGCTTGAGTTGTGTTGTATATTTTATTTTAATTGCGAATATTACATCACGAAAATACTTGTAAGACTTAAAGCACCGTTAGCATATATAGGCAGGGGTTAGTAGATAATTCTAAATTGTGAATTATATATCAAGTGGTTTGGATCGACTATTCGAAATCTTTTTCTAGTCTAGTTTGTTTGAAAACACGAAACAAAAACCGTAACATTTATATAGAGTAATTACAATTAAAAGGTTTTTTAATTAATTTAACTTAATGGTCACGTCCCTGAATAAAAATTCAAATGTCCCCAAGATCCAAAACCATTTAAACAAAATATTTTTTTCTCTGACAACCAAACAATCACTCTCCCGTTCCATTGCCTCCAGTTCCTTCCAGTTCACACTGAAAGCGTTAAAGTTTTGTTCAATAAGAGTCCTTACAATACAAATTTAACCCCATAAAATCCTCTTTTCATCTTTCCCTGTTGTACTGTTTCCTTTTTCATTTCCCTCCTCTATCAGTTTAAGCAGTTTCCTTTTCCCGCCATTTTCTCCTCTTCCCCATTAATTTTCATCAAATCCGCGAAGGAACGAGAAATGGCGGTGGATCAGATCGAAACCGCGCTTCGAAAAATATGTGATTTGCACGATAAGCTCAGCGGCGCCATTATTCGCTCCGTCTCGCGTGCACATTTCCTCAACTCCGTCAACAATCCGACCGGCAAATGCGAGGAATTTTATCTCCGCCGGAAAAAGAAATCTGACGATGATAATCCGAAGCAGAAATCGGATACCGGTGCTGAATTCGTGAAGGAGTTCCAGGCATATGGCGATGACTCGGTCTCGGCGGTTGTGGAGGCGAGGAGTTTGTACGCTATTCGAACAGCGCTTGAAAATCTCGAAGATCAGCTCGAGTTTTTCCGTGTGAGTTACTTAAAATTTCTATAATTGATTGTCTATATGTGTTTATGTTCTTCATTTTTATGTTGCAAAGATGATTTTAGACATCGTAGACGTATTGACTAGTCATCTGAGTGAGTTTGTATGCTATTGCTATCCGAACAGCGCTTGAAAATCTCGAAGATTAGCTTGAGTTTTTCCGTGTGAGTTACTGAAAATTGCTATAATTGATTGTCTATTTGTGTTTATTTTCTTCATTTTTTTGCTTCCTACTTTTTACGAAGCGGCTACTCAGCTGAGTTTTCTGCTTTATGCGTGTGTGGTTTACTTTATTGGAGAACTGAGATTTGTTTTGTGCAGGATTTTTTTACTAGGATATTGGAAAATTTTGTTTGATAATTTATAGTAAAGTTAATTTTGGAAGAATTGATTAAGAAAATTTTATTTCCACCGGAGAAGTAAATCCGCCGATGATCATCCGGAGCAGAAATTGGATACCGGAATTGTATTCGTGAAGGAGGTCCAGGTTTATGGCGATGAATCAGTGATTTTGGAGGCGAAAAGTTAGTATGCTATTCGAACAGCTCTCGAAAATCTCGAAGATCAGATTGAGTTTTTCCATGTGCGTTTTTCAAAATTGCTATGATTTTGTTGTCTAATTGTGTTTATTTTATTCATCATTTGTTGCTTCCTGCTTTTACAAAGATGAATTTAGGCATCGTTCTCTGCTTTATGCGTGTGTGTTTTACTTTGTTGGAGAACTGAGGTTTGATTTAGGGTGAATTTTACTGAGATATTGCGAAATTTGATTTGATAGTAAAGTTACTTTTCGAAGAATTGATTAAGGAATTATGATTGGCAGAAAATAAATTGTTGCTTCTAGGAATGATAATTTTTAATGTTTAAGTTTGAACAGTAAATCTCTGGCTTATATGGTAGACATAGAAATGAAATGAGTGATAGTAATTTTTGATTGTTAATAAGCTAGGCAGGTTGAGGTTTGCAAAATTTAACCAGGACATAAATCATATAATTAAATTCAATTTTGAAAGCAAACTTTGCTTGTTCAGAGCTCTTGATTGAGTTAGATACATGTATGATCACATTGCATTTTGAAATTCGATGTTGTAACTATTGCTAATTACTATTCTGCACGATGCATGGTTAATTATATTGAAGTTTATGTGGTTTCGTTATAAGAAAACACATTTGATCTTGAAATTATTATCGAACATGAACACATTGCTTTAGCTATGAATGAGCCTTTATTTGTCATCTTGTGGATGTAAAGAACTGTTTTCACGATGAGAAGTTTTAGATTCTGAAGGAGGAGTTGAAACAGCTTTTGCGATGAATACTATGTGGCTGTGATTCCCAGAAATATACTCGCACGGCACTTTATTTAAGATATCCTAAGCAAAATAAGGTGGTTTCAGTTTTATATTATTTACAGGAAAGTTAGATTTGATTTCCACTACCATGGAAGAACAAAAGAAAAATATGCTTTGCGTATAACACTTCAATCCATTTTCATTCGAGATTTCATTGTCTCAATCGTTTGTACATTTTCTGTTCGGTTCGTTCGCATGAAGTTGGAAAAATATGGATTATAGATTTTGTGTCAGCTCAAATCTGCTACATATAGTGGTAGTTTGACAGATTTTTCTTGTTTGCATTAATGTTTGTTTTCTTTTCTTACTAATATTTAACTTTAGTGTTTGCTATTAGCAGATAGTACAAATACAGCAACGAGCTGAGAGAGACGCTGCAATTGTCCGTTTAGGGCAGACTCGCATTATTATTGCAATGAGATTATCTGAGCATCAAGGTAAAAACTATAAACTCATTCAAGAAGCACAAGCTTTGGTAAGTGACATCCGAGAAACTAGTCGGTTTGTTGCACCTGAATGTCCTTTTAGTGAGAGCTTCATACCACAGAAACGGAAGGGCCCAAATGCAATTATCAATTTCTTTGTCTCTTGTTTTACTTTCTTGTCCAAGTCCCTCAAATTGGATCATAAAACCGGGATTCTTGGAAATGCTGCATTGCTTGCTCTCAGTATGCTTGCATTCATGCATCTTAATCAAGGACATTGTGACTGGAGATATACATTGCACCTATCCCGATTCCCGTGTGCATGATCATTCTGCCTTTGCCAGAAAGATGAGGAAAATTTCTCCTATAACTCCGTTGGATGTCATGTTCGCGAGGGGTTAAGTTGGGGAAAGATTTCTTTATGCTACCTCTTCTGCATGTGAATTTTGTGAAAGCAATTGAGAAGTATCTTACAGGTTAGTATCATGGACTTCTGCCTTTTGTTGAGTTGTGATGGCATGCGATTTCTTGATGTGTTTGGTTGATGCTGTTTTCTTCCCCTTAGTTGCAATTTTATTTTCCTTTATTGGAAAAAGGGGATGATAAATTTTGATAATGTGTAGGATAAGAATGTGTACTACTATGATGCACAGACACGGGACACGGACACGTGAATTTTAAAAAAAAAATTAGTACATAAATCCGGTTAAGACACGAATGTTCATGTACATTTTTATTTTCTCTCAATAGTTGGACACGGACACGGTGCGTGTCTGACACTACACGAAATGATTTTTCGGAGTGTCCGTCCATTATAGGTGTACTATAATGGATGAACACTAAAAAGAAGCACCTGGTGTCGTATCGGACATGGATACAGACACAGACACGAACGTGGTTCGGACACGTGCAAATTGAGTGTAGAGAAATTAGATAAAAAAAAGAAAAAAGATTGACATGCAGATTACGTGTTCAGCAAGTTTCGTGTCTGCATGTCTTACATGTTTCGGATACTGGGATACGTTGAGCGACGCTGTGGTAAGTACGGTGAGCCGTGCTCTCCGTATGGTTATTATCGACACTAATGTCAATGAGTCTTTAATCGTCTTAATTCCTAAAGAGACAATACAAACTTCTACTCTTCTGGCTAGGATTATTACATTGATCCACCTATCACAGGCCTTGATTGTTGGGTCAGTCCAAGAACTTAACTTGGGCCTATATCTATTTTTTTATTGTTAAGCCCAACAAGTTTCTTAGTCGCTTTTTTCAACTTCTCAATTGATATGTTCCCCTCATTAGTTTCCTTTACCATGCAAATTATCTTCAATCATTTCCTACCTTTTAGGATGTGATGCACTGATATATACTTTAGGAAATTCTAGACTTTTTTCCCATAAAGAGAAATTCTAGTCGAACTTACTTTGAGTTTGATCCAATTCAAAAATAATTTATTTATTTTGTAACGAATAATCCAATAATTGTAATTCATTTACTTTGTAAATTATACTTGTATTCACCTGTTCCTAAAAAATAAAATAAAATAAAAACAATGGCACCTCACTATAGACTATTTCATCGATTTTTATTTTTTGAATTAATGAAACATCGATAGTATATTTTGAAGAGTAATGTTTTCCCTTTCCAACCCTGCATTAAATGAGATGGTGAAACATACAGATGATCAGACCAATATGTTCTTATTATAAGTTTAAATCTCATCACAAATTACTATACAAATTATCAGTGGTTAATCTCTTTGAAAAGTGTACTTTACTTTTATAATTTTAATATCAGAAAATGAATTATATGCAACTTGTATGTCTTGATCAATTGTTTTACATCCTCATTCCATCCACTCAGTAACTAAGTTAATTATGTGTGCTTTGTTTTCGGATCATGCATCTTTTATATAGTGTATCAAATTTCTAAAACTCTTGGACCTCATTTAGGGACAGTACTAAATATGTTGTTAATTGTAACAATGTTATTATAAAGCACGAATCACGAGCATAAATAAGAACTTGCCTCAATAAGGGCTGAAAAGCACCCTTAGTTATACTCAACTCAAGATTAATTCGAAGAGTAGGTTCGAGTTTGGTTCGTTATCATAATAAATCTACTTGAATACATTTTTTTGTTGGATAAGTTTTAAAGCTTGGATTAAGCGTGACTTGTGTTTGGCTCGATTGAAACTTGTTTGAGCTTGCCTCGATTAACAAATAAATCAAGTTCTAATATATATTTTAAAACTCGATAATAATTGGAATAAACTAGAATAATATTTTGTACCGCTCGATTAGATTTGTTTACAAACCTAACCTCTCAACAATAATTTAACACTTGTTGACCATAATTTATAATAATCAACTGCAACACAAAAATAAGATTGTAGGGAATGAATGCATAATAGTATACCAAATTAAACAATAAGAACCAGGGATCGACTGATTTTCATGAGTAAAAATTTGCATTCAAAGTCAAACATATCTGCACCATTAATGGCAAGAATCATCTACTAGCTATTCAGTACATATAAGAGTCACTGTCATTTCCAGACTCCAGATTGATCTTAAGTTTAGGAAAAAAAAAAAAAAAGAGGTTGTGATTTAACTATTAATTTTTAGATAATCACTGTTAAGTGTCTCTTAAACTGCCTTGAAATAGCTTCAATGCATGTGATTTACTTCGATTATCACATTTAATCACATTCTTTTACGGGATTATTCTCTTTTAATTACATTAATGCATGTCGACATTATGATCATCAAGGTTGCAGTAACAAATTGGATTGTTTAATTCATATGAATCGTCTCTCATTAATTCGAGCAGTCGTGTTTCAAGATATGTATCAACTTGAAAATAATATTACAGATCGTGATATATAACTATTGAGGTGAAAGAGCATAAGGTCATATAAATCCTATAACGATAGGACTGAAATTTTTACAAATGAAGTAGATTTTCATAGCTAGTAGATAGGATAATAACGCCAATGAAGTGTAGCTCTACTGGCGATGTTGAGGCCTCAAGATGTCATAGGTCTTTGATTCTACTCCACCACCAACGTGTGTCTTTTTCTGTTTTTATAGTAATTGTTAACTGATTGTGATAGTTGCTAATTGATTGCAAATTATTATATTTTTAACAAGTATCATGTAATTGAAACATTCAAAAAAAGAAAAAGAGGATAATAACAATTCACTACGCCCAATGGATTCGTGCCCACACAACTAGCTTTATGATGCTAGCTACGCCCAAGCGGATATTGCAACGCTTCATCTGTATTACAAATTAGCTTTGTGTTAGCTCTTAGCCAGATGAACATTGCAAGACAGGCGTCACCACTTGCGCCACATATTGCAATTAGATTGAATGACTTTGATACCAATTAATACGATATTAAACTTTGGGTCTAAATCTTGTAGTGCAATTAGAATCAGAACAAACTTTTATTTGGCTTATAGTTATCATGATTTTGTAGGGCAACATTACAATAATGTTAAAGGACAGTGGATTTTACTATTTTATACAAGCATGTTCTTAAAAAATTATAAATACTGAGACGCTGTGGCGCGGTCATGCAAATCTTCACCTTGATCACTCCACGTTTGGACTTATTTTAATTAACTCAAATAATTAAAAAAATGTAAAAAAGAAGAAAAAAATATGAAAAATATTGAGGATATGTCCTGGCAATTAATTTTCAGATTGATGAGAATGATGCTCTTTGAGGGCAGTTTAGTCTTTATATGATATTGATTTTTCACATAACATAACATGTGAATCAAGATAAACTACATGGGGAGGGCATTACTCGCGATCAAGCAAAACGATGCCTTTTTTCCACTTGTAAGCCTTTAGTCACTTAGTAGAGGAGAGTGAAAAATAAACCAAGTTATTCGATATTTTGTTCCGTTTGAATCGTTAAAAGCTCGTTTGAGCTTAATACATTAAATAAATCAAATTTGAATTTTTCGTCGACAAATTTTGAAGTGCGTTTCCATTAAATAAAAGTACAAAAATGATCGAGTTACTTGAGCTTGACATGTGTTTGAATCAATTAAAATTCATTCGACTTCCATTCAATTAATAATGATTAAACTCAAATACAAACACTAAAGCTCGATAATAGAAAAAAGACAAGTCGCAAGTCTTTTTTCTCTTAAAGACGAAAACAATACACATGAAAAATCAGAATCAAGCCCACAATCCAGATGGAGAAAATAACGAGATTTATAGGAGTGGGCAGGATTATGGTTGTTCCTAGAAAACGTCCGCAAAACCCTGCTATGTAATTACTCTTTCAAATCGGATGGAGACAAGGGTCTTGAGAGCTAGGCTTATAAGTTCCAAACTTCTTTCTCCTTAGTGAGACGCCTTTTAAGCAGGCAATACCTTGTGTAAGGGTGTCCAGTATGCGAGAAAGCAAGTGCATGCCACACTAAATTGGCGCCGTCTGTGGGAACGAGGTCATGTGCTCTACCCAAACCCCTTGTCTGAGGGGGCTTATGATGTGTATATAACTATTCTCCCACATCGGATGAAGAGGAGGGTCTTGAAAGACATATAAATCTCAAGCTCTCTTCTCCCAAGTGAGGCGCCTTTTAAAGACTAACTCGTGAGACTCCGGCCAAAACAGATAATACCTCATGCAAGGGCGTCCAATAAGCGAAAAAGCTTTGCATGCCACATATAATATCTTGCTCAACTTTACTCAATTTGTTATGGTCCAATGCATGGGCAGGACATTTTTTTGGATTAGTAGCGATACATTTGATGCGTATGCTTAAATTTATAAAAGTATAAAATTATGTAAATGCTTATTATATTGTTTTTAATTATGATATATTTTTAATTGTTTCCCTACAGATTTACTTTGATTTATGATATGTTTTATTAAAAAAACCTCATACAAAATAAGATGAAATTATGTTATTGAAATACATCGGGAGAAAGATGGAAAAGAAACGTTGAACGGTTGAAGAGAAATGAGAGGTTATCTTCTTAAATGGTGTTAATTTCATTTTTTGTACGTTTAAAAAGGCCCGATATATATTTACCATAATATATAAATAAATAAATAGCTTAAAACTAATAAAATATCAACTATAGCAAATTAAATAGCTATATTAATGAAGACCAGAAAGTAAGAACTGCAAAAACAATGGCCTAGGAATCCTAAACCCAATTAATTATGTTCTGGTTCCCCATGAATGTGTATTTTACAGTATAGTACATGGTGACCCATGTCGTGTTAGCTTAAATTATTTTATTACCAAAATTACACGTGGCAAGTTCATATCTATAGAAGAATCTGATACTGAACCATAAAAATTCAATTTTAATTTATAAATTCCGGCAAAAGGGTCGTGCCCACGAGTGGAATGGAGAGGCATGGACCCTGAAAATCAGGTTAATTAATTTCAAACCTAACTCATATATATATAGATATATATGTTAAATATACTTTATTTGTACTTGTAGGATTTGTCTTAAATGAAGACAAGATTGAGAATGACAAGTTGACCCCCACTTTGAGTGTTTTGTGATGAGTGGAAGATTGCGTGGCGGAGTAGTGGTTGAGCTGCCACGCAGCCGCCGGAGAAAAGCGGCGACCAGGTGGGTTGATTAGCTTAATTAATTGGGTAATTATGTTCTAATTATTGTGGCAACATATGGTTATGGGAAGCACATTATATGGTTGCTTTGGAGAAAAGAACACAAGGGGAAAATTCTATAATATTGGAGATCGAATTTTGGTTTGATATATTTTGATTACATTTTTTCGCATTTTCTTGCATTTCATAGATTACATATACACAAACAAGGAAATTCTGGTTTGAAGTTGGTTTGGTCTAATTTAAATGTAATTCACTTATTTGGAATCAATCAAGTAATAAGTGTATTCACATTGTGAATTCAGAATTTGGACCCGGATTTTCCATACAAAGATGAGGAGTACTAAATTATTAACAAGGGTAAAATAGTTATTCATCTGATTGAAACCATTATTATATTAATTTATGACATTCTATGAAGATGGAGTGAACATTATCGTCGATGTAGTACAATCCATAAAGAGATATCCCACACATTAATATTGAAATGGTCAATTAATGGTGAAAGATACAATCTCAACGACTCTTTTAAATTACTTTTTTTATGTATTCTCTCTTTAAACCTTGAACTAGATTGGACGTATCAGAGTTTAATCGAGAAATCTCCAAACTTCATGCACATGTTGGTGTTGTAGGTCAATCAACTTCATTGCAAGGCAACTTACTTAGGGATGAAACAACTTGAAGACGAAAGATAACTTCGTATTCAGATGATTTATGTTGGCTACGTAAGAAGGGCATAGTAGTGGGATTTTCCGAATTAATGGACGCAATTGGATTTGTACCTATAATGAGATATAACATGAACTTACCTTGTGCAATCGATCAAGGAAGAATCCAAATCAAAAGAGACGAAATATTTCAAAATTTCCCAATATTTAAGGCTTTTTGAGCCAAAAAGAAGGTATAGACTAACAAGAACCAAAACCTCAAACCTTTTCATGCCAAAAGAAAAATGAAATAAGATAAAATTGAAGATGGCAGACAAAAAACAAAAAGACAAGTAAAATAATCCATTTTCTCCCCATTTTAAGGTACACAATAAATTGCAACTAATGTTCTTTTTTTGTTAATAATACAATTTCATGTCTCCCTCATTTTCCGAGCACTTGGAATCCCAGACAGAAGTTCCAACAACAAAAGTACCAAACACCACACATTCTCTCTCATTTCAAAACACATACTCAAATTAGAAGACACCTTAAATAACTAAAGCACAAAACTCAATTGGTCAATAACTAAGGCCCCGTTTGACCCGTTAAGTTGAGAAGTCAAAATATGTATTTGGATTATAAATGCAATTTAGATGAGCGTTTAGGCCTCTCTTTTCCAGTCTCGAAATGATTTTTTCTTTTTTTTTCTTTGGTTTGGAGACCACATTTTGATAGAGCTGAAAATTAAGATTTTTTCACAATCGATTTTGCTAGAATCTATTCATCCATAATTAATTATACAATAAGTGTGTCAACTTCATCCTAAGTATATGAGGTGCAACACTTAATTAACGGTTTTCGCACTCATCTTTTATACAACAAGGTGTAACTTACTTGACCTTAATGCAAAAGTTAAAAAAATAGTCAACTAGAAAATTACAATTTCGAGACATTTCAACCACATATATCCATAATGTCTTGATTATAGCCAGATTTGAGTTTTGAGAGCTTATATATAAAAATAAGAAATTGTAATAAAAATATCAAGTTACTTAATTGTTATATCGGGTTCTTGACTTGAGTGTCGATCATTCAACAGTCACTAAATTTAAGCATAATTTTAGAATCTAATACTTAAAATCAATTTTCAACTATTAGTTGCTTGATTTAATCTTATACTGACAATTTTTTTTTAGGGAAAATTACATCAACACCCACTACTATAATAGGTATTACACAAACATACCCTCTTATAATTGAAATTACAAATACTTAACCCACTGTAATTGAAAATTACATTTATCCCCGTCAATTGTCAAACAATACTAAATGACATTTTGGCCATTTACTTAAATTATTAAAAACTATATAAAAAGTTGAAATAATATTTTTGTTACGGTCATACCCCCTCTTATAATGTGTAATTACCAAAAAAAACCTCATTTGTTTTTTAAGTTACCAACACCCCCCTACAAGGGGCTAATTGTAAGGTTTTTAATGGTTGAACTGTAAGAATTTTTTAATACATAGGGAGTGACTGTAAGAAGTACATTATAACAGGGAAGGTTTGCGTAATTTCCAAAATAAGAGGGGAGGTTGGTGTGGTTTTCTTAAATGACATTTGGACAGAGACATTTTTGAAAATTTGCATGATGGCATCATCAAAAAACTGATCTCAGGTGGATAAATGTAACATTTTAATTATAGTAAGTTAGGTACTTGTAATTTCGATTATAAGATGATAACTTTGTGTAATTACCTCTTATGACAGAGGGTGTTGAAGTAATTTTTCTTTTTTTTTTATGAACATGAAAAGATACTATACTAAATAGATATTAAATTAGCATCAACAAACAAATGAACAAAATTCGAGAGTATAAGCCCCTTAACAAAACAAAAAAAAACGAAAAAACTGCAAATCAAGCAAAACGATGAGCGACAGAATTTGCTAACCGTGATCTCACAATTGGATCATGTACTCGCAAATGATCAGCACCATTATAGCTCATACACAAACAATAGTACGTGTATTGCATATGTCTTTAGTATGGGACTTGTATTAAACCAGCACTAGAAAATCTTACTAGAATGTTAAGAAGCCACGTCACCACCACGTGAGGATGGACACGTGGCATTAGGTGGTTAGTCGGAGGGGCCATGGAGGGCGCCGATAACAGTCGCTCGGAAAAGTGAGATGTCAGGTGGGACCCACTTTTGTGGAGTCTCGAGACTGATACAGTTCTTACTGTCTCTATTTACCAAAAGATGCATGCACTTGAAAACTTTTCCATTATATGTGGTAGATCTTTGCCAATATTTTTAGCTGATTGATATGCCCTATTTTGGAGATGATTTTATGTCATGCGGGGTTCAACAAGATCGGCACATCATATATCATATATTATTAGATGTAGGATAAGATATTCAAAACCACTCAAAACACTTGCATTCACGGGTGTTGAATAGACCGGCTCCATTGGAACCGGTCTATTCAAGAATTTTTTCCTATTTTGGGGCATAAAGTTCGAATTACAAATCTATTCTTAAAACACCATGAAATTGCCTAAAAGACACTGTATCTTCGCGTTTTTGATGGGTCGAACGTTCGACTCGAAACCCACTTGACGACCCGTTATGAGCACCGTTGGATCATGCCACGTGCATCATCTAGGCGAGCCATGCATATGTTTTGGATTCGTGCGCCGTATAAATTTATAAATTTAATTATAATGGCCAATTAATGCTAGGCAAAAAGCAAAAAGGTTACAAAGTCGATAAGTATGCAAGTAATAATAAGAATCATAATTATAAAAAGAGCCTTTTTAGTCTTTCCTTTTAAATTAAATTTATTATGGAACATCAAATTGAAGTTTAGTTAACAAATTACGATATTAAATAACTTGCTAATGTATGTAATGTAAGAGAGAGCGTCTGTCACATTATCATAAGTTATTACCTAAATTGATCATTTTCATTTTCATTTTCATCTGATTATCTTAAAATTAATAAACAAACATATATAAATCCTACAAATGTATTTAAATCAAAGGCAAAATTAATATTATGCCCCTACATCTGATGGTGGATAAATATTCATGAAGGCTTGTGTCCTAAATGGGTCGTTGTGCTTTTAGTCGAGATGAATCGACCTAAGATAGAAGTCAAGCCATGAGCCGACTAAAAAGATTATCAATTTCAACGTGTTTCCACTGGGATCATAGTACTTGACATCGATTGACACACTCAAAACCTATGGAACATCCTTTTATTCGTTGTTACAAGACTATTGCTTGAATCCAACATAAGGAACTTAATCAATATGTTATTTTAGGTTGTTTATATATGCTACACATAAAGGAGGGGGAATTTGCATAAGTGGTACACTAAAGGACTTTACATGTTTTTTTCAATATCAAAAAAGTGGCACATTGAAATTTGTGTTGAAATTGCTAAATTCTCATCAGGGTGTATCCAAATTGCCAACGTGCTACTTTTCTTGTTGACAAAAACGTGTAAAATCCTCTTTGTATCAATTTTACTATTTTCAATACAAAGGAGTTCGAGCTGTACTATAGAGATATGTACTTAAACGACTACACTAATTTATTATGTCATACAAACGACTCGAACACACACACACACACACACACACATATATATATATTCTAGACGAAGAGGATATCCTGACCTAACAAATTTAGGCCGATAGTTTTAATCATACGCCACACAGACCCGATAAGACTCCAAATAAGAAAAAAAAAGTCATAACTTGTGACAGCTTGAGATTGAATTCAGGACCTCCCACATAAAAGTGGAAGCTGATACCACTAGGCTAACAAACCTTAGGTGAGTCACATACATATATACATACACATAAACACATCATTATATATATATATATATATATATATATATAATTTGTGTTAACCTGATCAAATGCAACTTGTGATGCTCATATTGTTTTACTTGGTTTAAGTGTAATACTTAATTCAATTGATTGCATGAAATTGACTTCGAAAAATATAGAAGAGAATAAAATCATTCTTGACAAAAATATGTTAATAAAATTTAAGAAATAAAATTGAGGATTACAATCGCAGACTAGTAAACAGTAGGGATTTTATCTAATCTATTTAGACAAAAATAATATAATAAGATTAAAATGAAAACTAGAGAGAGAGAGAGAGAGAGACCAACATCTCTAACTTCCACTTGACGCCTTGAGACACGTTTCTGGTTGTAGATAACATTTAATTTTTGGTTTGAAATAAGCGTGTTCTCAGTTACTCATTGGTCTTTGTTTAATTTCGTACACATCAAAATGCGAGCTTACCCATTTTATTAATCTTCTCCACACTAATACCAACACCACAATAATAAAGCTTCAAGAAACTACATTTTGGCCCTTCTTTTCACAACAGATCTCGTGATTTTTTGTAGTTTTTATTTTAACTAAATTTGAATTGTTTTGGGATTAATAAGAGAAGCATAGGGATTACGTTTTTGGGTCTTGTTTTCGTTATGATCACTATCTTGAAATAAACTCTTCTAATTATTATCTTCATTCCTTAAAGGAGTTTTCAATTTTCAATATATGGGCCATGTTTTATGTCTCTTTTTCTTTTCCAAAAAGAACAAATATCCTCGATTAATGCTTTGTTAACATTCTTTCTACTAATTTATTTGGTACTATGGCTTCTTGCATTTAAAAAAATATGTGACATTTTCTTGTACTTCATTTTCTTATTTATGGATTTTTATTTAGTCTTACTCGACAATGATTTTTAGTCTATTTGTTATTATATACGTAGCTTATATTTAATAAAAAGTTAAACAAACAAACAAAGTATATTATTCACAACTTTTGTCATATATAAATGGTATTTCAACTTACGTTATATGTACACACTCCTATCATATTTTCATTTCAAACATAAGTACTTGATTAGATTGATGACAAAGCTTAATTATGAACTCGATATATCACCACGAATACATTAAAGATATTTTTTTAAAAAAAAAAATTGCATGACTTTACACTTCAAAAGTAAACTCATCAAGTTGTCTAGTTGCACAAACATTTAGCTTAAAACCAACTTGGGATTATTTGTCCTCAATAAGTGAATCGAGTTTTTCTCAATCTATGGTGGATAGATAACTCCAAGACTCCAGCTCGTACTAGCTACAATCACAATCATCTGTATATTTCATCACCTGAACAGTGCTTGTGATTGCTCCATGACTCTGAACCCCGAGAACCTCAGTGACCTTAGACATATGATCAATTTACAGAAATGATATGAACAACGTAACCAAGATATCTTGGAATTAGTTATCAACTAATTCACCTACAAAAAATCTAGCTACCAGACAAGTGGCTTATGCATGAACGTACAAATAACATTTAATTAAGCATAAAAATGTATAAAGACATTGAGAGTACACTGAGCTGGTTTTCACTAGAACCAAGGGCATCTAGGGTTTGATGATAATTAAGAAATTGATGATTAAGGGGGCAGATTTGAAGACTAATTACTAAAAAAATGCATGAGAAAAACATCTTGGACTTGATGCACATTGACTTATTCCTCAACTCTCAAACTATTTGTAGGAAAGCAGCTCCACATATATATAACAAATCAAGAAAACAACTTTGATACTGTAATTTATAGGGTTTTATAAACTGAAAAACATAATTAATTAAATTTATTTGTAAGTTTAATTAATTCACAACTAATAATAAAAATCCCCGACGAATGTAGACCCGAGTTATTTTTTGTCGAGCTCGATGTATTTATATCTTTTGTTTTATAATCTCACTTGGCTCAATGGGGAGGCCAAACTCCAAGAATAGTACGTGTTATACACATATGCATGCAACACATTTATTTTGATATATTTTGTCATCACAAATCCACATAAAATCTCTTTTTTTCCAAATTATGGGATCTGTTACGTTAATTAGAAAGGATCAAATACTTCAGTTTAAACCTCTCAAAGACATTTTCATAATTTCATACATAAACACACACAGACACGCATATATATATGTATGAAATTATGAAAATGTCTTTGAGAGGTATCTATCCATTTACATACATATATATATATATATATATATATATATGTAGGTATGTATTCATTAATAGCCTTTACTTACCAAAAAAAGTATTCATTAATCACCTTTGGGATTTGTGGACGTAAAAAATATGGCGATGGCGAGCAATGCGCTGCCAAAGTTGGGCGGTGAGGAAGAGTAATGGCTTCCTAAATTGTAATTAATATGAGCTTCAAATCCTGCCATGACATGCACACGTACTACAAGGATAGGACGATCGTTACACACCAATTAGAAAATAATATATTTGAGTTAAGTCTACGTCCAAATGATTTTGTTAATCAATTGCATAGCAATCATACATTTTACTTTCAAGGTGTTAGAGGGTTAAACATTGAAATCCATATAACTATGCATGGTTAAGTTCAACAAATAGTAGTATAACTAGAAAATGGATCATAAAGAAAATATATAATTTCTATTCAATGGATTTTGAGATGATTGATTCAAAGATCGAATTAGCAATAAATTTTGTCCTTCTCTGACGAATTTGTGTTTTTGTAGTAGTTGATCAGAATCACATCTTCGGAAAAACCATATTGGTAATTAAGTGATGAAATCGGCAATTAAAAACGTTCATTGTTTATTAAAAAAAATGGCAATTAGACATTCATCTATTGAAGCATAATTTAAGTGATGAAATTCCATAAAGCTTGATGTGTATTATGATGTGGGAGAAATTAATTCAATAGATGAACTCTATTGTGAATAAATTTTGTGATTTATTAACAATATAGATGAACTCTAGTTAACCAATAAATGCCGTGGCAAAGAATTTTTAAATTCGATTTATATTTTGTGTGTGCAGTAATAACACATTGTGCCATGTAGTGCAAATAACCTTTTCCGCTATATATGAACATGAAATACAATTTAATTACTTAATAATGTGAATTTATGATGAAAGTCTCATAATACCATGACCCATCGCCAAATCGTAACTAATTATATAATATTACTCCTTTCATCTATATAAATGGATATTATTACTTGGTATCTTCAATCAACTTTTATTTCTAATTTATGTACAAATGTGATCCTATGATATATCTATCTATCTATATATATAGTGTAAAATCACGTAACATCATCACATAACATTTTGTCACTATTATGTTATTTCTTGTAGTACATGATCACAGAGGTATTGTTACACGCTTTGGACTCCGACCAAGAATCATCAACACTCATCAAATATATATAGATGTTTATGATTATATCATCACATAATTTTGAAACTTAATGAGAATCGAGCATCGAATCTTGCCAAAAGAAGTATACTATCCATATATGTATATGTGATCATTAATCACCTTTGGGATTTGTGGAGGTAAAAAATATGTCCATGGCGGGCAATGCGCTGCCAAAGTCGGGCGGTGAGGAAGAGTAATGGCTTCCTAAATTTTAATTAATATTAGCTTCAAATCCTGCCATAACATGCATACGTACAACAAGATGAGAATGGTCGTTGCACACCAATTAGAAAATTAGGGAAATTACATGCAGACACCTTCACTTATTGTGTAATTACCAAAATCCTCACACTTATTGAAAATTATATAAAGAACCCCTCATGTTAAGACATTTCTTATAATTACACCTCATGTATATTTATAAATTATTGCAATTTTACCCATGTAAACCTTATAAATAGATCCCTTAAGGGTGTGTGTTGATAATTTCCAATAAATGAGAGATTTTTCTATAATTACATAATAAGTGAGAGGGGTTGTGTGTAATTTTTCCTAGAAAATAATATCTTTAAGTTAAGTCTATGTCCAATTGATTGTGTTAATTAATTGAGTAGCAATTATACATTTTAATTCCAAGGTATTAGAGGCTTAAACATGGAAATATATATAAAAAATAGTAGCATAACTAGAAAATGGATCATAAAGAATACATATATATATATATATAATATTAATTTTCTCTTCACTGGATTTTGAGATGTTTGATTCTAAGGTCAATTTATAGCATTGTTGCTAATGTAAATTAGCAATATATGTTGTCCTTCTGCAACGAATTTTTGTGGTCGTTAACTATTGTATTAATTGTGTCTTGTAGTGTCTTTTTTTTTTTTTTTTGAGAAAATCAATTGCATAAAAATAAAAAAGGGTTGTACAAAAAAGCACAAGGGGATTCCTTTCCACAACCAAGCACCTACACTAAAACAAAAATAAGAATAATTAGTGTCTAACCAATCTAGTCTATAGACCAACATCTACCAGAAAGAAACAAGTAGACCCATGTTCGAACGTTTATAATGCACATTCAAACGACTACAAAAAATAACCTACCAAGCTATCATCCAAATTCTCCTAATGCCAAAAATAGCAGCATCACTCCTAAAAACAAAATTCATCAATTAGAACTCGTCGCAAGGGCATCCTTGCTTATAGGCCCGCTTGATGAATTAGTTTTCATACCCTTCAGTTCAGATTGAACCCGAAAGCTTTGTGAATTGCTCGAATCATAATCCAATATATTTTCAGAATCACATCTATGGAAAAAACATATTGGAATCAGGGACGGAGCCAGGAATTATGGTGAGGGAGGGCGAGATTTTTGTGAGTTTCATTTACCCGGTAGTGAAGGATTGTATGGGGGGTGTGGAGGGCTTGCCCCCATGGTACGGTACGCTATATGTATGCGAAAAAATTGAGGATTAGGTTTAGTAAGAACACTTTTGGAGGGAAAAGTTAAAGGAAAAAATTTTAAATCATAAATCCTAACTCAAATTTATTAGACTGTTGTGAATGATGGATATATACAAAAGTGAAACTACAATTTAGCTTGATAGTTAGATATATTGGCCGTATATAGTTGTCGTCCATTTGAGTTTAAAAGTGGGCTAACTACTTTACAAATTACCATATATATAAGTTATTCTTTAGTTTATTAGGTATGTAAATTAACTTTGCAATTTTTTAGGAGGGGGGGGGGGGGGCGAAATCAATTTTTTCAAATTTTTTACATGTGCAAATTGGATAAAATAAAAATTGTTCTTATTTATTATAGAATGCAACAATGTGATTAGTAATTTATCATTTCTAGAGCTAGCCTGGAAAACTCCATTTGTTCTTATTCACTAATCAATAATAGTATTATAATATCATAGAAAAATAATTTCAATTTCACTACTAGTCGTTTATATGATGTTTGGTTAAATCAATTGATAGAAAGGTTATTTTTGTCATTTTCAAAAGGGGCAAAATTACAAATATTAATGTTATAGGTAAAAAGTGAAAGTCAAAATTTTGAGGGAGGCGAAATCACAAAATTTTAAAATTCCATAAGCAAAAGTTGAAAATTTAAAAATTTGAGGGGGGCAGTGGCACCCACCAGCCCCCCTCCCTCCCTGATTGGAATAGAGACCGAGTAAAGCCATTAATTAATTGGCAATTAAACATTCATCTATTGAAGTATAACTAATTGATGAAACTAATTCCATAAAGCTTGATGTGTACTGTGATGTGGGGGGAATCTAATTATTATTATTTATTTTTTTGATAAATTGGGAGAAACTAATTCAATAGATGAACTCTTTTTTAATAAATTTTGTGATTTATTAACAATAGATGAACTCTAGTTACGTACCATATATATGCCGTGGCAAAGAATTTTTTGTTTCGATTTTTATTTTGTGTAGTAATAACACATTGTGCCATGTAGTGCAACATAACTTTTCCCGCTATATAATAAAAAGAAAATACAATTTATTTACTTGATTCATTAGATTTTCGTATATATATATATTTTGAGGCAGATTCACTAATCATCAGTGGCGGATCCAGAAACTGAGCTCAGTGGGGGCATTAGGAATCTTACCAAGGGGGGTGCAAGGGGCTTGCCCCCCGCGGTACGGTATGGTACGCGATATTTATGAGAGAAAATATAATAACTAATTAGGTTCAATTACAACTTTTGACATAATTTATATTTTTATACTTCTTTTGTTATAGTCAGAATTTTGGGTTTTGGGGGGTGAACTCAAAGTAAAGGGAGAAAACGTGATATTTTTCGATCTTGAGGGGGGGCGAAATTCAAATATAAAAAATTTTGTAAGGTAAAAAAATAATTTTTCAAAATTGAGGGGGGCACTTAATAATTTTGAGTGGGGGCATTAATGCAATTAATAAATTAAAATTAAAAATTTTGTATATATAAAAAAAACACAAGAATTTCAGTGGGGGCACTGCCCCCCTTACTTACACTTCCGTCCGCCCCTGCTAATCATGCTTTGAGATACCAATCACGAATTATAGAGATTGGAATAGTCTATCCTGTCATAGGCCGGACTTAATCGTTCCGGCCCGTACACAATTTTTTCTTAAACTATTTCACACTTTTTCATATGTGAAATAAAATTCTATCGATGCATTTCTAGGTAGTTTAGGAGTTTAATTTGCTTCTCCATTGTTATGAAAGTAGGACCTGGCTTAATATTTATGAAAAATAATTAATGAAAAGGGACAACGCAAATTTCCTTGAACGATGTAATATTGGAGCTTATAGTACCATGATATATGTAGATTGTAATCAAGAGTTCGTTGAACCACTAATAGCTTTATGGTTTTTTGAAATCGTACCATACCATCGTATCGTACCACATCGTACCGAAAGAAAGATTTTTTTACTAAAAAATATAGGTTATGTTTGGTTACGTTTTCAATCCCATTTTTGTCCGAATTTTTGGCCCAAGGATGTTTGGATCACACAATTTTTGGTCAAAAAAAAAAAAATAATAATTGTGCTTCCTACACACACACTCTCTCTCCTCTTTTTCTCTCACTCTCTCGCGTTCTCTCTCTCACTAAATCTGACTCTCTCTCTCTCTCTCTCTCACCAAATCTCTCTCTCTCTCTCTCTCTCTCTCTCTCTCTCTCTCTCTCTCTCTCTCTCTCTCTCTCTCTCTCTCTCTCTCTCTCTCTCTCTCTCTCTCTCTCTCTCTCTCTCTCTCTCTCTCTCTCTCTCTGTTTAAAATCAAACATAGCCTTTTTTTTAAAATGGAAATTAGTTCTAAATTTTAAAAAAAAAAAATGAACAGTTGAAGACGACATTTCGAATGTCGTCTTCACTGTTCATAATAAAAAAAAAAGAAAATTGAAGACGACATTTGAAATGTCGTCTTCAATTTTTTTTTAATTACGTAAATTAAATATAATTTGTAATTAAATATAATTTTTTCTATATATATAAATTTTTTTATATAATTAGAAGACGACATATAAAATGTCGTCTTCAATTTTTTTTTTAAATTTTCGTAAATTAAATATAATTTTTTCTATATATACATATATATTTATCTCTATAATAATTATTACAATCTCAATATTTATATATACTACTATTACCTACATATATACATATATATTTGTACATATATACATATATATTTATCTATATAATAATTATTACAATCTCAATATTATATTATAACTTTTAATTATTGACAGACAAAAACTTACATGATTTGACAGGTTCCCTCTGAAAACAAAACCAAACACTATCTCACCAAAAAATCACTCAAAAACCAACTCCCAAAACATAATCAAACATAATTTCATTAAAATTGCACGTGTCCCTATAAATTTTTCACCAATAATTCTCACCAAAATACCATCCCAAAACATAACCAAACATAGCCATAGATTTTGGTACAAGTACCGCACCAACTATTTTGGTTCTAGAAAATTCGTACAAGTAAAAAATCATACCGGACAATATATATTATATATATATAATTATTTATTGTATCATTTGTAATATATATATATATATATATATATATATAAGTGATCTTATATATATATATATAAGTGATCTTATATATATATATATATATAAGTGATCTTATTGAAAGAAACTTTTGAACTTATGCACACAAATATAATAGTAATCAATTTATTACTAACACTTGTGTAGGAATGTGTGATACTTTTAGAAATATTATAATTAAATAAACCCTATTAATATTATGTAAATTGAACCGCAAAGAGGGGATGCCGAAGGCAGGGCTAGTGACTGGAGTGAAGTCGTAACAAGGTAGCCGTACTGGAAGGTGCGGCTGGATCACCTCCTTTTCAGGGAGAGCTATGTTGGGTATTTTGGTTTGACACTGCTTCACACCCAAAACAAAACGAAGGGAGCTACGTCTGAGTTAAACTTGGAGATGGAAGTCTTCTTTCGTTTCTCGACGGTGAAGTAAGACCAAGCTCATGAGCTTGTTATCCTAGGTCGGAACAAGTTGATAGGATCCCCTTTGTTACGTCCCCATGTCCCCACTGACATAGGAGTGGGTCCCTCCATAGCATCAAGTAACCATACATGAAGGGAAAATTGTGCAGATTTAGCAACTGCACCGGCAAATAATAAAGCAGCACACAAAGTAACAAATGGAGAATTTACTTCATTATTATAAATCAAGTTATTGAATATTTTGAATAAATTCCGAAATTCAAAACTACCTGTTATCGAATAAAAACCTAAAATTCCTAATAATAAACCAAAATCCCCTACACGATTAGTTACAAACGCTTTTTGACAAGCATTTGCTGCAAAGGAGGTCGTGTGAACCAAAACCCTATTAATAGATAGGAACACATTCCAACCAATTCCCAAAAAATAATTTAGTTTGACAATTTGTTATAATTTTATTATGTAATAGTTGTAGTTAACAACTAACTTACAACCCTATTTCTCAAGGGAAAGAAAACATATTACTCAAAGTATAAGTTTATCAATTTCCATCCATAAAGTTTCTTCTATTGCAATATCAATTTTTTTTTGTTGGTTTATATATGCATAAAAATACAAAAGAAACATGCATTAAGATGAGAGATGATGTTTATACCTTTTTAGCGTACAATATAGATGATTTTTCACGAGATTGTTTGGCATAAAAAATAGACATAATAACATATAGATAAATTATGTGATCTATAATAAAATACTACAAAACCGTTCCGCACCGTACCGAAACCGAATGATACCGAATACAATGGTATTTATAATACATTTTCTTTTTTACTGTTTTTCTGAATTCAATTTATGTTTTAAGAAAATTACGAAACCCCCCAACATATGAGCTATGCACAAGCACCCTCTCTCAAGTTTGGGTAATTACAAACACACACACCCTCCCTAATCGAGGGAGATTCCAGTAAAGTCTAACGGAAGTGTTAAAATGACTACATTTTCCTTGATTATTTATTTAAAAAAGTGAAAAAGTCCAAAAAAGATCTAAAATCAGAATTCTAAAAGACCACAATGCCCTTAAAGAAAAATAAAGTAAAACTGAAAAAAGAAAAAAATAAACTGGATGAAAAAAAAGGGGGAAACTTTCCAATAACGATTTAGGTGGAGGAATGGGAGAGAAGGGGGCGTGCGGGATTGGGTTGGGGTTGGGGGCTTCGACGGAGGGTTGGCGGAGTAGGGGTGGGGGGCCTGCGATGGTGGTGGGCAGAGTGGGGTAAGAGAAGCTTGATAGGGATGATGAACAATAACTTTTGTTTTTTCTTCTCTTTTCTTGTTTTGTTTTTGTCTCTTTTTCTTTTTTTTGTATATACATAATATATTATTTCAATAAGAAATATGTACACAAATATATCTATATCTATATCTATATATAATACTATAATGTAGATTTTGTATTATATTTATATGCATTTTGGAAAACTGTATTATTTATTTCTTATTGATTCTTATTATTTCATATTTTCTATATCTAAATGGAGTTGAATTTTATCGTATTTAATAGGATTAAAACTTATCGTATTTAGTTTAATTAATCTAAATTAGTGTTCATATATGATTTAATCGAATTTAATTGGTTATAATCTAATAGATGGATATTCGATTTCAATTTTTGAAAAATATGTATTCAATTCAGTAATGATATCGAGATACCTTTAACCGTATTTAATCACATTTAATTGAATACCTAAATGTTTTAATCAAAGCAACTCTTTTTTATGTTATTACATCCCCTCCCCCCTTCATTTTTTTTTTCATTTTAGTACGTTTACCCCCTTACATGGAAGGGTAAATTGGTCTCAAAATATGGTCGACATCCAAATCAAGTCAAACCAGAGGCAAAATTGGAATTTGAAAAAAACTAACGTGTGATTTTATCATTTTCTATTACAAAAGTTAATGGAAGAACCTATTATTAGACGGAGTATGACTGTTGGGGAGGTGCTTGTAATTACCAAACTTGGAGGGGGTCCCTGTACATAGCTAGCTAGCCCAATATGTTAGGGGTTTTTGGTCATAGTTTTCCCTAAATGTTTTATACACCTTCCTCCAATTCTAACCACTGTTTCAACTCAATCTAGCTCTTCCACTGCTAGCTCCAACAACTACGCAACCTCAGCCCATTTCATACCCATCTGAATCCATACTGAAAACCTAGCATTGCCCTAGTACTACAAATTCCAACCCATCGAATTGTGGGATAAGTTTGACTTGGGTTGTGCAATTCTAGAATGGGTAATGGTTTCAAAGTCGAAGCAAGAGCTGCAATTTTTGTAATTAACACGAAATTGTGATGCTTAGGGTCGATAATCATCTTTCAAGATACAATGACTTAATTCTCTAGATAGCAGTGCTAAAATTATCGAGAAACGAGTAACAAAATAATGTTCTTGAACATGAGGACAAAAATGCACAAAAGAAAGACATAGGGGCTTCAACGTAAGAAGACAGAGAAGCTTGGATGGGATAAATGTAAAATTCAATACTTGGAGCCCTATTTATAAGAGTGGAAAAGTTGTGTTCTCTAATGTGATAATCTATTGGGATGAACATGTAAGTTGCTACTGGACATACCCGCTTAGCCATTTGCACCACTTCCGAACATTCACGCCTGTCGATTGCGCAGGCACAATCGATTGATCCGCATTCGTTCGTTGGATGACACGTACATGATGTGTCCAAACCTAAGATTATTAATATGAGCGATACCAATTGTCTTTCATCATTTGAAAAGAAATAAATTAAATAATTTTTAATTTAATTATATTAAAAGATTTTCATGCCTAAGCCCACACTAGCTCGAACCTAGTTCCATTCTAGATCAGTGACCCATGTCAGGTACCGAGCCCGTTAATTTTATAAGCATGTAAGACTCTCCTCTTCCAAAAAACTAATCTACTACTTCAAAGGCTCAAACCTAATAGTCAAATTTGAGCTATATAGAGCAGTGCCGAATTGTTCAAATTTCTATGTGGGATAACCAGTGTTTAACTTTTACATTCCACACATTATTCAACTATATTTCATTTAGGTTTGCTTTAGATATTAATTTTTAATCGATATGAAATTAAATTTTAGTAATTATATATATTAAGTTCATCTATTTATGAAATAGATTAATTTTAGTCAAAAGAAATTTATAATCGACATATACAACCCCAACCTTGTCACCCAAGTCCTCCCAACATCATCACGTATACCCCTCCCCCCCCCCCTCTCTACGCTGCAAAGAATTAATAGGTAAAGAAAAACGAAGAATCATGAAAAGCGGGAAAGAGAAGGAAAAACATAAATTAATTTTGTAAATGTATTAATGAACGTTAGTAACAAATGAGAGGGGTTAAATGTTAAATTCAATTATTTAAGGGGGCAATTACTACATTTTGTTGTTCACATGTAAATGATATACCACACATAATAAGGAATTTTTTTATTTTTTTTTTGGAACAAACAAGGATGTAAAATTGTGTGTCATATTTAGTAGCTCTCCTGTCACGTTATTTCGAGTGGCTATTAGGACTTTGCATTTGAGCAATTACAGCTGTTCATTTCTTCTGCATTCTTAAAACAGGATATGAATGGTATTACGATATATAAATCAAGGATTCGAACAATTTTCATTCTTTAATTTTTGCAGATGAGAAGAAAATTTATGACAATATGAAAACAAATTTATCTATTCAACTTACTACAATATACTTGTGAATTGTAAATTTGTAATAAGTACTAACCATAAGAAACAAAATTAAATGACAGGATGTGGAGAAAATGAATTGCAAAAGGACACAATTTTACCCCATAATTATGTCCCAAAAATTATTGCAAATCTTAATTAGAAGGAAATTAAGTAAATCTCAATCACTTAGCAATGAGACATTAGCCACGTGTGCAGCCCCACTATTGGGAGATGAGGATTAGCACACAGTATCAGACCAACTCATGAGGCTTTCTGTACAGTTATTACTTACATGTGTTGTGTGCGGTTAAAGATTTTTGCTGCCTACAATTTTACCGGCTAAAAAGATGTCTTTTACTTTTTCCATACGCGCACCTCAGTCACGTGTGGTAAAGTGTATATGTATGCTAACAAAGTTTTCTTTTTATAAAGTTAAAATTTCCAACATTTAACCTAATATGTCATATTATTCTTTTAATAACCCTAAAATTTGATTTATTACCTAATTCTAGTCAATTAGATTAAAAAATAATTAAAGTATTTCATACTGATACAGAGCAAAATAGTCGATTTTACAAATTGATACATATAATAAAACGACTACGGATCCTTACTTGATTTTTTTTACTAATTTTTTTATTTTATACGTTATTAGTTTTTCACATAGATTTTAACCAAAGTAACAAAGTGAGAATTCGATTTAATTTATGCGGTCTTATAATTTGTAACAAGTACTATCGGAACCGTTCGAAAAAAATCTTTAAAATCTATCTTATTTAACAAAATTCACTTTAAGAAGTCACGATTAATATGTGAACGTCTCGATAAAGAAAACTCAAAATTTTCATGAATAAAGCACATTTTAAGTGAAAATACCAACACAATTCATATTATGTAGTGAATCAGTACAAATGTATCAAGTAAACAAAAATATAACGTACTACAATATATTATATCCAATTATTTAAATCAGAATAAATCTAAAAAAAATATTGATTTACACTAATAATAAAATTCAATATAGGAATTACCATAAAACCACTTATGAAATACTTATACAAAATTTCAAGGTTTATAAAAATAACGGGTTTTAACTTTTAACGAAAATATCAAGTTTTAACCTATAACGAGTTATTTTGAAAATAAATTTTGTTAGTGTATGGCCACAACTTGTGGGGGTGAAAAGACGTGCGCGTGGTTAATAAGTTGGAGGGCACTTTCTCGAGAGATGGAATTTTACTGGAAAACAAGGTAAATAAAACCCAGAGAGGCCGTACAGTTTCGGATTATAAAATATAAATGGCGGCGAATCCTAGGTTGCCCGCCACGTTATTCCTAGCTGTAAAAAACATAATATCTTTTTTTTTATTTTTAAAAAGGGTTAAAACTTCTTCTAATGACCAAAATACCCCTACAATTGACGGTTATTTATTACAATTAACAATTTTACCGGCGTAAATTAATTTCTTGTAATAAAATCTGTTTTTACCGGTCAAAGAGGTGAGTTGTGGCAATTAGGCTTTTTAATTTGACCGACATATTTTAACTGGGCCGGGCATCCTGGGCCTCACGTGACCGGCCACACGTACTCCGAGGCAACTCGGGCCTCACTCGACTCAGCTCCCATTCATACCATACTCACTCACTCACTCGACCAAAACCCCACGAGTGGGACCCACATCCGCCACGTGTCTCCGTCGCCGGAATCTTTGAGGCCCACCACCGCCGACGGCCGGCGCCTACCACCGATGACGACTTTCACTGAGATATTTTGTACATAGAATCTAATTAAAGATTTTTTTAATTATCACTGTCTTTAGAAAAAAAAAAAGGAAAAACATTTAATTTGTAATAATAAAATAATAAAACTGGTCTGGCCATTTTGGCGTTGCCATTTTCAGGGATCCTATAAGACAGTGTTATATTTCAGTGTAGTTTTTAGTCTCCATTACTGAAACCTCTGATATTATTTCCTCTCTCTCTCTCTATATATATATATATATATCTATATCTATATATCTCTCTCTCTATAACAAAAAACTTACCATCTTTTTGCATTCAGCACTTTCCTTGTATTATTATTATCACACCAAATTCTTCATTCCTTTCCTCTTTGCTTCATTCCTTTTTTACCTTAAATCTCTCTTTAAATCTCACCTAAACTTTTCAGAAAATCAATCAATCCCAGCTTTTGAGGTCTCTTTGAAGATTATTGCTCAATCTTTCATATATATCTATATATATATACACATATATATATATATTTAGAGTCGACCCTCAAAGCATTCGCCCTTTATTTTGCAGTCTTGTATGTTAAAGATTGATAAAAATGGATCAAAGCTTGTTATGGCCAGTGAAATACACTGAACACAAAAGAGTCGTAAAAAAACTCATTAAACCTTCAAAGCAAAACCCCAAAAAACACCCCTCAAATTCCTTAAAATTACAACACCACCCCAGAACTGTTCGAATTTCAGTTACCGACCCTGACGCCACAGATTCCTCCAGTGATGAAGAAGACGAGCTTTTCCGGAGACAGCGTGTCAAGAAGTATATCAGTGAAATCAGAATGGAAACAGCTCTAATTTCAAATAACAGCAGGAACAAAACCGGAGAGGCTCTCCAGGCCAAACCGAAGCCCATGAAGGTGGTGAAGGAGGTCCCACCGGCGGGGGCCGCTCACGGCGGTGCTCGGAAATTTAGAGGCGTCCGGCAACGGCCGTGGGGGAAGTGGGCTGCTGAAATAAGAGACCCCTCTAGAAGGGTTCGTCTTTGGTTGGGTACTTACGACACGGCTGAGGAGGCCGCGATGGTTTACGACAACGCCGCGATAAAACTCCGCGGCCCGGATGCTTTAACCAACTTTATTACCCCGCCGGAAAAGGAAGCTCCGCCGGAGGTTAATGTGACGTCAGTTTCCGGCTATGAATCCGGTGATGAGTCACATAACCTTTGTTCACCAACTTCTGTTCTCCGGTTTAGAAGTAGTAACTCGAGTGAGGATACACAACCGAGCAGGTCCGATCCGGTTCAGGAAATGGGAAAGGAGGATGAACCGTGTGGATCGGTGGATGACCTGAACCGGTCGAGTTATGAGGTAAGTCCGGTTTCTGAAGTGGAGGAATGTCAAGGGGAAACAAGTACGGTACCGGATTATTCTAACGACTATTTGCCTATGGATATTCCATTTTTGGACGATTTCTTCAATTTTCAACCGGAAGATCAGACATTATTCGAGGACATCCCAAGTTTTTCAAATGATTTCACATTGTGTTTAGATGATTTCCCAGCTTTGGATTGCAACTTGCAAGAATCAAGTTTTGGAGATTTTAATGATTCGTTTCAACAAATAGGTTCACTTGAAGTTGAAGACTATTTTCGCGACACAACCACCGATTTTGCTAGCGCTGATGCTCTCTTGGTTCTGTAGTCATCGTCGTATCGAAGTTAATATTGCCGGTTTGCCAATTTACGGCAAATTTTGTGTACCGGTGATCGGCTTGTATTTTCTTTTTTAATATAATAATAAGTTCGAATTATATTAGGGAACTGTTGTATTAATATCTCCATAAATGGAGATTAAGTGATGCTTTGTTTATTTATTTATTATTATATTATATATAGCTTTTGAGTAATAAACCAATTCGGATTTATATTGTAGATCTTTTATTTTGATTTCTGATTTTTTTCATCTTATATTTCACATTATATATACGCATTAAGATTGAGATACAAGGTAAAAAATATTAGGGATAATAGCAGACACCCCCCTCAGTTATGGGGTGATGTGTACTTTGCCCCCTAACTTATTGAAATGTGCGTTTTACCCCCTTACTTATCATAAAATGTGCACTTCACTCCCTCGGGTAGCTCGGGCAGGGGCAAAGTGCTACAAAACACATAAGTCAGGGGGCAAAGTGCTACAAAAACACACAAGTCAGAGGGTAAAGTGATACAAAAACACATAAATCAAGGGGCAAAAGTCCAATTTTTATGATAAGTGAAGTGCCTGAATCTGCCCGAGCTGTCCGAGGAAGTGAAATGCACATAAGTCAGGGGGCAAAGTGTTACAAAAACACATAAGTCAGGGGCAAATTGATACAAAAACACATAAATCAAGGGGCAAAAGTCTAATTTTTATGATAAGTGAAGTGCCTGAATCTGCCCAAGCTGTCCGATGAAGTGAAGTGCATATTTTTGATAAGTGAGGGGGTAAATCGCACATTTCAATAAGTTGGGGGACAAAGTGCACATCACCCCATAATTGAGAGGGGTGTCTACTATTATCCCAAAATATTAAATAGAAATAAATGATTTGGTAGTATGAAAATTCACATGTTCCTTTTCAATTCTCAACTTTGAGTCAAGAAAAATATATTTGTTTCCTTTGTTGTTCAAATAGACTTAGATGTTTAATTAACTCTGTTTGTGGATCTTATAATGCCAAAGTGGCATTCTTTTTCTTCATGGCCACACGAGGCGCAATTAGCGGTTGTCCATTTGACCAAGTCAAAATTTGCAACTTGCCAAATGTGAAATTAATTCACCAAAGTCTTTTTTGTATAGTAATAATAATTGAAGAAAAAGCATTTGTATTTGATGTTTGTGCCGAAAGCATGTGCTAGCTAGGCAATAATAATAATTATTGTTATTATTCATGGTGATAGGAAAATTATGGACTTTGGTATTTAAGGTTGAGAAATGTAGAGAATGGCACATTTACTAAGGTAGAGTACATAAAATGTTATTTTCTTGTCTGCATTTATTTTACTTGTATCGGGAAGTTCGTGCACGTGTCAAATGTGTTTTTGAGTTGTTAATATTCACATATAATTGTAAATATTTAGTGCTGATATAAATACATTTATAATTAACTAACGGTAATACATTTATGATTAACTAACGGTATTTGTTATGACTGAGTTGGAACTATATACGTGTTATTGGTGATTAGTAATAACAGCTTTTTTATACCATTTTACCAATAATAGTCAATAGGTATAATCTCTATATATTTTTTTAAGACAATATTAAATTTGTGAAATTACAATTATAATGAATTAAATTTCTATGTATAATTAGTAACAACTTTTATACTTTCACTAATATATTTGTTTAGTGCCAATAGAAGATTGGCATGATTTTTTGTAAAAAAATTGAACTATATGTTATAATCCACATATTGAAATATTGATAAGAAATATTCCGTAGCTAATGTTCATGTAATCACAATCATCAGGAGAAAAATTATTTGACTAGACCTTATAATATTCCCATACTTTTGACACAAATAAATAAACATGCTTCAACAAAATTAGAAAAATATTACCTATGTATAAAAATAAAATTCCGTTGATGATACACCGTGGGCTCATAAGAACATCAGTAGTAACCAGTAAGTATAATGAATTGGACCGGATATAACAGTAACTTGCATTTTACTCCAACAAAAGCATATATGTGGATATAGCTGCGTGATCATGATTAAAATGCACCCTAATCATGCCCTTAATTAATTTAATTGTTAAACAATAACTTGTATAATTAAGGAGGCCAATCTGTTGTAATTCTATGGTGGATAGAGACCATTGATCCTGGTCCACAAATCACCATTGAATCGGGGTAATTTAGTAATTGACCCCTAGTGGGGATTCAATGGTGATTTGTGGACCGAGATCAATGATCTCGGTTCATCATAGAATTGCCCGCCAATCTGAATACAACTCCCTCTTTCTATATATATATGTATATATATATATATATATATATATCACGCGCATCTCACACGTTCCATCATCCATGGAGAAGCAGCTAGCTAATATTAACCCCGCCCCGTCAAATGATTATGTTTCAATCTTTTTCCATATGTAGTTAAATAACTGTACATTTGAAAGACGTTGACCATTCCATGGTGAAATTGATTTCTATTAATGTTCTTTTATTAGTTGAATATTTGACGTGTAATATGGGGTATTTTACGCCTTTTTTTTTAAAGAATCCTCGTACGTCGAGCATAAAAAATATCCAAACTAGAACTAACAATGTGTGTCCCTCCTACCCGAGTTCAAGCCACTCATACGACTATTGGTGTTGGCCATATTGAGCTAGTAGGTCGTGCCATTTGCACATCCCTATATAGTTAAACATACATATGAATTAGCATTCGTATTTATTTTGGTCCATTTTTATGCTTTAAAGTTTTAATATCACTTTCATTGTATTTAGTTGGGACATCTTTAATCCTTTAATAACTTCATGATCATACTGTACGTATGAACTAACATTCGTATTTTTTATTTTTTTTGTTCAATATTTATGCTTTATAATTTTAATATCACATTGATTGTCTGTAGTCGTGACTTCTTTAGTCATGTAATAACTTGATCATCATACTATCGCTGTCGGTGTCCAATCCAAAGTGTACAATAAATTTATTATTTCAAATTAAACGCAGGGCAGAAAACAACTAAAGATCGTGGAAGATCTTTGTCTTGAATTTGACCCAAGTACATTTTGACCCAAACACACTAATAAATCGTAATATTTTTTTCTATAAATTTTGGGTTCAGAATATACTCAAATTAACTGGTATAGGGTATAAATTTTTTGGGGTAAAAGATAATTGAAGAAAAATGATCAAAATTTGAAAATATATTAGAAGAGCTTCTGTCATAAAGTAATTATTATAATTATTTTTCTCTTTTTTGAGGGGGGTGGTGGGGTTGGGTGGGGTCCATTTGTGGCTCCTGTCTGAGAAAAAGAGCTCAAAAATCAGCAGGTGGTCAAATTTCGTTGTTGTGACTTGTGAGTGGAAAATGACACGAGTTGTGATTTTTGAGTTGTAAAGGGGTGGAGATCGTGGAAATTATATATATACACATGATAATGTCAAAGAGTCAACATTCTGATATGATATGAATTATTTGTGGAAATTATTTTCACACACACAATGTGTGAATTGTAATACTCCAGGGCTGTAAACATACTTGGAAAAGCAAAGATTCATGGAGTTGACTAGTTAACAAATTGTCAAATTGCACAAAAGGAATAGTATTGCTATATTGTTTATATGGATCGAATTTTGAACATAAAAGAGATACCACATGAAATGTAATTGATTAATCAACATGCCGGATATATATAATATGATATTACAATGCCAAAAAGTAAACATGCTAATATGATATAATCTGAATCGTTTTTGTGTATTTTAGTGTAGTTCACACATATATCTCCATCCATTTCGCATTATAGGTATTATAATCTGATTAGCATTAGGGTTTAATTATAATACACAATAAGCTAAATAGTTATAGCTTATACAACCACCCTTCCACATTCATAAAATAGTTGAAAACTTAACGGTATCGATCTGTTATAACATTTTGATATAACATATTGGGGTTACACCAACAACATAGCAAACACTTGTCTTTTTTTTTTATTTATTAATTTTTTTTGAGAAAAAAACACTTGTCTTTAAATATAGTTTATTATACCCAAGACATGTTGGTCTAATGGTATCTACCTCCCACTTTATGTGAGGTCCTGGATTCGAACCTAAACTGTCACAAGCTGTGGCTCCTTTCTCCTTTATGGAGCTAGATAGAGTCTTTATGACTCAAAATTATGACTATCAACCCGGATTTGTCGGGCTAGATATTTAGGGTATTCTCTGGTCTTGAATTTTAAACAAAAATGTAGTTTATAATTATTTTTTTCAATTAATTAAAGACAAATGTCTAACGTTTATTGGTATACCAATGTGTTACACCAAAATGTTATAAAATATTTGGTTAAAAAATATGCGGTAGATATTATATACACTTGGATAAGAGTTGCTTGAAATTTAAAAAGAACATTTAGCCCCTCTATAACCTAAGATATCATTTTATTAACATTGTTGATAATTTCTTGAATGAACTTGTACATATAATTAGATTAATCACTAGCAATTCCGTATTTGAAGATGAGGTGAATTTAGGGTATAAAACTCTGAATCAATTCTCTAAATCATGAATTTGGTCTTATTTTTGAATGGATCGAGTTTATTTGAATCAATCCACCCCATCGAGTATCCTAATAATAATGATATTTAGTGGACAAGGACTCAAGTCCACAAGAGAATGATAGTTTATATATATTTTGGAGAATGGGGCAGGAATGCACGCTCTTGTAATTATACATAAGCTATACATGCGTATGCATACACAAAACATGGACGTGTTCATAAAATAAAACCCGGACATTTCATCAATTATGACCACAATTTATTCAGACAAATAATAATAATATTAATTATTTTTAGTTTTATAATAACTCAGCTCTTTAACTAATCTGTTGATTTAAATCTAACATCGATTGATTATTCCTCTATGTTTGTATCCTTTTTTTGCAATATTTGAAAATATTCGTATCTTTTTTTTGCAATATATGATATTTTGCAATATTTGAAAATACAAGAGAGACATCTTTAATTTTGTCGAATCTGTTTTAGTTACAAAAATTCGAATCCACATATAGAGAAACCCAATTTTTCTTTTCTGTCCAAGGATGCAACAGATACTACACATAAGATAAATCCATTAATTCATCTTGTTAAAGGTTGCTTCTTAAATCCCTACATATTATATTCGATATATATATATATATATATATATATGCATGTTATATAATAATCCCAGTTTCTTATAGTTCCTTTGGGGTGTGGGGCAAATTTACGTGGTTCATTCATCACCACCTAGCAATATGTCATATGTAGAATGCTCACTTTGCAAATAAAGTGCAAGTAAATAATTTATAAAAAAATAATAATATTCTTTTCATTTATTAATTTTGTTATTAATTGCACGTTTTTGCTCCGTTTTTAACGACAACTTTCTTAATTTTTCCCTAAATCAAAGAAATAAAGGTATTTAAATCAAAGTCTATTTGCAAATAATTAAGTTATAAACATGTATAATATTCTCTCCGTTCATTAATTTCGTTAGGAATTGCACTTTTTTGCTCCGTTTTTATCAACGGCAACTTTCTTGATTTTTCCCTAAATAAAAGAAATAAAGATATTTAAATCAAAATCTATTTGCAAATATTTAAGTTATAAACATGTATAATATTCTTTTCAATTATTAATTTGGCTATTAAACGTACTATTTTGCTCCATTTCTATTAACCGTAACTTTCTTGATTTTCCCAAAATAAAAGAAATCAAGATATTCAAATCAAGTCACTCTATGTATGTCCATGAGTATAATTAGAGTATACCGTAAAGAATATATAGAAGAAAAAAATGCTTTTTTTTTTTTGTCATTAAAATTTTTGCTTGTTAATGAAGAAATCAACCACAATTTATTAACACACATTAAGGATGACGTAAGGCCCAACCGATGAAAAATTGAAATTAGCGTTTGAACTTTAAACACTATTTTGATGACTGTTTATCCCCTTTAATTTCTATATATATTGAATATTTTTGCTTTACAAAATTACGTTTTGACAAACGTGAAATTCCTAGCATTTGTCATATAAAATCGATTATGCAGGAATAATTTTTTCTAGAATATCTATGCAAAAGATGAATCAAACTCACCCGTCTCAAACTTTATTAATTATTTTACAATAACTAAACTCTAACAAAAGTATAAAACCAGCAAAAAAATAAAAATAAACCGTTAAATATTTGTGATTAATTTGAAAAATACAGCTATAAAGGGAAAGTTTTTCAACATTATGTCCCTAGCTTTTTCTCTTTTTTACTGCAGTAATCAGTGTGCAGAAGATGCTACAGTTCTTAAGATTTTCCATCTGTAAAAAGAGCAAAGGCCTAGATTTTGCTTTGAAAAGGGACTGTGGTGGAAGCATAATTTCTAGAGTACCATAGACACGAGGATTGTGTAAAATCATCATCTAATCATTTCTTCAAACTGTTTTCGAATTATTTATTTAATTATATATATATATATATATATTTATAATATGCAAAAACTCTACTTCCAAGTGTTTAGTGCTATTATTACTTCTGGTTTTTCAGTACTCCTGATGCTCTTCTTCACGTGAGGTGTTACAACTTCTTCTTTTTTTAATTAAAAAAAAAGTCTTGAATACCAATTTTGTTTATTTGTTAATAGTTGTCTAATTTTATAGTAGTTATTCACCTTAATTGTTGGTTCTTTGTAGCCTTTGAGTGACATATTTTTTTCTTTCAAATTTATATATGTAAATCAAATTGAATTCAAAATTTTACCGTCTTCGAATGATCAGATGGTACCTGTCACATGAGTCAAAATATTGTAGACCTAATTATTAGGGACGGAGCCAATATTCTTATACACCTTCTTTTAGGCAAAAAGATAAATATGGCATGGACCAATTTATTCAAAACAACTAGTCATTCTTTAATTTTCTAAGGTAAAATGTTACAGAAAAAAGGAAAAATCTCACACAAAAGTCAAAATTTTACCAATATTTTTTGGCATATTTGATTGGGACATATATACTTAATTAATTCTAGCTAGCCAGTAGTTTGGTGCTTTGGCTTATTGCATGTTTTACTGCTTTCACAGTTCAAACCTTATTACATAAGAAAAAGCTTTCCCATGCAAAGAAGAAAACAACAATAAAACAGCAAAATGCATCAACATAGCCAGCCATATCTTGTACTTATTTACAGTACTGTAACTTCTGTACTAAAAGTAGTTATATATATATATACACACATACATACTCATATGGGAATTGGGATGATGATTTGAGAGCTAGCACACTTACTTGCTTGAGCTGTAATACCCAAAATGCCCTTCTCTCACACCCTATCCATTTATCCATTCATGTCTAAGTGTCAATTTAGTTTGAGGTGCAACATGTTGTGCTAATAATAGAAGTATTACGTGGATATATTGTCAGGCATTGCGATTGTGCGTTTATTGGCACCACCATCCTTTGAGTTGGGAGTCCTGACTAACCACTCGATCCATGGCGTTTGTGTGGGCGCAACCGCCGCACCGACAACCGTCCCCTACATATTGTGCCTTTGCTATTCGCTATACCTTTTGAGCGCTTGATCCTAATATAATCTATTTTATTTAGTGATATAGTATCTAAAAGTATACAAGTGGTACAATTAATTAATCGTAATATAAAGTGTTCATCTTTTAGTGTCGAACCCATCGTAAGAATTCATTTAGTGTGTGGGTGTAGGGCCGTCAGTGACTATGGAATGTCATCTGCATTGATTTATATTTATCGCACTAAGAACAAGTCTCGTTACTATAGTCCCACGGAAATGTCAAACAAGCTGAAGTTTCTCTAAAAACAACGAACGCCGTTCATATACTACAACACAAACGAGTTTCAAACTATTGACCGATATCATCAATCAATCGTAGAAAGAAATTAAATGATCACCTTAATTGGTAGTTTAATTTCTATGAAAATAAATGATCATTTCACGTGGTTATAAAGATTCGAATTCATGACCTCGTCGTAGATACATGCAAACCGGTTGGCCTGCCGCTTTAGTGGTCATTAATTAAAATTCATTTAACACTATATAGGACTTATGATCATAAATTTATGTACTATGATGAGTAAATATTGGACAAACTTTAGAATGAAACAGTTGCTACGATAACAATAGGAACAGTCGTGGATCTAGAAATTTGGGTCAGTGGGGGCACCAGGGACGGAGCCAGAATTTTATCGAGAGGAGCGAGATTGTTGTGATATAGTTATACAATTTGTTTTTTAAATGAAGGATTTAAGGGAGGTGGCCCCCGCGGTACGGTACGCTATATTTATGGGGAAAAATATAATAGGGAATTAGGTTCAATTACAACTTTTGACATACTTTATACTCTTATATCTCTTTCGTTATAGCCAGAATTTTGAGTTTTGGGGGAGCGAACTCAAAGTAAAGGGAGAAAATGTGATATTTTTCGATCTTGAGGGGGGGCCTTTAAAAATTTGAATGGAGGCATTAATGTAATTTACAAATTAAAATTAAAAAATATGTATATATTAAAAAAAAAAATTGAGTTACTGCCCCCCCCCGCCCCTAAATGCGGAATGGATCTTCTATCTCATAATGGTGTACCACAATGGTGTCACATCATTGTGAGATTGACAAGTGTCCATTTGATTTGAATTATTATTAGCAGTTTTTTTTAAATGGACAATTATCAATCGTTGTATCAATCCCACAACGATGTGACACTATTGTGGTACACCACTATGGGATAGAAGATCCGCTCCGACTTAAATGAATGTAAATCCGCCTCTGAGTAGGAACCAAACCATTAAGAAAATCATAAATTCTAGCTTCAAAAAAAAAAAAGAAAATCATAAATTCTCTTCCATCCTCTCGTTAGTACACACACATATAAATCCCAGGCTCTGTACAGTAACGGTGCAATGAAATATTGGTCGTCACAGGCTTTTAAGATGTGTGTATATATATATATTAGGGTTAGGGGCAGAAGAGAAAAGGAGAGCACAAGACCAAATTGTTTCAGAGCCGCTCTGCAGGACAAACTGTTGTAATGCAATTTAATGAACAATGACAAACACAAATATATATTGAGCCCCATTTGCTTTTAATTTTGATCAGATCTCTCTTAGTTTGGTCCCCTCACCCCACATATATACATATATATATTTATATACATTTAGAGTCTCGTACTCACAAATAACTCATATAAATCAATCTTTGCCTCATCTCACGTCCATTTCTCGTAGATTCTGTCTGATGGTTGTCATATGTAGGTCATTGTAATTAATTTGCATTATTATATATACCTCTTTTTTTTTTTGATCAACAATTATTATATATACCTCATGAATTGAGCTGGGTTGCCCGTTCATTAACCTAGCTAGCTAGCATATTTATGAAGGGCCCGTCTAGGTACATGATGTGCAGAACACATGCCTTTTTCTTGTTTAGTTGCCTACAGAAAAATGGGAAATTTTAGTCTGCTCCCAGCTTAACAGCACCCAGATGTATTTCACAAAATGAACGACTTTTAACTTATTCTTGGACGATGATTTGATGCGACGTGTAATGCTTTCTCCATCCCATGGAAACATTTATAAGACAAACTAATTATATAACATGGTATTTTTTCCACATGTTACTTGATTTTGTAAGAATGAATTGAGCCTGTGATTAAATTATGCTAGAGGAACATCCTACTGGCACACAATAGAGGTGGATATCGAGTCAAGCTGAGTTTTTCTAAAGAATTATACTTGTTCCAAAGATCGCAACTTATTTATTGAAGTGCTTTTGTACCAGTTTCTTCATTTCCTAGAGAAGCCAGCGTGATGGGGGCTCACTATGCTTTTGACCGCAATTGTTCTAATTTCAGTAATGGATGAGTTTCTTTCTGATAAAAACAAAGTAAGATATTTTTATCATGATAATATTTAATAATATATAAATGGCTAGGCTAATAGCACTTAACCCCTTTGAAAATTTCTATTTTGACACCCTCCCTCTCAGAAATACACAAAAAAGATCTTCTTTGAAAATATAAAATTAGTAGTATTTTGCCCAATCTCAAATTTCCGTGAAATTCAGCTCACAAGGGGCTTCGTAAGGACCCAAAATTACTCCCGTGCCCCCAAATGATGATCCTACCCTTATGAAACCTCTTATAAAACGCACGTACCCGAGCTCATTCCGATGAACTTCTCATTGGAAATTTGAATTGGGGGCAACATGCTACTATTTTATATTTCCAAGGAGGAAGTTTTTTTATTTCGGAGGGGATAGTATTAAAATCGAATCTTTCAAGGGTTAAGTGCTATTAGCCCATTTATATTCGAATACATAAATAAACAATATTTTTTATTTTTTTCGAGCTGATCAAACAAGCTCAAGCACAAATTGTATGCACCCCCCTAGTACACATGCTGTGTGTGAGTGTTCAAGGTAGCCTACATGGTGTGCTTGTGTCAAGTGGGAGAGAATATAAAGCTTCCCACCACAAAAGGTTGTAAATTGATCACTCTGCCACTAAATATAAAGACAATGTGAGTGAATTACACTTGTCATGTGATTGATTATTATGTTTTTAAATTCTTCAGCTAAGTCAAATTGGGCTCAGGCTAGAATATTGGATAGAATATTTAGAAACAATATGTTTAGTAATAACTTTGCTCAAATTTCACACTTCCATCAAAACGCAATTTTAATACATACAAGCAATGTGAATGCGAAAGCACGAGTGTGAGCCCCATGCCATGTATGAATTGTAAAAGGCGCATTTTCAAGCTTAATCGAGACCGTGAAAAGCGTGTGGGCTCGCATTTCTATATTCATTGATAATATTATAACTATATAGTAATTACTATTATTACACATGTGATTTGGGTCAGTAGTTATGGTAGAAGAGTGAGTAGTGGGCTCGGGCCCAGGCCCAGGCCCTATTTCGTGGATCAACCAACCGATATAAAGATGATGGGCCCTCATTCTTCTTCTTTTTTTTTTCGATTTTTTCACGGGGTGTCCGGGCCAGCTTTCGCGCACCTCGACTAATCCCCGCTCTTGGTGTGTGGCTGCCGCTGGCCAAACATTATTTTGACAATGCCGAAAATTGATTCTGGGAGCACATCAGATCGACCCCAAGTTGTCCCAATAGTAGCCTTATATCACTGGGCCAAGAGGTTTGGTTTAAGTTAGCTCTTCTTCTAACAACCATAATTCTATCGATTTTTATATATCATGAATCAATTATCGAAAATAAAATAAAATATCATGATAAATAACGCGATTGTTGTAGTTTAATTAAGCAGCAAGGACTCGAGTTCGAGCTTCCATATGTATAGAATTTGTACCCAAAACCTGTTGGTCTAATGATATCCACTTCCCACTTTATGTGAGAGGTCTTGGGTTCAAATCCAGACTACCACAAGTCGTGGCTCTCCCCTCCTTTATGGAGCTAGATAGAGTTTTTATGACTCAGAATTATAACTATCAACGCGGGTTTTTCGGGCTAGATATTTAGGGTATCCCCTTCGTCTTGAATTAAATATATATATATATATATATATATATATATATAGAACTTGTTTTAGGAAGAGATCTAAATATACTTTAAATAAAAATGATGTTGCTGACAAAATATGAAGTGATAAATAATATCAAAATAGTTAAGTAGCAGATAGACATATCGAGTGACGATAATTTTTGTTTTGTATAACTTATTTTAGTGACACATGTCGTTTGACAACTTATTGTGCAAGTGTTCAAGGTAGCCTACAGGGTGTGCTTGTGTCGAGTGGGGGATAATGTAAAGCTTCCCACAAAAGGTTGTAAAGTGATCACTCTGCCACGAAATATAAAGATAAAGTGAGTTAATTATATTTATTATTTGATTGATCATTAAGTTTTTGAATTTTTCAGCTAAGCAAATCGTGCTCAGGCTAGAATTTTGGATGGAATATTTAGAAACAATGTTTAGTAATAACTTTGCTCAAATTTCACACTTCCATCAAAACGCGATTTTAATACATACAAGCAATGTGAATGCGAAAGCACGAGTGTGAGCCCCATGCCATGTATAGCTTGTAAAAGGCGCTTTTTGAAGCTTTATCGATTGACCGTGAAAAGCGTGTGGGCTCGCTGTTTATATATTTATAAATAATATAATAAGTAAATATATACTATAACTACCCATGTGATTTGGGTCAGTAGTTATGGTAGAAGAGTGAGTAGTGGGCTCCGGTTTGGGCCCAGGAGTAGGCCCTATTTCGTGGATCAACCAACCGACATAAAGATGATGGGCCCTCATTTCATTAGCTCTTCTTCTAACAACCATAATTCTATCGATTTATATATATCATGATTAATAACGTGATTGAGATGTGTTTGTTTGGGTGATTATAAGACAAATCGGGTCCATTGGAGTTGGACTGTCTAACACTATTGGATGTAGGGATAAAATAGTAAAATACACCAAAATCACTTGCATCCAATGATATTTGATGGACTGACTCTATCGGACCTGGTCCATCCTAGAATTTCCTTGTTTGGAAGGAAATCTGGTAGTTTAAACAATAAGGACTCGAATTCGAGCTTCCATATATATAGAACTTGTTTTAGGAAGAGATAAGTATCTTTAAATAAAAACAATATTTCTCACAAATTATGAATGGTAATATCGAAATTGTTAAGTATTAGATATACATACCGAGCGACAATAATTTTTGTTCTCTATAACTTATTTTAGTGACACATGTCGTTTGATAACTTATTGGCAAGTGACAACACAAATACAATGACAATTATATTTGTTGTCATTAAGTTATTATTAAACACGTGTCACTAATTGTTATAAATGACAACTTATATATATATATATATATGTAATATTTGCCGTTATTAAACTTTAGAAAATTATTTTTGCGACGAACATAAATTCTCTATATAATTAATAAGTGATAACTTTGACACTGTAACTTGATATTTTTTCACTATTTTTTTTGTTAAGTGAGGATCGAGTATGAATAATACCTGAGTGAATTAGTTTTGGATTTTGAACTTTATATAAAATCACAAATATAAAAACATTAGCGATCCCATGGTACTTGATGAATTTGTGGTTATACCGAGACAAATTGAGTGATATTTGAAAATGCTAATTATAAAGTGTATTTTAGGAAGTGAAAATGCTAATTATAAAGTGTATTTTAGGAAGTGAAAATGCTAATTATAAAGTGTATTTTAGGAAGTGAAAATGCTAATTATAAAGTGTATTTTAGGAAGTGAAAATGCTAATTATAAAGTGTATTTTAGGAAGTTTTAAGCCTCTATGTCTTTGTATAACCACATATTTGGAACTATTTAGTTAAGATAAATGTCATGTTGGGTCTTGTTATAACGTGACAATTACGATTATTCTATGGTTGGACACAATAAGAGCGAAGGTAATTTTATGCCAAACCGAATCCAGTGGTTTGAGCATAAATTTTGTTTTTATCTCTATCACACAAGTTTGCGTGGGGACCGCACCCAATAACTATGAGAGATATAAACACTAGAATTATCGAACTCGATTTAGAGTAGATTTTTTCGAATAAACTCTAAAGCTCTAATCAATATACTAATTTCAGCTCCAATAAATAATTAGTGATTGTAGCACTAAAGTTTGCTTTCTCACCCCAAGATAAGAGGAAAGTAACTACAATATACTGCACAACTCTTGGCCTCTTACCAAGCAAAACACGGTGAAAGAAAAAATTAACGCCAAATATTCTTCTTCCTTTTGTTTGGATCTAGGAATTTTTGACGAGGAAAGTAAAAGGAAAATTAACCAAATGAATTTCATAATATTTTCTTATTTGACAAACTAAGTATTCATTTAGAGCATAATATCTTGTAGATTTGATTGAGTAGAATCATGAGAAAAGGAACTAAATAACCTTCTAAACTAACAATTATCACTTAATCAAACATCTTCATTGTACTTGGCTCTAGCTAGAGCTATTAACGCGCATGTGCCATTACAAGACTGAAATACACCTTAAAAGTATGCTGAGATATCCATATAATACAAGGATCCATATATTTTACATGAGGGTTGCCCAACCCAAACCAACCGAGGGGCTCGAACAATAGTAATCGATCTAAATGACCTTGACCACATCCAAGACAGACATACAACCACATGGATTCATACAAGTCTTGATATGTACATCCATCTATAAGTATCATGAAGAATAAGATCTCTAGGTAAACATTTATTATACTAGATCAGTCTCTTATGCAGATCTTAGTAATCTAAATGAATTTTATTTTAATTTAAGCGTCAAAATGTCTTAGCTAAGGTCCATCCACCAAGTCTATTGTGTTATTAGAATTTCAAGTCACTCATCTTTCAAGAAGTTCAAGAACATAAATGGTCTGACGATCCCAATCATAAACCAAGTAAATTAAAAAATAATAATATAGTTGCATTTTATCATCAAATATTCCAAGGTCCAAACACGGGTGAAAATCTGGAAAAATTTATGCTAGATCAAGTGCAATTGTATTAATGTCTATCTCTCTCGCACAATAAGTTGTATTGATAGACACAAAATACACACTCGTATATAATTGTACTCGATTTGATATTTAATTACCCTTAAAAAACCTTTGACCCTTCAAATCTGATCTGATATACAATTGTACTTAATCTGATATATAATTACCGGTAAAAATCCTTTGACCCCGCAAAAACACTAGAATAATTATCACCACGCAACATATTTCGATAAAGAAAGCAAAAGGGCACTAGTGATGACCAAAAGGCTGGCCGCCAAAAGAGGAATGTTTTGGTTCTTTGTTGCACTGCACATATGTAGAAAAGAAGGGTTTTAATAAGAAAGCGTGATCGAAATCTAATACTTTAGCTCGCACCCTATGTGTACACGGGAAGTTCTAGCTCGCTCCCAGCTCGGCCAAATCTATGTGTATTTTTTAAAATAACTTACCAATTATATTGCAAGTATAATACACTCTCCTTGTGAAATACACTTGGGCGCGGCTAAGCCGGGTCTGGATTAGAATTTTCCATGTGTACACAGCTAACATTTCCATTTTTTCCAATAGTGCGTTTTATGTGTGTTTGCACAAAGTCAAAGGTTCCATGGAAACATGCAATTTCAACTTTCGGACACCCCTTTTGCCGGAATTGTGGGTTTTTTTTGGCAACTAATTAAGAGTGTCAAACTTAAATCTTTTGCTCAAATAAGATACGAGCCCCTTTTTGTTAGAGCAAAACACAAAAATAATAACATAATAGATTAAAGAGTGATGCTATATAACACCCAAAATTGAATCACTTATTTTTCACTTTCTACGTGGCTATCCTAGTCATTGTCCAACTCAACTTTTAATTTATTTTTTTTATCTTTCTTCTATCCCTGATTTTCCTCCTAAAAATTCTCTTTTTCTCTTACCTTATTCACGTATCAGAACTAAAGATGTCAAACGGCCCGGCCCGGCCCATCAACCCGCGACCCGGCCCGGCCCGGCTCAAAATCCGGGTTGGCCCGGCCCGCCCCAAAACAGTTGTGCCGGGCCGGGCCGGGTTAATATAATAGGGCCGGGTCAGCCCGGCCCGATAAGCAAGTCGAGCTCGGGCCGCCCCCGGCCCGGTTCCAGCCCGGCACCGACCCGTTAAGGGTAAAATACATTTTCTGTGCATATATTAAGTAAAAATACCCCACTAGCCTAGTGGTGTGCTAGTTGGTTGTAGGTGGAGGGGGCAAGGGTTCGAATCCCCCTTGTCCCAGAATTAGCAAAAAAAAATTTTTTTCGTCATTCCAGCCACTGCTGGATGTGTTATTTCATTTTGACCGTTGTTTGCAACGGTCAATTTCCTTTTTTTTTTTTATTAATTTATATTTTATGTAATATCTTTTAGTTTCTATAAATATGAGTAATATGTTGCACTTTTTTTTACAAATTCAACAAGAAATATTATAAATTCTCTTTTAGCTCGATATTTAAATTTTACAATTGTGGTTGGAGATCAAGTGAATGCACAAGAAAAATAAATTGTTGTGCCGTATATTTTCCCATCTCTCATGTAAGTTCATTAAAGTATATTATCTATTTTAGTTTTAATTATTTTTATTCAAAGTTTCAATATTGTCTCTTTAAATTAGATATCAATTTTATACTAAAGTTAGAATAAAACTAATTAAAAATTTCAAATTAACTTATAACTTATAAGAATTAAAAATTAGTTATTTTCATTCATAATGTAATTTTCTACATTATGTAATAATATGTAACATAACAACATAATGTAATTTTCTATAACATAACATAATATACATTGAAAAAAACCAATTTGGGACCAAAGGTTAAAAAAAACTTAGTTTTGCCATTTTTTTAACCAAAAAAAAAAAAAAATCGTAGCGGGCCGGCCCGGGCCTGACCGGCCCACGACTGAACAGTGAAGTGGGCCGGGTCCGGGCTGGCTCGAGCCCGTTTGACCCGGCCCGTTTCAAAAAATTAGAACGGGCCGGGCCGTAACCGGGCCTGGGCCGGGCCGGCCCAGCCCGGCCAGTTTGTCGTTGAGGATCCAAAGTTCATTATTTCTTTCATGGTTATGCTATTCCATTGATAGACAAACTGCTTCCTATCAAACAATATTGCTCAAACAATTATCAAGAAATTTGATATAGTTTTTCATGGCTATGTCACTCTCTACCAAATGACCTCTCTCATTCAAAATTAATTCCGAATAACAACCAGCATAGGTGAAAGTGATGGATTCAATTTAAAAATAAGAGGAAAATGTAAATTTAAATAAGAACAACTCTCATAACAGAAAATACGCAAGAATTGGTGCAAGTCTCAGAAAGCTTGCACGAAAAAGGAAAAAAAAATCTTTTTATCAGGAAGTCATTGGAGTAAGCTTAGATATATTGAACTGAAAAAGGCTCCATAATAACTATGTTACTGGTGATCATCTGTTACTTTATTTTGTTTTCAAACTTGAATAAATTTCTTTATATTGGAGCAAGTAAAGTTGTTGGATTAGTCTTTTCTTCTCCAGGGTAATTTTTTGTGCAATTGGTTGAGATTGAGACTCGTTACTATAAAAGTAAAACTGTAAACTAGAACCATATTTGCTTCCGTTTGTTCGATTTTAATTTTTCATATTTTGGTCGTATATCTGATGACTATCATTTTGAGTTAATTACCTAGAACATACATAAAATAAAATTTAATATTCTTCCCATCCCTTTTCTCTGTCAAATTTTTTACCATTATTTGATAGAGAACACGATTCATTGAAGCAAACCTTGACAATTGTTTCTTGTTAGAAAAACTGTACCAACTTCTGTTTATTTGGATATAAAAAAATTTAATTTGCTCGTTGTATTTTCACAATACTATACAAATTAGTGATTAGGATAGCCAAATAGGAAGTAAAAAATAAGTGATCAAATTTTAGGTGGTATATAGCATTTTCCTAGATTAAATGACATATCAATGTACATGGTTCAGCAATTGCCTATGTCCACGAGAGATGATAAAATAATTTTATTATTACAGAGTACAATAAATGTCAAAAATATTAACTAAAGCCTACCGTTGGCAATCCTTCATCCATCGGGCAAATGCAACAAGTGTAGCTCTTGGGCCTGTTCTCAGGGCCTTTTGCCCATGGACTTTCTGCTAAATTTGAGCTTAAGACTTTTAAGACTATTACAACACCTTTTATGTTCAATAATGTTTCGAGTCTGATATCGGTTATTTAAGAAGTACCTATAACTCGAAGTTTTAAAATAATTACAATTGTTAATATATTAGATTTATGTAAATTGACATACAATTGATTGTAATAGTAACAATATTTGTTGTTTCAAAACATTTTAAAAATCGTCCACTTCTCCACTAATTAAGATGAAGAACAAGAAAGGAAGAAATAGTAGAAGAGAATATTCAATCTAACAATAGAATTTATTAAAATCAATTGATCATGTAAAATGTCACTAAAAGAAACGACTAATATACTGCTGTCGATCTAGAGTTATGTCTGACCCGACAAGAAGTAACAAAAAATAAAATATGTCCTAGATGTAGAGACTAGAGAACATCATTACATTGAAATTTAATTTTAAAAGTTCAATCAATTCAGCATACGTTTTCGCAGTTGATTGAGACGGTTGATTTCTCAAAGTAATCAATCAAACTATTTATAATCCACGCATAGTGCAATATGGCTTCATTAATTAATTAATAAAAACCCAACCCTTTTTCATGTTTGAACTTTTTTTTGTTTTGAACACACTTCGGCTGTGTTTGATTTTATTTTGGGGTTTTTTTTTGGTAAAAATTTTGGTGAAAAAGTTTATTGGAAATTGTGTATTTTGATGAAAATGTGTTTGGTTTAGTGTTTGATTTTATTTTCAGAAGAGACAAAACTTACTGTAGCAGTCAAATCATGTAAGTTTTTGTCTGAAAAGTTGTGTTTATAATTAGTTAATGATTGAAAAATATAATATAATATAAGTTTTAAATGATTATATTGTAGTTGATGTAATTAGTAGGTACCCTAAAGTAAAGACAAATAGGGAGACAATAGCTGACAATTTTTTTGACCAAAAAAATTGTTTTTGGTCAAAAAAACACAAAACAAACAAATTTTGGCCAAATTTTTTGGCCAAAATGGGTTTGAAAACAAAACCAAACACAGTCTTCATGTTTGAACTTTATATGCAAGATAAGCCTTTCACATTTTTCTGCTGAACTCACGTACTAACTTGTGGACTTAATCAACATTAAAAGAAGATTAATGGGAAGTCAAAAACGCGCAAATGAAAAGGAATTTTTTTGTCTTTTCAAAGTCTACATGAGCTGGGCCAAAGCTGGGTTGAGCACAACCCCAAGCTCCTCGTTTGAATTTAGATGTGTACTGAAATCACAGGCTATGTTTGATTACGTTTTCAACCCCATTTTGGTCCACTCATGTTTGGATCATCCATTTTTTGATCAAAAAAGTCATAATTTTTTGTCCAAAAATAAAAGTAATCATTGTACTCCCTGACAAACTCTCTCTCTCTCTACTCTTTTTCTCCACTCTCTCACGCTCTCACACTCAGTGACAAACTCTCTCTCCTCTCTTTCTCTCACCTATCACTCTCTCTCACATTATATATATATATATTTTAACATAAATAGAAGACGACATATTATATGTCGTCTTCACTATATATATATTTATATATATATATATATATAAACAAAAGAAAATTGAAGACGACATATGAAATGTCGTCTTCAATTTGCTTTTTTTTTAAATTTTCGTAAATTAAATATAATTTTATAATTAGATATAATTTTTTCTCTATATATATATTATTTTTATATATATAATTAGAAGACGACATATGAAATGTCGTCTTAATTTTCTTTTTCTTTTTTAATTTTCTTAAATTAAATATAATTTTGTAATTAAATATAATTTTTCTATATATATATATATTATTTTTATATATAATTAGAAGATCACATATAAAATGTCGTCTTCATAATTTTAAAAAAAATGAACAGTGATTTTTTTTATTTGACATATATAATTAGAAGACGACATTTGAAAAGTCGTCTCCAATTTTCTTTTTTTTTTATAATTTTCGTAAATTATTCGACACTCCAATTTTGATTTTTGAATTTGTCTTGGATATTGGTTAATGTCACAATATTGGATATTGGTTAATGTCACAATAAATAAAATAAAAGGCAAATATGTATATATACTAGAAACTCATGTTTCTACTTTTTAAATCTATTTTCTCACATTTCCAAATAATTTTGTAATTAAATATAATTTTATATATATATATATATATATTTATATATATAATTAAAAAATGTATATAATATGTATATATACTAGAAACTCATGTATATAATATTTATCTATATAATAATTATTACAATCTCAATATTATATATACTACTATTACATACATATATACATATATATTTGTACATATATACATATATATTTATCTATATAATAATTATTATAATCTCAATATTATATTATAATTTTTAATTATTGACAGACAAAAACTTACATGATTTGACAACTACAGTAATTTATGTTCCCTCTGAAAACAAAACCAAACACTATCTCACCAAAAAATCACTCAAAAACCAACTCCCAAAACATAACCAAACATTATCCCATCAAAATTGCACTTGTCCCCATAAAATTTTCACCAATAATTCTCACCAAAATACCATCCCAAAACATAACCAAACATAGCCACAAGTTTTCAGACTTGTCGGGTTAGCTACTGGCCACAATCCTCTCACAATTAAGTCGATATGAGTAACATTGTTTGGAATAATACACGTTGAAAGTAATATTAAAACAAAAATGTATAACTGATAGAATAAACAAAGAGTATTCAATATCGTTGTTTCTAATCTTGCATCGGACATGTGGCACGAGTTGCGAGCTCCACGTGGCTAACATCAACCACGGATTGATTGGTTGCTTGTGTCAGATCTCGTCTCTGGTCCGACTCGATTCAAAACACACTGTCCTTGGTTCCTAAATCCTAACTAGTTATTATGAGCAATGTAGGGGGGTGGCGGGGTTGGTAATAAGAAAAAAAGAGTGGTGGTATGGATAAATACCCCGTACTATTACATTTTTCATGTTCTAAAATTTTTTTGAAAGTTATTATTTTAAAACAAAAGTTTCCTTTATCAATAGATTTCTGCAATAATAGATAGGTTGAGTAGATTTTTTTTTTTTTTTTCTCTTTTGAGTTTTGCTTGAGGATCAAGTGTTACATACATAATCAAAATAACATGTGGGTACAAATTGCCAAACCAGTCATGTCTAGGAATGGCAACTCCTTGGTTCTCTCGGATCCAGAACCGCATAGGCTAAGCGGTTCCTGGAACTGGAATCGGAACCGGAACCGGAACCGGATGTTGAAGGAATCGAAACCGCCAGGAACCGAAACCGCTATACCCGCATGGACTCGCTTAGGAACCGAAACACCTGCAAAAATCCGCGAGACATGTTAGGAACCGGATCCGCGAGACCCCCTTGGACCCGTTTGGACCCGAGAGACGTCTTTTTTTTTTTTAAATATATATATTTGTATGTAATTATATTACCTACTATTGTGATAAAATTTGAAAAATTTCATTCCCTAACTTGATTTAAAAATGTGGATCCTATAGGGTGTTCCTTCCAATTGTGATTTGACAAATATGCCCTTATCAATAAAGCATTTTCAATTCAAGAATTTATTAAATTTGTTAATTAGTACATATAACATCCAATTGGACACAATTTATTACAAAACCACTGTTAACATTGAATTAAAATTACTATTTATATTTATGTCTAATTTAATATCAACAACCTTTCAAATCCAATTAACATTAACTCTATGTTTACAATTCGCATTAACTCTAATTTATGTGTAATTTCCATTTCTTTTTTTTCCTATTGAGTATAATCATGTCAAATTCAATAACCAAAAAATTTTCAAGTACAATCTCCCATCATGAAAAGGCCATATAGATCACCTCTCAAGCTGCTATGGAATTCAAAGAGTGTGTGACTACAATCACAAATATCCTGGATAAACAGTTAAAGATGCACAAGTATAACATGCTACAAGTTAATAACCAAGTCACATTCACCACTCCTTTAATTCAAACTAATCTATTCTATATTGACATCTGCAAAACATAAATTAACCAAGTCGTTCACTAGCACATTCTTCTTCTTCTTCCTCATCCTTCTCATCCAATATCGTAGGACAATCCGATAAATCCCCAAACTTAGAACAAGTACCTAACAAAATAAACAAAAAAATAGTAAATAATAACAACTACAACAATAATAATAATATCATATTAAGTGACAAAATCAAACTCAAAGTTAACTTACCATTTGCCTCTTTCCACAACCAAGAACGAGAACACATCAATGCCTCCACAGTCGAAGAATGGAGCCTATTCCGATGTGGGCTTAGCAATCTTCCGCTAGTACTAAAGGCAGATTCAGATGGAACTGTTGAAACCAGAATTGCTAAAATGTCTCTTGCCATGGTTTGTAAGGTAGGATATTTTAGTCCGTTTATCTTCCACCAACTCAAAACATCCAAATTTTGTGTTCTTGGCAAGACACTCTCCTCCAAATATACATCCAACTCAGATTTCAAAGAAGCTGTAGCAGCGGAACGCGAAGCCACAAATAATCATACTCATCATCTAGAGAATCATCCGTTGATGCATCTGTGGTTGCCAGAAACACCACCTTGTATCGTGCTTCCAATGCCTCCCCTAGTACTCGAGCTATCACCCCTCATAGTTGCACCTCTTGATTGATAATCACTCAATAGCTCATAACAATTACGGCGAATTTCATCAATTTTAGACTGCGATTGTTCACCATAAATTCTTTGGAAATAAAACTCAATCGATACCATCTTATATCTAGGGTCCAAAACAGCAGCAACCGCCATCATGATATGACAAGTCTCCCAATATTTGTCATATTTTTCCAACATTTTATCTGCCATATATTGAATCATCTAATTCGGACTCTTTACCCACTCATTTAACTTTACCTTTATATTACTAATAATTGGAAGTAAATGTTAGTAGTAGGATACAAAGTCCCAGAGAACATCTCAGTTGCTCGATAAAAAATTTTCTCAATTGCATTCACCCAATCCTCATCAATTGGTAAGTCTTTATAGTATCTCTCTTGGTGTTTAACTCGTGGAAACACATCCTTATAGATTTTAGCAGTTTCGAGCATCAAATAAGTGGAATTCCAACGAGTTTTACAGTCAAAAGATAATTTTTTAGTACAACCTATAAACAACTAACGAGCATGTTCCTCAAATTTTTCTACTCTAGAAGGTGAAGCAGTCCAAAAAATCACACTATCCCGTATCCTCTCAATTGAATCATTAATTATTCTTAAACCCTCTTTAACAATCAAATTAAGAATATGAGCATAACAACGCATGTGCATTACCTTTCCATCCATTGGCATATCTCTCTTTGGGAGCTTTTCCAAGAGGCGATCAATCATAGCATCATTCGTCGTACAATTGTCCACAACGATTGTCGACAGTTTTCGATCGATGTTCCAATCAATCAAAGCTCCAACAAGATGTTATGAAAGAGCTCTAGCGGTATGTGGAGCTGGAACATATATAAATCTACACAAAGTAATTGAATGTCACAACTAAAATTTTCAAATACATAAATGCAATAACAAATCCAAAGAATTAAAGTATTTAAAATACCTCAAAATACAACTCTGTAATACCCAAGAATCGTCAATGTAATGCCCTGTTATTGTCATAAAGCCTTTGTTTTCGAAATGCTCCCACATGACTCATGTCCCCACAAAAATATAACGTAATTATGAGTATCAATTTTTTTAAGAGAAAGCTCTTTTGAAATAAGATATAATTTACCCCTCAAATCAATTACCAAAAAGACTCTGAGTATCTTTACGAAATTACATAAAAATTCCTCTTGTGTTAAAATATTCTAACAATTACACCTCATGTGTATTTACACATTCTTATAATTTCACCCCATATAACCCTTATAAATAGCCCCTTGAGAAAATCTCATTGTGATTTACTAAATATTAGAGAAATTTGGATAATTTACGTTAAAATGAGGGGGTGTACATGTAATTTTCCCTTGATTGAATATTCAACTCCTCTAACATTTCCAACTTTCAATAATAATAATTTGTGTAGGTTTCCCCACAAGACTCTGCCAAGTAGAACTGGGCTGTAACTTTCACGGGCTGAGGGCATGTTTGCTAATTTGGGCCACATTAACAAAAGAGCAATCCACGTTAGGAAAGCCCCAGTACAATTTGTACTTTCAGGGCCGGGAATCTGGTAGTGGGTGCAGTACGTAGCAATTTATCATCAATTTTAAGGTGTTAATTACAATTTTTCTTTTTTTTTTTTTCAGTTACAAAAAATTTAGGTAATGTCGGCTCTAATCACCTACCAGGGCCAAACATGCCTCCAAGATCATAGATCGCTTACAAAGGTACTTATAGATCACCCACCAACACAGCCCTCACGTCAGCAGAGGGAATCGAACAAAACAACCTTATGAATGGAAGTGACTCGTCCTTACCAACTGAGCCAACTTGTGTTGGCTATTAATTACAAAATTGTAATTAATTACAATATTGTGGTTGAAATATATACTAATTGGAAAATTTTATCACCCGTTGCTCAATTGGTAAGGAACGGGTTACTTACTGTCAGAAGACTGTGTGTTTGATTCCATATGCCAATTTGAGGGTAGTGTTGGTGGGTAATTTGTAAGTATCTTTGTATGCGATCTTTTGCCCCGGAAGCATGCCTTGGGCCATGGTAAGTTATTAGAACCGACCGTACTCAAACTTTTCAACACCCCAAGAAAAAAAATAACTGGAAAATTTGTTTTGACACAATATTATATTTTTCAAACTTTTGACAGCATACTGTGTAAGTTATTAGTTGAGGTCATTTGTTTCAAAATAACATTTTCTCATATTATACTTCATTTATGTAAGTCACGTGTATAAAAAATTTATAAACATATAAAGTTGACATATATAGATTAATACAAAATTGGTTTAACATTTTGAATAGAAAGTATGAAATTATAAAATATCAACATCGAAAATTAGTGACACAAAAATTGTGTATAAATTGTCATCATCAACCATTAGCACTCATATACAGTGACAATTTATTGAGTACAGATACTGTGGCGGCGACTTAATCCCAATATTTATATTGTCATTATATTGTCACTAATCATCTATTATTAACTGTCTATAATAATAATTTAGACATCTTCACTATTGAGTATGTTAAACACATTACCGTGATAAAACAAAAATTATCACAAAAATGATTTATCACTTAATACATATCTTTAAGGATAAATTTGGCATAACACGGAATGAAAATATATTGCTACTAACATTGTCATACCACTTGTCTGAGTTACTTGGGTGCATATGATCATTTTCTATCTCAATATAGCGTTTTATGACATATTTTATAAGATAAATATATGCTAAGTGTATGTATAAAATATATATATATATATATATATATATACACACGACTTGGGTATTGATCGGTTGCACTTTTCATGTATCTATCAAATTAAACACCAACTAGAATACTAATTATATATACTAGAGTACTAGAATGCTATGAAGTTTTTGGTGTTCGAATAAATGTGGTTTTACAATCAAAACACGTTAAATGTTCAAAGGAAACATGAGAGTTTTAGATTTATCACTTGTGTCAATTTAAAGTTGGGGGATAAAATCAACAAGGTCCAGCACAGTTGGTAGATAGCTGGGTTCCTTAAACATTTGTCCAGGGTTCGATTCCTGGCGGTGTGTATGGAAAAGGCTTTGTTGGGAGAGGCAAAACCCACTTCGGTGATCTCTACACCTCGAAGGGAAATAGTCTCCGGCGTCCGGCTGGAGGAAACCCTGGTACATACCAAAAAAAAAAAAAAGTTTGGGGATAATGATACATTTCAAATAATAAAAATAACACGTTCATCGCTTGACTACTATTTTTGTAGCTCATTGGTCCCTACACTCAATTGTGCAAATTTACAGGGTAATTTCGCCTTTCCATACCCAAAATTTAAGTAATTTCAATACAATTTTTTCGTATGCCATTTTCCTTTATTTTTATTTTCTTCTACAAGTATTTTTTTTAAAAATATTTTCTTCCCAAAACCCCACGCCAAGTCCAACATTGTCCAACCTTATCTACAAAAAAAAATAAAAAAAAAAATGCAACCAATATAATGTCCCACCACATATTTTTATTTAGATTAAAACAATCCATGGAATAATTTGAAATGTAATATGATCAATTAAATTTGTAGTTATTACGATGGAAGTACTAACAGGAGTGGGATTCTGTTTAAAGAGTTGCATTTATTAAACTACTTATTACATCCTTAGTTTTGGCCTTGTCTCACCTGCTCCAGAATGATTGTGGTTTTTAAATCTTACCTACCATAAAAAAAATTATTTTGTGGCTGAAATTTGCTATAACAAGAAGATTTTTGACTATATGTATGAACAGATAGTTAAACGAGGATTGTACAAAGGTAGGAAAAACATATGCATGCTTATTGCACCAGAAAATAATTAGAATTATGGAAGACAACACTTCAGAAAGTTACATGATAAACGGTGACCTCGAAAACTGCGGTGGCGGTGGTGGCAGCCACGGTGGCAGTGGAGATGGTGGTTTAGAACTCTGTAATGAAAAGATTGAACGAGAAGAGGTGGTGGTGGATAGAATCACGAGTTTCACTAGGACTTATCAACCTCCTCTAAATAGAGCTAAGGTACTTCTTTGTTATCTTACTTGTAAATAAAGCATCCATTTAAGTAGGACCATAAATGAGCCAAGTTGACTAGTCGAATCGAACAAAATATTGTTCAAACTTGTTAGAATTATTATTGAGCTTTAGAATTTGTATTTGAACTTGGCATAATTGTTAATCAAGTCGAGCTCAAATGAGCTTTTATCAAATCAAACACTAGATGAGGTCGAGTAGCCTCATCTTTTTTCACATATTTATCATTTTTTACTAATCGAGCCGAGCTCAACTTGAGTTTCAAAACTCATCGAATACAAAAAAAGTTGTTAAAGTTTGGTTTGATATTCTAATGAGCCGAGTTCAAGCGAACTTTTAAAAGTCGATCTTGAGTTGAATATTAAATAATTTGATTCATCTTTCAGTCTTACGTATACGAGTAATTTGTGATCCATAGCCCTACATATAAGAGTAATTTGTGATCAATTTCCAAATATATGTTACTTTAATCTAAGTTAAGAAGGAAGTCGCGTAGGAAAATCAATGTTTGGCACATCCTATATCAGAACGAATCTTCCATTGCACGTAGAATGATATTTCAACTTGCATAGTGTATAACTATCACACATATGTCAACTGTCAAGTGTATAAAAAAATCATTGAGCATACAATTGCAATAGCTAGATTTATATGCTTTGGTGTGCGGGGAAAATTGCATTTTTCATACGTGGAAAGAGAGTGTTCGTCGTTTTGGTACAATAAAGGAGACATTTTTTATTTTGGTACAGAAAAAGTCAATTTTTAGCAATTTTTGTACAAATCACGAAGGGAAATTTGATATTCGCAGGAAAATGTCATTTGACGATAAAATTGACTTGAATCTGGGGATTTTCGCATTTGGAGGGAAAATTAACCTTCAATTTGGGGATTTTTGCATATGGAGAAAAAATTGACTTCTAGTTTGAGAATTTAACTCCAACACTTTCAATTTTTTTTTAATTTATTTAAAATTTTAGAGAATTTTAATTCAAATATTTTCTTTTGTTTATTTTAAATAAAATTTCTACGATTAATATATATATATATATTACAATTATAAAATAATTTAAATTAATAAATTATAATATTATATTCTGATTTTTACTAATTTTTTTCTTATTATTTTCTAATTTTGCAAAATTATTTTTATTTTATTTTCTAATTTTATTTCTTTTTCAGCTTTTTTTTTTCAAAAAAATTCTTCCAATTTCTCATTTTTTTAATGATTTTTAATTTTTCAAAATTTTAACATTTTCAATTTTTTCTTATTAAATTATGATTTTACATAATTTTCCAAAAAAAATGTTTTTAATTAATTAATTAATTTACATTTTTTTTATTGTTATGAGTTTTAATTAATTTATTTTTATCAATAGAAAGAGAAGTGGAAATTAAGTTTAATTAATTTCTGAGTTAAGATAGAATTTTTTTTTCTGATTTTTTAAATTTCTTTAATTTTTAAAATACTTTAAATAATTTTTTAAAATAATTTTTTAACTATATTCGCATTTATCGAAATATTGAACTATTATATTTTTTTAATAAAAATTTTTAAGCTAAAAATAGTTTGAAATACAATTTCAATACTTTTCTAATTTCTTTATGCAATTTTATCTTCATATGGGAGTTGAGGGTAATTTTGACTTTTAATCTCATTTCCCTCCAATTTTGGTGCCACATAGACGAGTTTTCCTCCAAACACGAAAATTCCCAAATTTGTGTGTAAACATTTTCCGGAGGATTTCAAATTTCCCGGCCACTACCCAAATTGCCAAAAATTGACATGTAGTGACCAAAATTAAAAGTGTCCCCTTTATTATACCAAAACAACGAGCGCTCTCCTTCGGCCTACGAAAAATGCAATTTTCCCTTGGCGTGCTCATGCGACGTGCAATACAAAACATTGTTATATAACAAATAATATGAAGAATTATATGATCCCTAACACCAATTTGGATTCTTTATTTAGATTTAGTATCTCATCATATGTCATATACCACACGCACGATTATTGTATGTACAAATGTAAGATGTACAAATATACAAATGTAGAAATGTACTACATACAAAATATACAAATTAATGTGCATCATTATTGTACAAATGTACGATAGTATCTTAATATATTTACTTTGTGGTTGTCCATAGTATATCTATATATTTTGTGCATCTATCTATCTAATCTATCTATCTAACCCCTATATATCTATCTATTTAATCTATCTATCTATCTAACTATCTAATCTAATCTATCTATCTAACCCCTATATAAATGTGTGAATAACCTAATTGTTTGTTCCATTGTGAAAAGACTTTCATACCCACCTTTACTATTAAAAATTAATTAATTAATTTATAATTAACAAGAATTTATTAAGTAAAAGAATTCATTGAATAGTAGGAAACCTTTTAGTAGTAGAAGTCCAATTACATTAAGAGGGAAAACGATTATATGGACATATCTATATACTACATTCTTTCACTAAAATGCGTGTATGATTAAAAGTTAAAACTTATATGTATATGTATATCATAGTCGACCTTTGGTTTTTATGTGTGATTGAAGACATATATGCTCAATATCAAAAAATTGAAGAAATATGCAGATTGGAAATGAAAAGGATTGCGAATTATGTATCAGAATAATTATGTGGTTTGAAAAAGTGAAATATGTATTTAATCTAACCTTTATATTCTTATTTTTATATAAATGTGTGAATAACTCATGTGTTTATTTTATTTTGAAAAGATTATCATACCCTTAATTAAATCTAAGATTAATTTAGTAGTTAGAAACTCTTTGATTATTGATTAATATATATATATATATATTTTGAACAAAAAAATATATATGTTAGTAGTAGACCACTATTTGATATATGGAAAAGAAATAGATTCCTACTTTAAAATATTAACCACCAAAATAAAATAAATTTTTATTCACAACCACCAACAAAGGAGGGAAAAAAAATTACACCCACAACCAACATTTCAACTTAAACAAAATGTTGGTTATTAATTATGATAATCTTAAATTACATACTTTTAATATTTAGTAATTAGTAGTACATTGTTATTAGTGGGGATCATTATTTCAAGAGAGTTGATTTGAAAATAAAAGGAATAATTTTAAAAAATTATATCTTATATATGACATCCCCCCCAAAAAAAAAAAAGTACACACAGTCGCATATTTTGGTCATTGTTATCGAATATAACATGTTTGTACTAATGATTTATCATCATATATCTAAAAGTTTGTACGTACTCGAAGTTATTAGCATGAATAACATATATAAAAAAAACATATTTGAGAATAAATTATATGATTAAATTTAATGAGAATATGATATATTTATTTAATCTAAAAAGACTCATAAACACGAGTATACTTATGTAATATGATGTTTACAATTGTTTTTTCTTTAGAGCATCATAATATAGGGTTTATTTCATATGTTACTACATATAGAAACATAAAATTTCATATTATATTTTCACCACTATCAGAAAGAGTGATAGGATAAGAAAAATTATAAATCTACTTGTGTGGATCATGAGGAATAAAAATAGATGGTTGCGATAAAGTAAAAAAACACGTAGATTAATAAAAGCATGAAAATGTTAAAGAATAAATACTAATATTCTTGTCAAAAGTTCATTTTGCATTATATTCAAATAGATCAAAGTATGCTAAAAAACATCTTAAGTAAAACAAGATAGAGGTTGACCAAGGAAAAAAGAAATCCTTAGCAATATGAAACTATTTAGTAGAAGAAAAATAAATTTTAAGTTTCTATGTTGTCTAAATTGGTTAGACTATGTGTTTAAACAATTTAATTATAAATGGGAAGAAATAACGAAAAATATTATAGAGTTTTTAAACTTATATCTTTAAATATAAAATATTATTGATAAGTTGAGAGGAAAATCAATACAAAAGTTTGCTCATCTATGATAACACTCATTCCATCTCAATTTTAAGGGTCTATTTTTGACCAAACCATTATGTTTTTAAATGATATAAATGTAAAAACCTTTAGAATTTAATATTATTAATTAGTTGTACTAATGTCAGGTCTTTATTTTAAGTGGATGATTTAGAAGGAAAAAATCATTTTAAAAAATTGAACTTTATTTTGGCATTCCCAAAAAATAAATAAGAAGTGAAAAAATATGGTGTACAGGCAATATAATAATTGATGCTAAGAAATTAGTATATATATTCTAGAAATATTGATAAATTATTTTCTTGTATAAAGGTATTTAGTAAATATTTTGTGTGAGATTTATATAAGGACATAAGTCAAATCTATAGCATGCTTACATAAATGAGCTATCACTTTATATATCTAAAAGTTTTTATGTGCTTGAAGTTATTAGAAAAATTACAAATAAGAAAATGTGCTTGATAATAAAGTCATATTGACTCAAAAAAATTAAAAAGAAAATAAAGTCATATAAATAATTTTTTTTAAAAAAGTATGATGTATTCTGGTAATTTGAAAAAGTCCCATGGATGCAACTATTCATATATAATATAATATGATATTTATAATTATTTTACCTTTAATATCTCATAATAAAGAATATACCTTAAGTGTTACTACATACATATAATATGAGGATGAATATTATATTTTCATAATTATTAGAAAGTGTGATTGGATGAAAGAAATAAATCTACATATGTTCATTACAAGGAAGGAAAGACATGTTATTGATAAAATTAGAATAGAGACAAAATTAATGATCATATATATGAACATGCTAGAAAATATAGTACTAATATTTTTTGTCAAAAATGTATTTTATGTTCAAACAGGACATAATATTGCGCATGATTACAGACATATCTTATGTATAACAGATAAATGCTGATTAAGGAAAAAAAGAACTCTTAATACTTGGAAACTCTTTGGTTAGAAAGAAAATAAGTATTTAGGTTTCTACATTGTCCAAAACAGTAGATAATATACTTAAATAATTTAATTTGATACAAATGTAATCAAAATATAATATGCTTTTAAATTTGTAGGTGTTTAAGTATGAGATGTTGGATAAAAATTGAGAGAAAAATCACGAGCACCAAAAGCTCGCTCATCTAAGATAGAATTCCTTTCATTCAAATTTTATGTCTAATTTTTACCAAATTTTAAATTTTAAATGAGATTTGAAAAATGTACAAAAATTAGTATTTCATAGTGGTTAATTATTACTAATTATTAATATATATCTCTATTTTAATTGAGAAGTTTACCATAAAAATTCACTTTTAAGAAATGACATCTTATTTTGGCACATCCCATAGAAGTAATAATTATGAAATACGTGAAATATTATACATTGATACTAAAGACATAGATGTATATTTTGGAAATATATTGATGAATTTTACATTAGTATTTATCAGACTCTTTTAATAGATGTATAAGAGGATAAATAAGTTAAATCTGCAGCATACTTGCACAAGTGAATTATAATCTTATATATAAGTTTTTTTTTTTTGGTCGTATAAATCTAGAAGTTCATATGTAAATAAAGTGATTAAAATGAACAATAAATGTAAAAATGTACTTGAAAGTAAAATTTAAAAAGTAATTTGAGCTAGGAGAGTGGGATGAGGGAAAAAGTGGGTTAAGATGAGGGTTTTGAGAAAGAATGAAAAAAAGTTAAATTTAAAATACTTAAAAAAATATAATATGAAATGGATAAAAGTAGGGAGTTTTGGAAGAAAAATTCTTGTAAAAGTTAAAAAATGCCTTGTCCTAACATGGTGTAAGTCACGTGCCTCAAGGTTCCGTCAGTTTTTAACAGATTATTGACTCGAGGGACTTTAATGAGATGAATCTGAAAGTTGAGGGACTATTTGAACAGATCTGAGTGACGAGCGACTAAAGTGGGATAAATAATAGGTTTGAGGGACTATTTGAGTGCATTTGAGAGACAAGAGCTAAATGATATAAATGATAGAGTTGAAGGACTATTGGTGGTATTTGAGGCTAAAAGTGTAGCATAGGCACTACCAAATAGTCAATTCTTAACCAATGATTAATTTGCCAATAAACTAGACATCTTTACTTCAATTTAACTTCGCATCGAATCACCACATGCAAAGCACGTGATACTTTCTAGTATATATAAATAACCTTTTGCTCAATACTTCGCTAGATTTCATGTCGACAGTACTAGTCATCCTTGCAGGAATATCCAGCCAGGCAAACCCTAATATTAGCTTACCAATCCCTCGGAGTAGTCTATGGAGACTTGGGAACTTCCCCTGTCAATGTTTTCTCCTCGACTCGATTGACAAACCTTTCCGAAGATGATCTTGTAGGGACACTAAGCCTTATTATATGGACACTAACATCTATCGTGTTGATCAAATATGTGTTCATCGTGTTGCACGCAAACGATCACGGCGAAGGAGGAACTTTTGCTTTGTATTCTTATATCCGTCGACATGTACATTTCCAGAGTAAGTTCACTATTCCGAACAAAAGGTTGGAATCGGACTCGGAAATGGCGTATTATAGTGGAGATAGTGGAGAAGGAAGAGGTTTGAGTACAAAGACGAAGAAATTTCTTGAGAAAAGCTCTACTGCACAAAACTTTCTTACTATTCTTGTTTTGCTAGGGACTTGCATGGTCATTGGGGATGGAGCACTTACTCCGGCAACTTGTGGTGAGTTTTCTCCTTTCACATATTCAGTCCAGATCATCTTTTACACAATTTTGGAATGTTTTTCGTGATGCAGATGCATGTGAGAGACATAGTACAACTAAATGTGGAGAGAGAAAAAAATATTACGTACAACAATTTGATTGCACGCACACATATTGTGTATCCACTTGCATTATAGTAGATGTTGCATGGTTGTGTAACAGCTGATTTGAATTGCCACCTATCAAGGGTTAATTTACCCCCAGTTGGTTTTTGAATTATGATCTTGCTTTGTTATTTAATTTTGAGATGAATCTAAGTTAAAATAATAATAAAATAATTTTTTTTACCACTACCTTACAAATTGAATTTCACACATATAAGTAGCAACGTATTATTTAACTTGTAATCAGGATTGTAAATCTATCACAAAATCACGTAATATTTCCCCACCAAAAACTTGAGTGTAACCAGGCTCAACTTTATAGAAGACAGTTTTGCATTAACAAAAAAAATAAAATTATAAAAATAATGAATATCAAATATTTATTAGCCCTTGCCAAATATCAGTTATCCTAAATTAATAATTTTCTTATTATTGAATTATTCAGTTCTTTCAGCCCTCCAAGGAATCCAGTCCCGTTCCTCCAAAATAACACAAGGTATAATAAGCCTATATTTGATTCAAATTTTATCTTGAGTAAAGTGAATAAATTTTCTATTTAATTATTTGTTTTTATTTCTTTAGATCATGTAGTTTGGTTATCAGTTGTGCTTCTAGTAGTTCTCTTCGCTTTCCAACATTATGGTACTAGCAAAGTTAGCTTCTCCTTCTCTCCAATTATGTTGGTGTGGTTTGGTACAAATGTTTCAATTGGTGTGTACAACATCATCAAGTATCATCCAACGATTCTCAAAGCCGTGTCCCCACACTATATTGTAAAATTCTTTTTGAGGAATGGAAAGACTGCATGGGATCTTCTTGGAGCTGTCTTCTTAAGCATAACAGGTATATTTGTTCCAACCCTAAATTTTAGGACTGTTTTGCAAATACGCATGAGAAAATGCTAACATCACCGTATGTTGACAGTAATAACCCTAAATTTTAGGACTGTATATCAATTTTGCGCATATAAGTCGATATTGAATGTGGTCTAGTCTAAATACTTGCCACCAAAAACTAGGGGTAATGGTCGAGTCGTTCCAATTATACTCTCAAAGGGTTTGGTAAATCCAAGGTCACAAGTCGAATCTCGTACATACATATTCTACAAATATTTGTTAGTCATGTGCTTCAACTAGTGCATGCATTGCTGCTGGCTTTTGTGGACCATTTTCGAATTCCGGTGGTGTCTCAAAATGAACACGAGAGCCCGAAATGACGTAACGAGGTGGACAAGGTTGTCGCTAGTTGTATTTAACCATAAATAAACAAAATAAAAACTTCTTTTTTAAAGAATATTGATCATATCATTCAAAGCTAAAATCTACAATGCATAGGAGAATCAAAGCCAATAGACTGTCCCTAACCCTAAAGACGAGAGACAAGAAACTCTCATTTGAAGGAAAAAATTTAAATAATGGTTAGAAGTTAAATTTGAACTCCTAATCTAAAAGCTTAAACTTAGGGAAAATTAGACTTAGGGGAGTAGAAAATTTCAAAATTAATAAAGACGTAGAAAATTTCAAAATTAATAAAGACGCATTAACTTTTAAATAATTAAGGAGAAGGAATTGTTAAGCTTTATAAATTACTAGAATAACAATTTTATCACAAAATCTCATTTATATTATGGAAATTTGTAATGACATTTCACATTTTGTTAGAGGCACTCCACTTTTATTTAAGTTTCACTACATAGACAAAAATGCTTTTAGTTTATTAAAGTAATTCTTATCATTTTCTTTGGTAATTTGTTTTATTCCACTTTTCTAACTAAATATAGAATAAGTATTCAAAATTTGATAGTTCATAGTTTTAAAATTTAAAAGCGATTGATAACTTCTGTAAATAATAAGTATTCACTTGCAATTTTTCTCAATCAAAACGGTCAAAAATATTATTGAACATGAAAGATACTTTAGTAATAAAACTTTAAGTAGTGCTGAGTAAATATAAAAGAAGAAATCAACATTCTTTAGGGGAAAAAATGGACAAAAGTAATATAAATTAGATTTTGTAATATAATTATTGTTTTAGTAATTTGTAAAGTTTAACAATTCCTTCTCCTTAATTAGTTAAAAATTATTAGGTCTTTATTAATTTTGAAACTTCCTACTCCCCTAACCTAATTTTTCCATTAAAATAAGAGGCATTGATATTTAATAGTGAAAATTACTAAAACCCACTAAAATAAATTTTTATATCCAAAAAACCCATGAAACTATTTTTTAATCCAAAAAACTTTTCCCATCAACTTTTCATTCCAAAAAACCTAAGATTTAGGGTTAATAAATTTATGGACTTAATTGCCCTTAGAGTTCTAAACTAAAAATTTAATCAATTGTAGTTTTGTATAAAAATTTATTTATTCAGAAATTTTATATTGATAATTGACTAAATATAATTTTAAATGCAAATTTTCAGATTTTTGAATCTTTTTAACAAAATTTAAACACATATTTTTAGATAATTACCATATTAAAATAAAAGAAATTATATAAAAATATTTAATACTAAAAATAAAAATATGTATTTGAAATTTTTAAAAAAAACAATTCGATAAAAAAGATTAATTGATCAATTCTTAACTTAATAAATGCAGTGTAGTTTAGTCCAAAAAGTTCTTAATCTTGACTTTTGGGTTTTTTGAATGAAAAGCTTGTAGAGTGAGTTTTTGAAATTGAAAAATATTTTCACGAGTCTTTTGGATATAATTTTTTTGTGGGGTTTTAGTAGTTTTTCCTATTTAAAATTTCTAATAATTACGATTATCAAACTCATTTCAACACGATTTTTGAGTTAATATCTATCTCCTTTAATATTTCCAAAAACTATTCTGCACCTCTACAACACATTTCCAGAAAAAAAAAAAAAAAACCCTCCGAAGAAGAACCATGTCATAACTTTCAACCGTGGCTCACGAGACAGGGGCTGAGGCCATGTTTGCTGACTTAGGCCACTTCAACAAAAGGGCAATCCAGGTGAAAACCCCCCCACCAAATAGTTTCTGAACCTTCTCTACCTGAAACTTTTTCACAAAAATCTCATGGTTTCTCTACAGTTAGGTTTCTCTCTTGTGGTTTATCCTGCACTAATTCTGACATACGCTGGAGAGACGGCATATCTAGTGAAGAACCCCGAGAAGATCAGCGATGCCTATTACAGCTCCCTCCCGGATCCTGTATACTGGCCAATGTTTGTCATCTCTACCTTAGCTGCAGTTGTTTCAAGTCAATCCATGATCTCAGCAAGCTTTTCAATAGTAAAACAATCACTGGCTCTCAGCTGCTTTCCTCGGGTTAACATAATCCATACATCGTCCAAGCATGAAGGGCAAGTTTACTCCCCGGAAATCAACTACATTCTCATGATTCTCACGGTTGGACTCGTTGTTGGATTCAAAGGTGGCGTGGAACTAGCAAATGCATATGGTAAGTCTGGATAATTCTATAGTGCATCGGAGCAATGGAGTCAGTCCACCACTTTTCACCACTTATATGATGGGGGTTGGGCGATAAAACCACCCAACCAATAATTGATCTAATGGTCAAAAGTGGATTGACTCTGATTGCACCTAATCCACTATAAAATGACATGTAAGTTTGCATCGCATTTTGTAGAGTGAATTAGAGGCTCGGTAAATGGATAGACAGCTCGAAAAGAAGGTTGGATACTGCAGTCGCCTCCTCACTTGTCTATAATTTAGATTTTAATATTTAAATTAAATAAATGAAACTCCAACTCTTGCTTCCCTTCAAATTCCCTATTGACTAATTTTTTTGTTCGCTCTGACACAAAAGAATTTTAGCTATGTCCCAAATAGTAAAGCATTATTATGTTCTTCGCACACCAAGCACCAATATTCAACTCGAACCATGAAAACATCTTCAAATATCCAAAGACTTGTATTCACTATCCAAAACTAGCTACTTTCTAGAATCCATTTCTCCAATGTGAATCAAACAAGAAAACGAGTTACTTTTAGAGGGTCTTGAGACTCCAAGCTCGGATACAATCAAAATATATGTGCATGCCAAGTGTAGTACCCACATGTGAGTTCAATCACATGAATGATTGCGATTACTCGAAAATTCAGAGTTTGAAAACTCCTATTTACCAGGAAAAATCTATATACCACCAAGTGTAGTAAAATTAGCCAAACTTATGTGGATAACAAGATTCTCCTCTAATGGTGTTTCTTTCATACTGCAGGCGTGGTTGTCATATGGGTCATGATCATAACCACATTTTTGACAACTTTAGTGATGTTGATTATATGGAAGACAAACGTTCTCCTCGTCTTAGGTTTCTTCTTGCCATACTTGCTAATTGAGAGCATTTTCATGACATCCTTACTAAAGAAAATCCCACAAGGAGGATGGGTACCCTTTGCCATATCGGCTATCTTCTTAACTATCATGTTATCGTGGACGTATGGGAGGAGAAAGAAGACTGCCTATGAAGCAGAAACAAAGATGAGCATAAGTGAACTAAACCAAATGTTATCAAGCAGCAATGTCTACCGAACACCTGGGGTTTGCTTCTTCTTTACAGACCTTCTCCACGGGATTCCACCAATCATCCGTCGTTATATTCAACACACAAACTCAGTAAGGGACATCATGGTGATTGTAACTATTAGAACTCTACCAATCAAAACCGTTCTACCCGAGGAAAGACTAAATGTGGGCAAACTAGGGAATGATGGGGTATACAGGTGTTTGGTTCAATTCGGTTACAAAGACTCTCAGGATATGAAGGGAGATGAATTTGTTGCTTCAGTGGTGAATAAACTACAAGAGGTTACTGATAACGTGAATGAGACGCAAAAAATACAATCTACAGCACAGAAAGAAACTGTATTTGTCATGGGGCGGACTATCCTCAAAGCAAACAGGGATAATGGGACTCTAGCACGCTTCACAATAGATTATCTATACAGATTTCTTCAAAAGAACAGTAGAGCAGCAATTTCAACACTTAATATCCCATCAGAAAGAACGATACAGGTTGGGATGCTATATGAAATCTAAAAAGTGGTGGACCTGCTGTTAGCTTGTAAATAGGTGGGACGACTATTGTACTGGACAAGAAATGAAGGTACAAGAGCGAAGCTCTCACCTTTTTCAATAAATAGAAAGATATAATGCAATGCAATAACTGTGATCTAGAAATGTCAAATGTAAACTAGTATGATAAGAGTACCTGATTATGACATTCAAAGACGAAAAATTAGAGTGGATTTTCGCCATTAACAATCCATTCAATGGATTATCTCGCTCTTAGTTCATGGAGATTATATTCTTTGTTCCAGAATGATGATTTATCCTGTGATCCAAATAAAACCATATTAAATTAACAAAATCTGCGCCAGAAGACAAATGGAATGACGATGCTGACAGTGAAAGGCATTGCAAAAGTACTTACATATACATATATATAAATATATATTATAAGTTCGTGATGTATATTAAGGTCAAGGGGCATATATTACATTGGAGTTATCATGTTTCCCATAATCTTATATTTTTATTTTTTATAATTACCATGTTCCCCATAATCAGCATATAATAGTTGTGCCTCACCAGCATATCAGAGTCTTGCCCCGAACTTGGTAAGCAACACAAAAGAATTCGAGATAAGAAGACAGGATTTTAAGCATATGAAACATTTTAAAGATCAACTACACATACAAACAGTCTGAATTAACATTCATGTCTTTTCTTTAAGGCACATTTGGACATCTGTTTAGTCCAGATTTAGGACTTCAATGATAGATTAGACTATTTCATACACAAAATGTAAAGATCACAGTATTTGATACTAAGGGACATCCCCTCGTCCATAAGAAAACATGGTCAGCCCATGGCATATTTCTGAGTCCAGCTCCTTGCGGTGGTCTCATACTTTGATCTGTCTGTTTTGTACATATGGGCAATCTCGGGCACCAAAGGATCATCAGGGTTTGGGTCCGTCAACAGTGAACAAATGGAAAGCAACACCTTGAAGAAAATGAAAAAAAATTCAACTCCTTCAGCAACTTGAATTTTAATAAGTTTATTGAAGTAATATAATAGGATGCTTTCAGTCAGATGTTTTTTAGTTAAATTTGATGAAATGAAGTTAAGGATAGTAGTAAAACAAATGAACCTTGGAAATAGTTAGGGCAGGGCTCCACTGCTCCTTCAATATGTCGAGGCAAATGCTTCCATTGCTGTTTATATTTGGGTGGAAAACTTTTGTCCTGAAAGCAACCTGCAAAATTAACCAAGATGAATGCATGGAAGTGCAGATTATGATTTTGAGAAAAGGTCCGGTCGGGGGAAAATTAAGCAGAGAATCGAGGCATGCCGAAAGAGACAATGTCACACGCAGAAAATGACCAAAGAGACCAAACAAAAGAATTATTGAAATACAAAATGTGGTGTTATTTTTCTTAGGGAGGTAAAAGGTGATTATGAATGTAGATAGACAATTAGGTATGTGATATACCTTAGGAGGCTTGAAAGGATAGTCCGGAGGAAAATGAATGGTAACTAGGAAAACTCCACCGGCATATGGACTATCTGGAGGACCCATGATTGTAGCTTGCCAATGAAACATGTCCTCGGCAACAGGACCTGAAATAGACACAAAGTGGAAATCATAAAATGAAATTTCTTTAGCAGGAATCTTTAACTGAAAAGTACAGCAAAGTCACGAACAAGTTAATAAAGCTATATTGTAACGGGTTCAGAATTACATATATTCATAAAAACCGACAAACTAAAGAAATCAGAATGATAAAGCCGGAAGCCGGACATGAATCGACAAGAGAATAGTTGGCCGACTTGTTGAATGTCTGAGGATTAAAGAGTATTTACTCAAATCCTGGTCCACTCTTTCTGATGACATTTCTTCCATTCAAACAATTGGGCCAGGACCAGAGAACATTTAATTCAAAAGGATAACAATGACAAACAAGTGTTTGAAAAAGGCAAGGCTATATAGAGATGGTTTTCAGAAAATCATTTCTGATCTATCTTCTGCATTGCTTTTAATCGCAGCCTTATATTCAAACTAGCTGCTAACTTAAAAGAAGATCTTAATAATGTGTTATGTGTTACTCTGCATGGTAAGTGTTACTGGTAATTTCAAGAAAAGTAACTCACTAAATCAAAACCTTGTTAAGAAATCATTATCTCATATATTAGAAAAAATTACATACTCAGATGAATCAAACAGCATCCAAATTACAGCATTGTGTAGTACAAAAAACTGCCAAGCTCATCGAACTACCCAAATTTTACTCATAGATTGGTCTTCTTATTTATTACAGTAAGTGCTTTCTTAATTGTACTCATCACTCGTCAAATTTCTATCACAAGGGATAATGGGAGACTCATCATACATTTCCATACAATTGTTTACAAACATCGTTTTACGTACGTATATAACAACAAGAACGCAGTTTCCTACATCAAGACATCTGAATCTCCCCCTCAAGAGAAAAAAAAAACTCCAAACCAGATGAATTTGTCACAATCAATATCTAACAAGAAAACATAGAAAAGATGAAACAACCGCAATAAATCAAGTAAGCGAGATAAAAATCGAGCTTTCACTCACACACTATCAATTACCAAGCCACCTGTAAATCAAATTGAGAACTATGAACACTTACATTAATCACAAGAAGTAATAATTCTGCCATGAAAAGGAAACAAAACTCAGATTAAACAACCCAAAATTGCTTTACTAAGATCCAACCGAAGGAAAACATCAAGAATAAAGAAACACTTAAAATACATTATATACACACACACACACAAATATATATATATATATATAAATGTTAGTTTCCTAAACAAATCAAAATCAGGTCTATTTTTATTCAATTAGGTTCATTTTCATGGAATGTAAGTAATATACCAGCACTGCAAGAGGTAGGAGGATCCTTTTGAAGATCCTTGAGCTCCTTCAAGATCCGCTTCGAAGCCATCAGCGATTCCTATGATTCCAAACAATATGTATATACATACATATATATATATATCAATCAACCTAGATCCGCTTTCTATACAAAATAGTAGAGAATAATTTGAAATTGTACCTGAGAGAAAGACTGGATCCTCCTGCCGGCGTAATTGGAGGGGGAAAGTTTTATTTCTTCGCAAAATGAAAATGAAAAACAAATAGCAGAGGAAATGTTCGTACGCAATGAAATGATTTTTATATAGGGCACTGATAATTGATGATTAATTAACAACTACATTTTCTTTTTCTCTTTTTCTTTTTTAGAAGTGTAATTTTTTTTTAAAATTGTCGGTTATAACATATATATGTATCAAAGAACTAGGGGGTGCGTTGGGAGTGGAAAGATCTCCTCTTTTTTTAATTAAAATTAAGTGACGAGGGTTTGATTTTTGATTTTGGATATAGAGAGCTATTGAAAATTTTGGGTTAACAGTCTCACCCTTTAAGGTGGTTTCAACCAGCGAGAGGATTAATTATTGCGGTTAGTGGTGAAAACTTTAGCGAAAACTGAAAACAAAAGAAAAATAAATATATATATATATATATATATATCATCTATCAATAATAATAATAATAAAAAAACTCACCCATTGTCGGTGAGTGTCGGTGCGAAGTAGAATTCTTGGTAGGCTTCGCTAGAGCTAGGCGGGCCTTGTATACTTTTAGTTAATTATGACGTAGTTATTATTTATTATGTGAATATTCACTATTATATTATGTTGACACTTAGACATTGGGTGATACATTTCCAACTTTATCATGTGGGCTCCACCTTAGAACATTTCCACTTTGGACTTAAAATTACAAACACTAAGAGTAAATTATAATAATTAAGTTTAAGGTAAATTCTACTACTATGTTGACAGTCATAAATCACTACACTCCTATAAAAATTTCAGTACCCATTATTTTATTAAATTTTATTCACAATATCACATGAAAAACTTTAGTGGATGCACAATTTAGCTAACTTTTAAAGTAAGTCACAGAATGAATGATCAATATGCAAGTGTTATTTACTCATGTCTCGCATTATATTTAAATCTAGTTAAATCAGACGTTGTCGCTCAATGATATAAAGATAAAACGATTTCATCGGGAGCAATAGATAAAGTGTCGCCAACAAGATGTAAAAAATTTGCCGGTGGATAATTGGGCATAATTGCACTTTTACAATTTTATTTTTTATGATAATCCTATCTTTTGTCCATGGCCGTGTGAATCATTATTTTTTATGGAGAATCTTTTTACATATATCAAATGAGAACATTATTTTATCATTGTAATGGTTTCCATACCTCATATTAAGTATAAAATTAGTTCCCAACATGTAGGACCAAAGTAAAGCTTAATACAAATGTGGATCAGATGTGTGTGATTTGGAGCAATTAGCAACTAATTTTGCCTGCAAATATTTGTTTAAATTTATAATAAAACGCGTGGTTTAGGCTTTTTTAGGTTCTATTCCATTTTGTCCAAGTGGTGAACTGGTATCTTGCTGGAGCCCCCTCTGGAGTTTAATAATGATTTCTAAACTCAGGAAATTTGTATTATTGAGTAACATATTTATAAAGATACATGGATTTGGTAAACAAATAAACCCTAAGCTTCTAACAAGGAAAGACACTCTAAGCTATAAAAATAAATACAAAGAAATATAAGATAAGAAAAAATCATATGCTAATCTAAGATATATTCTAACAGTTACATGGTTTATTACTTCATTTCATGTCGACATATATGGAGAGGAATAATAATATGTCCACATCGCTATCTTCATCTCTAGATATTGTTATTATTCAAATTTAATTATTACCATTACTATTATTATTGTTATTACTTATATAATCATTACCATTACTATTATTATTGTTATTATTATATAATTATTATCATTACTATTATGGGTTATTTGCATCCACTTTCCCTGAGGTTTGCTCGTTTGGCATCCACCTCCTCTATAGTATGAAATTTTGGCAAATACCTACCCTCCTACTATTTTTGGTAAAAGATTCTAATAAAATATTACTATAAGACTAAAACACCCTTATATCCTTTTTTTTTTAATTTAGAAAGGCATATTTAACATTCAAAATCTAAATTTTACTTTTAGTATCTCATTTTTTTAAATAGGTCACTTTCAACAGTATTAATATATCAACAAACTTTCAATGTCAAAATTATTTTCAAAAATTAAGTGCAAGTTATGTTTCTTAACAGAGAATAAAAAATAAAAATATCTTTGATTACATAAAGTGCATATCATTATCTTGATATAGGGAAACAACACATTAGTTTTTAAATAATTGAATTTTTTTTTGATTCCAGACTAAGTCTTAAAAACCACATTTGAAAAATAAAGAATTATGGAATAACTTTAATATGTTTAAATTAAATGCGTAGATTTTTTAAGAAGCACAAATTAAAAATATATGACATAAACATAAGTGATGAGTCAATTTTAGTTAGAACATTTGCTATATATATATATATATATATTATATAATGTATGAAAAAATGCATTGGATGAATCCTTTCATTTAATACGTAATCTATTTATAATTGTAAATGTTGCTATCTTTTTATTCATAACCATGAAATATAAATATCATGTCATCCTTGACAGTTGACACTCTAAAATTTTAAATTACAAATTTGTTTTTCTTCTTCTTTTTGTTTTAGAAAAAGTATGATTTATAAAAATAAAATATGAATTATATTTTTTTGAAGGGAAATATATATGAATTATATTGAATTTAAGGATATGGAATAAGGGTATTTTGGTCGTATAGTAATTTTAAATTAGAATCTTTGACCAAAAATAATAAGAGGGGAGGTATTTGTCAAACTCTCAAACTACAGGGGACGTAGATGCCAAAAGACCAAACCTTAGGGGAGGTGGATGCAAATAACCCTTGCTATTATTATTGTTATTATTTGCTAATTTCAAAATTAAGTAATGTGGTTTGATTGTTAACTATATCGAATTCAACCTGAGTTGAAATCTAGTATCTTGATATTTTTACACTACAAAAAAAAATGATTATTGCCTATGTTAATATGTCATGGTGAAAAGTCTTTTTGCCATGGTTAAAATCAATTGATCACGACTTTGCTACGGTTTTGGCCGTGATATTTGCAAGCATGGCCAAAACATTTACCATGGCGTATGGTCATGGTCAATGTTTTGTTCATTGTAAAGACCATGACTTTTAGCCATGGTAAAAAAGTGATAGGTTAACATTTCTTCCACCATGGCTAATTAGTGCTTAAAATAGTTAGCATTCTTTTTCACCATGGCTAACTTTAATGTGGCTATATGAAACATTTACCACGACCAAATTAGCCATGAGCTTAGACCCTTATAGACCACGATTTTAAGCCATGACATATATTTTTATTGTCAATACTCAAATTTCTTGTAGTGCTATGCATGTTATGTATATCCTATTGATCTTTTGGTATACAAATCTCAGCTGATTTTGATGATGACAAATATTTATTTTCCTTACTAATTTTTGTTCTTTCACTCGTGCATATTCTTATATTCCAACTCATTTGAAAAACATAAACGGAAGTTTGCATATATTGTAATACCTTTGTCCCACATGGAAAAAGAAAAAAATTAAAAAAGAATTTATAAAGAGAATTCTATGATTTAAATGTAACAATGAATATTACGCTCAGTGGGTTTGATGGGATTTCTCTAGTCCAACGGGCTCGTGAGCCCGGGGCGTGACAAATGGTATCAGAGCCACTTGTTAGCCGGAATTGGGAGTTCGGTGCTACAACGTGAAATCTTGGTATCCGCTATGAAGTAGCCCGAGGTTCTCGGATCCGCTATGAAAAATAGTCCGAGGCAAATCCAGTGGTAGCCTAGAGAGAGTCCCGACGCCTGACGACGGATCCTGGAATGAGTCACGTTCCGACGAGGACGTCGCTCCTCGAAAGGGGGGAGGGGGGTGATTGTAATACCCTTGTCCCACATGGGAAAAAGGAAGAAAATGAAAATAATTTATAAAGAGAACCCTATGATTCAAATGTAACAATGGATATCCATTTTGGGCCGTTGTTCAAATGCCCAACTCAAGGTTACGCTCAATGGGTTCGATGGGATTTCTCTGGTCCAACGGGCTCGTGAGCCCGGGGCGTGACATATATAATTTAATTCAAGACACTGGGGGATATCTTCAATATCTAGCTCGACAAATCCGGATTGATAGTTACAATCATAAGTCATACTCTATCTAATTTCATAAAAAAGGAGAGAGCCATAATTTGTGGAAACTTGAATTCGAACTCAACATAATTTGGAACTAAGTTGGGGCCAATAAGAAACCAAGTTGGACCCATGATTCCAATGAAATCCAATAAAAACCAACCTAATTAGACAGAAGAGAAAATTCTTAAGACCCAAACCCAAGCCATGACTAATTGGGTTGGGTTGGAAGTTGGAACCATGTTGGCACCCAATTTGCCACTCTACTTTTTAGGAGTTATGGGAAGGATATTAGACGCCCTTTTGACGGAGTTCAACATCTATCAACGTCTCTGTGTTGCAAAATGTTGGCAAAATTTCAAATTTAGTCCCTTAGGATCTCGCTATTCTAGTTTTAGTCCCACGCTTTATGGGATTCTAAAAAACGTCTCAATTATTTGAAAAAGTTGTAATGTTAGTCCTTTTTTTAAGCAACATTAGTCCCATACTTTATTTTGCATTTTAAAAATTACATTTTGCTTCATGAACTATACAAGACGTATTTTAAACACCCCACTAAGCATTTTTTTTCACTTACCCCCTAAACATATTTTTATTTCACTTAATTTTTCAGGAGGCGTAAGCGTACATTAATATTTGTTTAGGGGGGGATGTTTAATACATCTTGTATAGTTCAGGGGGCAAAATGCAATTTTTAAAATGCAAAATAAGGTATGAGACTAGTGTTGTTTAAAAAAATGACTAATATTACCTTTTCAAATTCTTGAGACATTTTTTAGAATCCCATAAAGAGTGAGACTAAAACTAGAATGACGAGATCTTATGTGACTAAAATTAGAATTTTGCCCAAAATGTTGATTCATAGTTGATTTTGTTTTATGTTGATTCATCTTTTTGTAGCTTAAAATAATTATTTTTTCTTGCAAAACATTCTCCTTCAATTTTTTCCACATTTCACTTCTATTTCCAAATGTCAACCACTTTTTATTTCTTCTCTGTTTTGGATGATGAGAGAAATCCGTAGTCGCTACCTTTAGGATGCACATTGGGTAAACCCTGCTCCTGTATAATAGTCTGCAAACAACACAAGAGAGATAATCCAGCCTAGATTGTCCATAGCTGACAAACTCACATCAGAGGAGGCCAATAGGCATTCCATCAAGGGGAATCGAACCCGTGTCCTAAGGCACAAGGCCCAGTTGCAAAATGTTAACCACTTTTTATTTCTTCTCACTTTAAATTCTTTCCTACTTTTAATCACTTCTTTAAAATCATAATTTTTTGCAAACACTCTCTTGTTGAGAAAAGGTTGTTTCTTTTATATGTAGCATAACTAATATTTTTTTGTAACCTTAAAATAAATTGCAGAAACAAGAAGATAAATCAGTGTAAGATTGTAATGGAACAAACAAGAATTACAGCCACAATATTGTTGCTGCCATTGTCGTTCCATGATTTTTTCGAGATCAAAAGTTATTATATACAAGAGATGAGAAACAAATATTAGGTGAGCAAAATAATATTTTTGACCACAATAAAGGATTTATCAATATTTTCTTGGGGGCAAAACATTGTATTTATAAAAAGTTGTATACTAAATTTTTAAATTTGAAAAGTTGAGGGGGTCCCCCAGCCTCCCCCCGCGTCTCTGGGTACATAGTAAAAATATTGCGTTAGATATAGATAAATCAAAATATAACATTATTATTGAACTTAACTTTGTAAAGAAAAAGATTTATTAATAATTACACCACATTCCTTCATTTTATATGAAATAATACATTCACTATATTATGCCACAAAGCATTTTCTGGAAAAAATAAGTGGAAACTTCTTTATTAAGAATAACATCTGAGATATCTGATAGTATATCTTCGATAATTTTTCTGATATGGTCGATAATATTATTGTATCGGCATTAGCACCCGACATCATCTTATTGTCTTTATATAAATTCGGAGATAATATTAATATATATAATTCTGATAAAATATATATAACTCTGATAATATCTAATCAGCAAGGATCGATTCAGATACGTATAGGATGATGCTTTGAATCATATGACATTGACAAGTATACATGACCTTGAAGAAAATGTGGGTACAAACCTTGCAATCTCATTTCTACTCTTAGCCTCTTCTATTATTTGAGAAATTTCATCGCATTTGTGGATCTTTGGTTCAAAACCATTCATTGATCTCCTTCGGCCACGAAATTTCGCTTTCCGCTTTGCCATACTCCTTGGAGATAATGAAATGTTTCGGAAGATTACTGAATCTGTGCAATTTAAGAAAGATATCTCGGAATTTCCACTTGTTTCTTCTTCGTCCACTATGGTTCACTTCATCGGGGAGTTGTGGCGATGGACTTGTTCTGGATGACACTTCATAAGGCCGAGAGTTGGAGCTAAAAGTGGGAGTTGAAGTTAAGGAACTTGTACTAGGGCTCATCGAGTCGTCTAGTCCTATTTGTATATCGGCTTCCACCAGCCTCTCCCAGTTGTCGTACGTCCTAACCATCTTTGTAGTAATTGAACCACTCTTTCTGTTTTCTATTGCAAATTGCACTTGTTTCTTCCAAAGTCATGAAGAGGCTGTTTCTTATAGATGATGATTAGATTTGATAGGATTCTTGAGTGTGGATAGTTATCGAAGGCTACAATCATAACGAAACGAAAATGCAAATCTTTTGCGTTAATCGACCAAAGTGAAAAAAAAGCATTAAACCCCTTTTGTATTAATTAAAAGATGAATACGCTCCTTGCAATCTCAGCCATCTTCTTGGCCTCTTCTATCATTTGAGCTCAAAAGTTAGGTTAAGCTCATTTAAAACATTGGGATCTTAGTTTAAAAATAAATTCTCTAGGCGTTTATATAAAATAAGATCATAGAGCTTACAAGGTTGTATCTTATTTTAAAAATAAATTCTCTAGGTTTTTGGACAAAATTAGATCATAGAGCTTCTAAGGTGCAAGTAATAGCAATCGTGTACTTACGATAACAAAATCAAGAGGTTCTTTGAGATCTTATAAAATAAGTTAGAAATCTTGATCTAAGAACTTAGAAGCTCCTCATCTTCTTATCAGTGGCGGATCCAGAAAATTGGATCAGTGGGGGCATAATTTACCACTGGTGGCCAAGAATAGAAGCAGGGACCTAGACGAAGGATTCAAGGGCCCCCCGCGGTACGGTATGCTATATTTATGGAGGAAAATATAATAAGAAACTAGAATTACCCTATTTATAAGCCTAATTTTTTTATTTTTCCCTTTGTTTGAGTTGTAGAAATGTGTGATGAAGGAGGAAAAAAGTGAAAATTTGAGAATTGGAAAATAGATTGAAAAGGTCAAATGACATACTAAGTATTTTTGAGTAATAGAGGGGTTATTTTGTCATTTTTGAGGGAGGCAAAATTACAAATGTTATAACCTTATAGATAGAAGTGACAATTTTAAAATTTTGAGGGGGGGCCAAAATTACAAATTTTACAAATTTTATAGGTAGAAGTGAGAGAGGTCAAGACTCAAGAGTGAGAGAGAGAGGGGTGAGAATTGGGTGGGAGAAATGGAAATTGGAATTGGGAGGGCGCATTTAAATATTTGAATGGGAACATTAATGTAATTTATAAATTAAAATAAAAAAATATGTATATATTAAAAAAAAATAAAAAATCAGTGGGGGCGCTGCCCCCTTCTTACAATGTAGATCCGCCCCTGCTTCTTATGTGAATTCCGTCTCCAACATTTTTCGAATTTCCTCATCAAACCGTGCTGTGATCACTAAAAAAGAACATTGGAGTTACTCTTTAAGTTAAATATTTTCGAGTGAGGAGTACCTGAAGCGTATCCGTTTGAGCTTTCTAGTCCCGTCTCTAAGGGCTACAATAGTTATGGACACACCACATTCATATTCTTCAATCCACTCATCAACAATTTGATTATCAACAATCACTTGATACTCTCGTACTATAGTTTTCGAGTTTTCATCAGCTGAACTAGGATCGAAATCTGATAATATGGAGCTGAAGCTTGTGCTTCTCGCGTGTGCCTGAGTCGTGACAGAGTTCCCAGTTGTCATGATTTGTGAAGGATTTTTCTTGTTTTCTCCTTGAAATTTCATGGAATTTGGTGGTGAGAATGAAAAAGGGCACGGAGATAGACTGGTTGAAGTCCTTTTTGCTAAGGTCTACTTAAATAAATTTCACACTTGTATTAAAGCGTTACACCTCTTTTCCTCTTTGAAATTTGAATACAAGTTCAACATTTTTGTATCAAAGTATTACATCTCTTTTCCTTTTTGAAAACAAATGCATTACGTCTCAGTCGTACGATTTGGTATAATTTGATACGTCTGTGCTCATTCAAATGTATTTTTTAGCCTCAGTAGGTACCCGCAGCTTCTGATCTCGACGTGTTTGTTTCATTTTTTATTTTTCGTGAAAACATTGGTGTGCAAATTTTATAAGAAATCATGTACGTAATATTATACATTAAGAAAAGAGAAAGAACAAAATGGAGGGTACTATCCAATGATTAATTGCCTAGATCTCTGGCGGCAGCGACGCTGGCCGACCGGCGACCTTCTTTGCACCAACACCGTGTGTGGGGATGGCCGTTTTGTTGCTGGGAGGAGTGGGTCGGGCGGAGGAACGTGTGGGAAAGATTACCCTTTTTTTTTTCAGTTGTACTTTTTATTTATTTATAAAAATTATCTAATATATCAGTAAAATATTTTTCTATCTCAATGTATAAAGTTTGGTTTTAAATCTATTCTTTAATTTTTAAATATGAAAATTTCACATCTGTTAGATTTAATGTTAAATTTTATTTATTTTTTTCTAAAATAAATATAATTTTATAAGAATATGAAAATTAGTTGTAAATATTATCTAAGAAATTTTAGTTAATATTAATTTAAAAAATTAATTGACTATAATAGTTTTAAATATAAGAGATTTATGATTTTATGTCTACAATTATATGTTAACAGTAGATTTTCTAATATATATAATTTTTTAATTTTAAACTTTTTATATTTTGATTTTTATAATAAGATATTATTTTAATTTTTTTAAAAGATAATTTTTTCCATGTCAGCATTTCAATTATTTAACAAATTTTTTAAAATCCACCATGCATAATTAACCGTAAAATTAAAAATTCCTAATTTTGATTGATCGTGCAGGGCATATGAAGCCAAACTAAAGAAATTTAACCAAAGTTATCCTCAATGCGCGAAAATCTATTAATTACTGGTCCTAAATTACTAGGTCAACAAAATACAGGTCTATTTTACCACGCTATACAATTATATGACTATTTTTTATTTTCCCAATTCTTTTTTATCTCTTTACAAGAGACATTTCGAAATCGATGTCAACTTTTCCATATTATCATTAGTATGGAACCGCCAATACAAGTTGACTCAGTTGATAAGAACGGGTTACTTCCCCTTAAAAGGTTGTGTGTTCAATTCTCTCTGCCGATGTGAAGGCTGTGTTGGTGGACGACATGTAAGTATCTCTGTAACTACATAAACTTTCATGTAACAAAATCCAGTTTGGAACCATCATAAAATAGTGAAAGAGCACTCTTTTGATATAATTTCCGTTCTTGTTTCGTTTCGGTGAATGTTTTGATGGTCTCTACCATCATCTTCAATACATCACTCATTTTAGGCCTTTGCTCAGGGATTCCTCGCCACACAGGTACCAAAGTGATCCGGCCGACATAGGTTGGGGTCGAATAGACTTTTTACCCTATTTTTTCACTGTTTTACTGACTAAATTTGTTACGCTTGTTGTGTTTCATGTAGGTTGCAGAAAGGCTCTCTTTGCGGATAAAGTACTAAAGTTTACAGGCTCAGGGAAGATGAAACGGCGTATACTAATCTAACTACTGATTTTGCCATCTACATTGTGAACCCGGATACTGGTGCACTAAAAAGAAGGATAGCCCTGGCCGCTGCTGAAAAACTTTGTTTAAGTGAACTGACTGATAACGTTTTTGCCATTATTTGATACGGCTCGAGACCCTTCAGAAGACACTTCCGCTTTAGCGCCACGTCAGAACTTGAGGACGAGGAATATGCCCAGCAAACTCCAGGATTACGTGCTTTAGCTTAGGTTGAATTAGTCATATTTCTTTTAATTTCCCTTACATTCTGTTTCCTAAATGGTTTGGAGCACTAAGCCATTATCCTAGTAAATAGGGCCACTAGTTGTTTGTTTTCTTCCGTGCAGTAGGATATTAGGGTAGATTAGTATTGTAATTTAGTTTTTTTTATGCGAATGACAATGAATCTTTCTTCCTAAAGTTTCTTTTCTTTCTCTCTTATTGTTCTTATAGTTCTTAAGGAGACCACCCATCTCGAACCGGGCCTCGCATCATTGGTGCTTTCATTGCCACCACAACCATGCCTCGTTGGAAATCCGCCGCCGATCTCACCGCCATTCAAGAAATTGTTAACAACCTCCAAACCACCACTGCAAGCCATGATGCCTCCATAGCCGAACTCATTCAAACCACCACCAACACACAATCTTCCATTCAAGAGTTATCTGCCACAACACAAACATCAATCGCATCACTCACCAAAACAATGAACGAACTCGTTTTATCAATTACCCGTCTCCAAAAACAACCTGAACGTTCGACCTCCATTACACCAGAATCCTCATCTTCTGCCCAAACAGGTTCCATTCTCGGGCAGATCCCTCTTACCCACAATCCACAGCCACTCACAACATTTACACCCCGCCCAATCCGCCTTGACCTCAACCAATTCGATGGAACGGCCCCCCTCGACTGGTTAACACAAACAGAACGCTATTTAGCCCTTCATCACATCGCCGAGCACGACAAAATCGACTTAGTCTCCTTCTATTTTGTTGGTTCAGCCCTCACATGGTTCAATTGGATGCAACGTAACCGTCAAATCACCACCTGGTCCGCCTTCACTCGCGCTTTAGAGCTCCGTTTTGGTCCTTCCTCGTATACCAACCACGAAGCAGCCCTTTTTAAACTCACCCAAAAGACCACTGTTTCAGCATTCCAAAACGACTTCGAATCACTTTCAAACCGCGTCTATGGCCTTTCCGATTCCCATCTCCTTAATTGCTTCCTTTCGGGCTTAAAACCTGAAATTCAACGAGAATTACAAATCCTCAAACCAAACACAACTACAGATGCTATCGGGCTTGCTAAACTAATAGAGGAAAAACTCCAAGACCAACAACAAGATTCCAGTCAATGGTGCAACACACCAGTGCCTCCACCACATTCCCCATCACCCCTACTGCCACTTCCACCCAAACCAAATCTGAATCCCCAACCAACCACCACGCGTCCAGCACCCTTTCGGCGCCTTTCGCCACAAGAGCTCCAACTCCGGCGTGAGAAGGGTCTCTGTTTTTCATGTGACGAGAAATTCACCCCGGGCCACAAATGCAACTCCTCCAGTTTCATGCTACTTTGGGACGAGCCTGATGAACTCGACACAATTTCAAAATCGTACCCCTACAACCTTGAGGACAAGGTTCATTTTCAAGAGGGGAGGATTGATACGGCTCGAGACCCTTCAGAAGACACTTCCGCTTTAGCGCCACGTCAGAACTTGAGGACGAGGAATATGCCCAGCAAACTCCAGGATTACGTGCTTTAGCTTAGGTTGAATTAGTCATATTTCTTTTAATTTCCCTTACATTCAGTTTCCTAAATGGTTTGGAGCACTAAGCCATTATCCTAGTAAATAGGGCCACTAGTTGTTTGTTTTCTTCCGTGCAGTAGGATATTAGGGTAGATTAGTATTGTAATTTAGTTTTTTTTATGCGAATGACAATGAATCTTTCTTCCTAAAGTTTCTTTTCTTTCTCTCTTATTGTTCTTATAGTTCTTAAAGAGACCACCCATCTCGAACCGGGCCTCGCATCATTATTATTTCGAGTATGATTTATTCATGGCTCGTATTAGAAAGACTCAAATTGTGACTGTTTTAGTAGATGCTACCAAAAATGCATCTGACTATGAGCTTGAGGCTTCTCTATATCTAATGGGTAATCCGACAACCCTGTCTTCGTTTTGTCCTATTTCGAATTTCGTTTTGTATTACCTGCGTATTAAAGGCGTTTGAATGATTAAATTCTATAAACCTGTTCCTGATGGCAATTTCATCTTAAGGGCTTCAATATTTTTCTGACCTTTAAAAGCCTTGAGTTATTGCTTTTTATAAATATAAATATAGGTTCAAGCTGTTTCTGTATTAGCTCTCTGTTTAATTAAACTTGTTTCCAACGCGTGCAGGTTTGAGTACAATGCAGCTGCTGAAGTAGTGAAGGAAGTTCAATTTGAGGACGTAAAGTTTTGCATTTCACTGTGTTTCATATCTTAGACTTTTCATGCCTATGTTTTTATGATTCTTAGCTGCTGTCTCTGATTGTAACAAGCTTTTTACCCTTTTCAATATCTTTGGTTGTCTCGGAACAAGAATTGTCCGGAAATAAGTTGCCTATTGGTTTGGCCATCATATACTCCGTGGGAAGTTTGTATATCCATTTACTGCAGAATCGTGCGCTCGACTTGACATTTTTCTAGATGTGAAGGTGATTCTTTTGTTAGTTGATTTTGAGCTGAAAATTTCATCCGTCTTCTGAGACTAGGAAATGTAGAAGATGAATATATATTTTTCATTCGCTCATACAGAAACGAAGTCGCATCAATATATCACGTTGTGTATGTGAAATAAGTAATATGAGTGATTACTGATTTTACCCTTTTTAGTCATTTTTAGTCATAAATATGTTCTTGTTGTTACATTGATTTGTTTAAAGTCCCAATTTAAGTCAAAATCAGTCAAACCAACCCCCCCCAATTTCAGTCAAAATCCCCAAATATTCCGTCCAATTTGTATCAAAATTGCGAAAAAATATAAGTGACTATTCCTTTTTCCCCGTTTTAGCCGGAAAAATGTTCTTGGGTTTTCATTAAGTGATACATTTATGTGTTCACTGTCGTGATTTTAAGTACAAGACGGCAAATAAGGAAAATGGAACGGAAGAAGAATTACGTAAAGAGAATCAAGAAAATGGAATGAGGTTCCTTAAGTGCTATTTATTAGAAGTTCATTAAGGTTTGATTCTTCACTTCCTTTGAGCATTCTTTCCTTCAGACAGTATTCTGAAAAACGGACCGGACAGCGAACCGAAAAAGTGACCAGGTCACGGGTCACCGGTTCAACCGGGGTCGAACCGTTGACGTCATAATTATGCAATAAATAATAATTAATATACTATTAAATATATAAAATATGAAAATATGAAAAAAAAATATGTATTTCCTATATATATATGAAAATATGAAAAAAATATGTATTTCCTATACTATTGGGGGCCAATTGCATATTTTTAGATTTTAAAGGGGTCAATTTCAGATTTTTAGAGTGTAAAAAGTTGAATTTCAAAATTTTCAAAATTGTCCGGTTCAGACCCCCGAACGGTTTTTTCGCATAACCGGACCAGTTTGATGGCCGGTTCCGGTTTTAACCGGTCGGACCGGCCGGTCCGGTCCGGTTTTTAAAACATTGCCTTCAGACACGGAAACTGTTGACTGTTTGACTTGGGCTACCCGAGGGTCGCGACCAAACATTGATTTCTTGTAAACTCTGATGGGCTATTAGTGGAGATTAATCTCAAATGCAAAGGAAAAGGGAAAAGGTCAAAATCTTGGTGTTTGGCGTGAGTACATGGACAATTTTTTTTTTTTTTTTTAATTCAAGAAGGAGGGGGATACCCTATATCTAGCCCGACAAATCCGGGTTGATAGTTATAATCTTGAGCCATAAAGACTCTATCTAGCCCCATAAAGGAGGGAAGAGCCACAACTTGTGGCAGCCTGGATTCGAACCCAGGACCTCTCACATAAAGTGGGAGGTGGATACCATTAGACCAACATGGACGAAAATTTGGTGTGCAACTTTTTGGCGAGATTTGGTAGATTCTTGAGTCTTTTATTTGAGTTTGTTTTCTATTGTGTTTAGGAATTATTCCCTTAGTTAATTAAGATTGTTATTCCTAACTTGTTAGGGTTTAGACTTCTCCACTATTATAAATATGTGAACTCTTCTTGTAATTATTTTGATTCACTTTGAAAGAAATAAAGATGTAGTCTAGGTTGGCTCATCGATGTAGGCAAATATGCTGAACCACGTTAAATCTTCGTGTCGTTATCTTCATGTTTAAATCTTAGTTTTTATTGTTTCTTGATAATTTAATATGCTCTGATTCTACCATCCCTAACAACTGGTATTAGAGCCATAAGTTTGTAGATTTAGGAGATGTCTGAGATCTAGATCTAGATCTATGGGAAAGCAATTTTGGTTAAATGAGGTCGTCGTTGAAACGATGATAGGAGATGGAAGAATAATCAAGCTCGACAATTTTGTTGCAGGGAGCACGAACTGAGGCCGTGGTAAAGCCTGAGAAGATGATAGAAGACGATGAGATCGGGTAGATCGCCATCCAAAAAGGAGTAATCCCATTAATCGTTAACGAGAAAACATTGAAAAATCGTGGTGCCAGTATATAGGCAGATCCACAGGGGCAGACGCAGGTTTATATTGTCAGGCGGGTAGACACAAAGCCAGTGGGAGCAGTTGCGGAGCCGCACGCCAATCCTTAGAGCCAGAGGTTAGAAAGCAAATATGTGTTACCGAGAGGGAGCGAATGAGTTGCTAGAGACTGGGAGGCAGAGTTACGGTGCCAAGAAAGGAAATCCACTGAGTTGGAGGTTAGAGTGACATAATCAATAACCGAGAGGGTAGAGCCGTGTAGTCGAGAGACCAGAGAGCTGGGTTGTGGAGGTGTGACCACGTAAAGAGAAACCATGAAAACAGGAAGCGCTGCCGAGATGGGTTAACCGTGGAGTCGAAAGTCATGGAGGCAGGATACGAAGCCAGGTAGGCAGAGTCGCGAAGTCGATGGGGTTTTTGGGCAGAGAGATGTGACATAGCTCGTGGAGTGGGAGCTCGAACAGATGTGTCAGTGACCCGAGTTGGCCATTAAAAAACCAAGTAGGCAGATGGATCAAACATAGCTCATGCAGGGGCATGGAGCAGATATGTGTGGGATCTGGGTTTGCCGTGGAAAAAAAGTCCTTGGTGGAAAAATGTCAGTAGACGGGTTGACCGAGGCAGTTTGGGTTGTGACGAGTTTCGGGTTTTAGAGTAACCTATATCCGATGATCAGTTGGACCGAGAAGGATATGACGCAGTATTCAGGAGTTGGCTGATCACCAAAAGAATAGGGTAATGGCGAGGGTTCAAAGAGAGGAACATATTCACAAAGAGAGTCTGTCAAGTGGGTGTCACCAGAGGATGGACGAGTTAACGAGATATGGGGTTGTTTCAGGATTTTATATCTCCATTGGGTTTGGGGATGTGCTAACTAGGTTAAGGTTCACTTAGATAAAGTGAAGTGGTGGTTCAAGTTGAGTTCGAGACTTTGAGATCGATTTCCAAGTGGGAGATTGATGGGCTATTAGTGGAGATTAATCTCAAATGCAAAGGAAAAGGGAAAAGGTAAAACTCTTGGTGCTTGGCGTGAGTACACGGACGAAAATTTGGTGTGCAAGTTTTTGGCGAGATTTGGTAGATTCTTGAGTCTTTTATTTGAGTTTGTTTCCTATTGTGTTTAGAAATTATTCCCTTAATTAATTAGGATTGTTATTCCTAAGTGGTTAGGATTTAGACTTCTCAACTATTATAAATATGTGAAATCTTCTTGTAAATATTTTGATTCATTTTGAAAGAAATAAAGATGTAGTTTAGGTTGGCTCGTGGATGTAGGCAATTATGCCGAACCACGTTAAATTCTAGTGACGTCATCTTCATGTTTAGGTTTAGTTTTTATTGTTTCTTGATTATTTTTTGTACTCTTGTACTCTGATGCTACCATCCCTAACAAACTCTTGGTTGATTCTTGTCCACCAGGCCTCCGCTTCGTGCAATTTAAATTTTCTCCTACTGCATCTGCAGTTAACAAATAACAATTACTGATAGAACATCTGTTGGTGAATTGTGGTGATCTAAACATAATCCTCGTTCCACTAGGATAATAATACTCATTCTCCTACAAAATCAACACAGTGCTTCTTCCTTCACACATTGATTCTAAAAAATCTAATTAAAACTGTAAAAATATATCATAACTTCAATATATTTTTTCAGCATTATTTGGAACTCCATATATTTTTGGTCAAATGTAGTATTATATAAGATGGTTTGAGTATAATGTCCCTTAATCGCACCCGTATGATATCACTAGTTCCATCTATCAAGTCGAAAATTGTTGTGTGCACTCCAAATTCATGATATGTTTTAACCCGCACAGTCTGATCAGGTCGGCTAGCCGGTGCAGAAGAAGTTTCTTGATTAGCAGATTCACAGATTTCTTCAAGATTTGTTTCCGAATTAACCTCGTCTTTGTTTCTCCCTAGTGCTGCCACAGTTTTATTAGGCTTGTCGTCGGAGGGATTATTTTCTTCACTTCCTCCGGAGAACTGCTTGTTCGGGTCAGAAATGAATGACTGTCTGACCTGGGCACGCCCGGCTCTATAAATGTGTTTCTCGTAAACTTTCTCATAGTTCTTTGACCACCACACTAATGTTTTATCAAATGTCGAGAATCTTCTCCGCCTACATATACAACAGTAGGAGAGAAAGAAAAGAGATTTTAGCAACATAGTTCAAAATATCGATTTATATCCGATAATATCGGCCGATACGTATCCGGATTGGCCCTTGTCCATACAATGATATTATTATATGAGGTTGGGGAAAATTGCACTTCACGTCCCATAACTTTCCCCGAATTCAATTTTGGTCTCACTCGTTACCCGAATCTCACATTGCGTCCCATATCTTTAAAAAAATCTCTAATTTGGTCCCATCCGTCCATTTCCGTCTATTTTTAAAGGTCAACTCCGTTAGTCAACCCTTTGACCAATTTTTTGGGGAAGAATTTGTGCATAAATGCACTCACACATGGATTACATTCATTATTACAATGTTTCTATTCAATATCTCGTGTCACTCATACACAAAATCACTCCGAAAAAACCAGTCAAAGGGTTGACTAAGGGAGTTGACCGTTAGAAATAGACAGAAATGGACAGATGGGACCAAATGTGAGACATTTTGAAAGTTATAGGACTAAATGTAAGCAATTCGTAACAAATGAGATCAAAATTGAATTCGGGGAATGTTATGGGACGTGAAGTGCAATTTTCCCTATGAGGTTATATGTATTATCGGACCTATCGGGATATTATGAGTGATAATATGCATCTCGGATATTATTTTCACTAGTAAAACTCGCATTTTTTTCCATAAATACACTTAATTTAATGGATCTATCATTAGCTATACATTGAAAAAGTTTTGATATAATTGTCAATTAACTCTTTTTATATTGCAACTTTAGTTCGACAATAACATTATATTTAAATTTATTTATATCTAATGGAATATTTTCTTTTACTAACATACTAATTTATGGAAACTTTTGTTTTATATATTTTCTACAATTTTCAGAATTTTTTTAGGATTCTATCATGTACTTATTTCGTGTAGCCCGATAATATTCCAATACGTCGTGACCTTTATAAAACAACACCTACCAATTTATCACCGATATTGCAACTTTGAACCATGATTAGCAAAAGACATGCACATAACAACAACTAGAATACTTAACTGCTATAATTCAACAATCCTCGTTTGATCAAGACCTGATAGAATACCTAAAAAAATAACTATTTCGTAATATAACACATTATCGATTTGAAAATTTTAAAATAGAATTTTTTTTGATAAATACAATTAATGAATCAATTCTTAACTTAGTAAATGAAGGATATTCTAGTCCATAAAGTTGTTAATCCTATTTTTGGATTTTTCGGAAAGAAAAGTTTGTAAAATGGGTTTTTGAGATTGAAAAATATTTTCATGGGGCATCTGATAAAATTGGAACAACACGGAGAAGACTAGCATGGCGCTAGGATGACGCATACAAATCGAGAAATGATCCAAATTTTGTAAAAACAAGTAAAAAAAAAAAGGAAATAAATACCCCCCTCCCCCCCGTCCTCTTCACACAAAATGATGCTCCTTACCCCTCCCGATGAATTGATGCGTGCAAAAAGAATAAATAATTTACTATAGGCAAGACGGGCAAATCACTGTGTAAAGAAACGTGAAAGAAACATCTCTAATCATCGGATTTTTGGATTCAATACATGAGACTATGAAATGCATCAAATTAAATTTACATTATAGGATTCAATTTAAAATTCCGAAGCAATAGGATATCCCAAAAGTGAACTTTAATAAACTGTTGGAACCAATATCAAAGGGATACGTCCTGAAGGCAACATCAAATATGTATCCTTTCATGGTCATTACTTAAAAGTATGTACAATGAATATAATAAATCATTTATTATATATAATAGTGTATACAATGAACAAATTTTTCTTTATACATATAATTCTGAATTAAACTAATTATTAATATAATATATTCTTCTAAAAATTAATGTAAAATGAATATATTAATTCATTTATTACAGTAGTATACACAATGAACACTATTAATTTTTTTTTTTAATGCTAGACTAAACTACTATTAATACGATATATTTACTTAATTAGCCTTACTTATTTCCTAGCATCATATTCATATGGGGATATTTTAATTTTCACAAAAAAGTTAAAAAATATAAATCATTCTCTAACATTCAGTTATAGATTATAGATTATAGATAAATAAGATCATAGAGCTTCTAAGGTTCAAGCAATAGAAATTGTGTAATTACAATAACAAAATCAAGAGGTTCATTGAGATCTTATAAAATAAATTGGAAATCCTGATCTAGGAGCTTATAAGCTCCTTTAACTTCTTATGATAAATAGACACTTGTCAATCCCACAATGATGTGACACCATTGTGGGATAGAAGATCCGCTCTGGTGCTTTCATATATCACTAAAAAAGAACACTGGAGTACTCTTTAAGTAAAATATTTTCGAGTGAGGAGTACCTGAAGCGTATCCATTTGATCTTTCTAGTCCCGTCTCCAAGGGTCACAATAGTTATAAACACACCGGATTCATATTCTTCAACCCTCTCATCCACGATCTGATCATTAGCAGTTTCTTGAACCTCTGATCTTGTAGATTTCAAGTTTTCATCAACTGAACTAGGATCGATATCTGATAATATGGAGCTGAAGCTTGTACTTCTCGAGTGTGCATGACAGAGTTCCCAAATCTCCTGTTTCTTCAGCACGGCCGCCACTAGCCTCTCCCAGTTGTCATAGTTCCGAGACATCTTGTTCAAGCCTTGTTTCAGAAATGCTGCAGTATATATATATGATTTATGAACGGTTTTTCTTCTTCTTGTTTTCTCCTTGAAATTTCATGGAATTTGGTGAGAATGATAAATGATACAGAGGTAGACTGGTTGAAGTCCTTTTTCCTAAGGTCAGCTTGAATAAATTGCACACCTTTTGTATTAAAGCATTACACCTCTTTTCCTTTTTGAATACAAGTTCATTGTCCAAGACTTTTTTACCAAAGTATTACATCTCTTTTCCTTTTTGAAAACAAATGCATTACATCTCAATCGGTCCGATTTGGTATAATTTGATACGTCGTGCTCATTTAAATGTATTTTTTTGCCTCAATAGGTACCTGCAGCTTCTGATCTCGACATGTTAAATTAGATTTTTTACATGTCACTTATATGTTAAACTAGATTTTTTACATTTATTTAAATTAATTGTAATTATTTAAATATTAAATTATTGTAATTGTAGTCAATATAAAATTATGTTATTCCAATCAAAATCGATTTAAAATATATAATTTTTTAAATTTTGAACATTTTTTAATATTTTATAATTTTAGATATTAATGTAATGTTTATTGAATTTTTTATCATTTCAATTATTTAACAAAAATTTAAAATAAATCCACCATGCATAATTACTGTAAAATTTAAAATTTCGAATTTTGATTGATTGTGCCGGGCATATGACCATGGTCCAGCCAAACTAAAGAAATCCAACCAAAATTATCCTCAATGCGCGAAAATCTATTAATTACGGATCCTAAATTACTATAGATCAACAAAACACAGGTCTATTTTACCACACTATACATTATATGAATATTTTTTATTAGGAGTTGGTAAAGACATTTCACGTTTTGTTAAAGGCATTCAACATCCTTTTTAAATTAATTAAGTTGACTATAATGCCCCTCAATGTATCATATAATATTCTTATTGATATTAGAAGGTGAACTAATAATCCCTTCTAAATAAATTTTGAAGAATATATTAAAATTTTTTTTTTGTGAAAATAGTACCAAAAAAATTTCGTTTTTCTCATGCATCTTTTTGAAAATAAAAAAAACCTATTTTTCATCGGTGGAACAAGACTCATCATCTTGCCATGGATATCAAACACCGATATAATTTTATCGAACTCGTAAATGATATGTGTTGTCCATTTGCTGCATAGTAAATAGCAGAAATTCTTTTTTGAATATTGAAAATTAATATAATATAATATCAAATGCCTATAAACTATCAAAAAAGTAAAAATAATCGTCAGATCATATCACAATGAGTTAGTGTGGGTGAATTCAATATATCCACCAAGAATAATAGCTAACTTTATTTTTTGTTACACTTAATGAAAAAATAATGGTCGATTTTATCCAAGATAAAATCATATTTATCCTAATTTAGTTCTAAATAAATAAGTAAAAGTTTTAGGTATATCTACGATTTTTTTTTTTGGTGCTTATTATTTATGGTTGTTATCCATCGCTTTTAAAATTTAAAATTATGAACTATCAAGTTTCGAATACTTATTCTACATTTGATTACTAAAGGGGTATAAAATTAGTTTGTTGAAGGAAATGATAAGAATTATTTTAATAAATTTAAGGGCATTTTTTGTCCATGTGGTGAAATTTAAATAAAAAGCGCATCTAACAAAATGTGAAGTGCTTTTATCAACGAAATTGATGTCGACTTTTACATATTATCGATCATTCACTATGGAACCAACACAAAATAGCAAAAGAGCACTCTTTTGATATAATCCCGTTCTTGTTTTGTTTCGATGAATGTTTTGATGGTCTCTACCGCTTCCAACACTCCATCATCTTCAATATATCACTCATTTTAGGCCTTTGCTCGGGATTCCTCGCCACACAATGCATACCTATGAGCAACATTTTCTCCATCTCTTCCTCTATAATGCCACTCTTTACAAGCTTGGAATCGAATACTTTACAAGTCCCCTTCTTGTTAGTAACCCAACTCACCCATCTAACTAGCCCCATAACCTTGTTGCCCATTCTTACACGATCAGGCGACTTTCGAGTCAACAGCTCAAGCAGTACAACTCCAAAGCTGTAAACATCAGAAGCCTGAGAAACTTGTCCGAAATCTGTTATTTCAGGAGCGTTGTAACCTGTGTTATGCATTCGTGGCGGCTCATTGAGCTTGTCGATCGTGACCAAGCAATGATCAGACACGCAACCGTACCGGTGCAAGTTAAGAAAAATATTGGAGGCTTTTATGTTCCCATGAACTAGCTTCCCACCATTTTGTGTGTGGATATGAGCAATACCTCTTGCTGTTCCTATTGCAATTCTCACTCGGCTATCCCAATCCAACGGCCTTGATTTTTTCACGATTTTTTCTGCAAAAATGAAGAATAATGAGTCACCTCATATTCAACCAGCAACCAGAAGATTCATGCTCAGGATCTTTTATAAATTTGGGTGCAACACAATATTGTTATTATAATTTATTGCTTCATTTTTCAGTATATTAAAGACAAGTGTCTTCATTGGTGTAATACGAAAATGTTATAGAAGATCTAGATGGAAAGATTTAACAGTCGCTATATATATATATATATATATATATATCCATATATATATTTGAAGATTTTTGACGAACCATGGAGCATTGCCCCCACGCTCCGTCCACGAAAATCGCATACCAAACACTTCATCTTTTCCATATAATAAAAGTATCCCATTATCGCAACTATATTTGCATGCCTAATACTTCCAATGAACTGAATCTGTCTTTCAAAATCCTCATCTGTAACCTTCAAGGCCTTCAAAGACTTCACGATGATTGTGGATCTGTCATCCAAGATTACCTTGTTTGTATTACCAAATGTTCCCTTCCCAAGTCCCTCCACTTTACATTTGAGCAAATCTCCCACCTTGTACGAGAAACTACAACCTCGTATCGGCACAAACTTGTTGTATATGGATACTTCCTTTTCTAATTGTACTATGTTGGACTGATCAGCGGTTAGAAGATTATTCTGATATGTAGAGGAACCTCCTGGATTAGATCTGATCAAGGGATCAGATGATATGGAGGCATTGCTCAGGCTCGTCGAGTCTTGTAAAGCGATTTCTCGGAGATGTTTCCGAAGCATTACAGCTTCCACGAGCCTCTCCCAGTTGTCATATATCTTACCCATTGATATCTCTTGTTTGAGTTCGGACTGATAGAAACATCTTGGTACACATAGGTTATATAGATACACCTCGGAATCATCGAACGATCGAGGAAAGCGCACTAGGATACAATCTGAATTCTGAATGTGTTTTTGTAACTTGCTAGGGGTATGCATAATTACAAAAGAATACCTCCAAAAACAAAGTAACTTCGATACAAAATTTTAAACTAGAAACTTCCTTTTTTTCCTATGGTCTTTGGACTGACCTTAAACAAAACTTAAATGTCGAAGTAGTACTAGGAATATCTTAGACAACATATTCCAGGAGATATATAATACAAGCATGTTATTAACCACAAAAGAACAAAGAGTCGCATAGTTAACAAGAATAGCATGAAAATGACTTTCAAGATTGAAATTGAATATTCACATATTTTCCAATGAATTAATGTTGCCCACTTCATTGGAGCTTGGAGTCTCAAAACTTGTACAAACTATCATATGTTTGTATTTTTCCACAAAAGAACGAAGAGTCGCATAGTTAACAAGAATAGCATGAAAATGACTTTCAATATTTAAATTGAATATTCACATATTTTCCAATGAATTAATGTGCCCACTTCAAAGGAGATTGGAGTCTCAAAACTTGTACAAACTATCATATGTTTGTATTTTTGTAATAACAAGTGATTGTCCTCAAGAATCTAAATTTAGTACATAGCTGAAGGCAGAAGTACTCTTCGTGTATTTCACTTTCTTCATCTTCAAACCGTGTAGTGATGATTCATTGAATGAATATCGATTCCTTTTGTCTTCAAAGCTGATTCAATGTGACCCATGAGACTTGAGAGTGTGCAGTTCTCGAAGCCTATAATAAATAACAAGAATTAACGAATCCATTTTTGGAATTGCACAAAGAGTATATATAGTTTGATAAGAAAGTTGATACAAATTACCTTGCAGTCTCAGCAGCGATCCTGTTGATTTTGATTGGTTCGGGGCCATGCGACGTTCTCTGAGACACAGCCCATCAAACGTCTCTTTCGTCTCCATACACCTTCTTGGAGGAGAAACCACTCTGTTTCAATCACAATTCAATTTTAGTGAAGTCAAAAGAGATGTAACAAACAGTACTGGAAATCTAAATAAGTAAATTTCATGGAGGCTTACAAAAATTGAGAGGCCTTTCCATATATTTCTTCTCTTTGCATTCTCTTGATGGGTTTAAAGTGTGGAGACAAGTCAAAGTACCAAAGGGATTGTTTGAAGTAAGAAAAAGCATGTTTCGGGGATTCCGGGCGAGCCGAACGACGCCAAGCGCAGCCAGATGCGCGCCTAGGAGCGGGATGCAGAAGATGGGACGCACAGTGTGATGAGGCACTACCGGCGGCGCCCAGGCGTGGCCATGATGGCATCTAGGCGCCGGCACAGTGGCGCCCAGGCGTGGCCAGTCGGCGCCTGGGCTCGGGTCCGACGCTGGGAGAGTTATTTTGACGCGGTTTTGTGTTATTTTGGCAAGTTTTGAGTTACCTACTCGGATTAGGTCATTATAACTTAGTCTCCAAGTGTAGAACATATAAGTAAATGATATTCTCTTCATTGTAATTGTATCTCTCTCACAAGAATAATAAAATCTCTCTCGCATAGGTCCGTGGATGTAGGCAATTTGCCGAACCACGTAAAATCACTGTCTCTTTTTTTTGCTTTCTCTTTACTTTTAAGTTCGTTTATGCGCATTGATTCCTAACAACTAATATTAGAGCAGGGGTTATAGCGATCTGTGTGAATCAATGGCGTCTGAAGAAGGAAAAGTGAAGAATGACAAATTTGATGGAAAAGACTTTGGATTCTGGAAAAAACAGATGGAGGATTATCTGTACCAGAAAAAGCTCCATCAATCGTTGTCGGGGAAGAAGCCTGAAAAGATGCCAGACGAGGATCGGGTGTTATTGGATAGGCAAACACTAGGTGTTATTCGAACGAGGTTATCAAGAAACGTGATGTTTAACATCCTAGATCAAACTACAACGGCGGGTTTGATGAAGGCGTTATCCAATATGTATGAGAAGCCATCCGCATCGATTAAAGTCTACCTGATGAGACGTTTATCCAATTTGAGGATGACAGAGGGAGGATCGGTGACCAACCATATCAACTAGTTCAACGTGATCATCACTCAGTTGAGCTCGGTTGTTATTAATTTCGAGGACGAGGTAAGGGCCTTAATCTTATTGTCTTCATTGCCAGATAGTTGTAGTGCGACGGTAACTGCTGTGAGTAGTTCGTCTGGCCAAAGGAAGTTGAAACTTCAGGAGATTCGGGATCTGATTTTAAGCAAGGATATTCGCTGGAGGGAATCAGGAGAACTCATGTCTGCTGCATTGAGTGCGGAAAACAGAGGAAGAGGTGTTCAACGGGGTGTTTAGAAAGGTAGAGGTCGATCCAAGTCAAAGGGGCGAGGGAAGTCAAAACCGCGTAAGGAGGCTGATTGCTGGGGCTGCGGGGAAGAAAGGCCATTACAAGAGGGATTGTCCTGAAAAGGCGGGTCAGAATTAAAACCAGGAACATCAACAAGCAAACACAGCAGTAGACGACGTCGGAGATGCTTTAGTTTGCTGTGTTGACAGTCCAGTCGACCAATGGGTTCTGGACTCAGGTGCGTCGTTCCATGCTACTTCATGTAAGAATTATCTAACAAATTATGTTTCTGGAAAATTTGGAAAGGTTTTTCTTGCAGATGACGAACCCTTGGAAATAGTTGGTAAGGGTGAGGTCACAGTGACGACGGCACAGGGAATGCAGTTGAAACTGTATAATGTGAGACATGTTCCGGGGTTGAGGAAAAATTTGATCTCAATGGTTCAAATTGACAGTGATGGGTACACCACCGTGTTTGGTGGTGGTGTATGGAAAATCACCAAAGGTAATCTGGTGGTGGCTCGTGGTAAGAAGTCGGGGACTCTGTATACCACAGAAATTAAAAAGGACTCGTTTGCTGCAGTCGATGTCATAGAGGATGTTCACTTATGGCATAGGCGACTAGGGCATATGAGTGAGAAGGGAATGAGAATCATGGCATCCAAAGGGGGGAAGCTACCAATCTCGAAGACGGTTGAATTGGGTCTTTGCGAAGACTGTGTGCTTGGAAAGCAGAAAAAAGTGAGTTTTTCCAGGACGGATAGAGAATCGAAGGCAGAGAAGTTGGAGCTTGTGCATACTGATGTATGGGGACCGGCTCCCATACCGTCGCTTGGAGGGTCGAGATATTATGTTACCTTCATAGATGATTCCACTCGAAAGGTATGGGTCTATTTTTTGAAAAATAAGTCGGATGTGTTTAATACCTTTAGGAAGTAGAAGACAGAAGTTGAGAATGAAACGGGGTTGAGATTGAAGCGTCTAAGGTCGGATAATGGCGTGGAGTATGATAGCTAAGAGTTCAAAGACTATTGTGTGCAGAGAATGGGATCAAGATGATCAAGACCATTCTGGGGACTCTGCAGCAGAATGGGATTGCAGAGCGGATGAATAGAACCTTGAATGAATGAGCTAGGAGCATGAGGCTTTACTCTGGGTTGCCAAAGACATTTTGGGCTGATGCAGTGAGCATGGCGGCTTACCTCATCATCCGGGGACCTTCAGTACTATTGGACTTCAAAATACCGGAGAAGGTTTGGTCTGGAAAGAAGGTAAATTTATCGCATTTAAAAATATTCGGTTGTTTATCTTATGTCTTGCAAAATTCTGATGACAGGGATAAGTTGGATCCTAAGGCACAGAAGTGCATCTTTATTGGCTATGGAGGAGAGAGTTTTGGGTATCGGTTCTGGGATTACCAAAACAACAAAATCATAATGCATAAGGATGTCATGTTCAACGAAAGGGTGCTTCACAAGGATAGACTTGGAGCAGAGACTGAGGAAGACGAGAAACCAAAGGCGATATTGGAAGAGATCACTCTAGACGAGGTTGCTGGGAATGACATTGAGAATAGGATCGAGGATGATCCGGGGACTCCACCACCAACCTTGAGAAGATCAAGCAGAACTCCTAAACCAAACATGAGGTATTTCCCTTCCTTACACTATTTATTTTTGACGGATTCGGGTGAGCCCGAGTCGTACAAAGAAGCGATGGGTGTAGGAGATTCTCTCAAGTGGGAGCTAGCCATGAAGGATGAAATGAGCTCGCTTGAGAGAAATAGAACTTGGAGGTTGACTGAGTTACCGAAGGAAAAACGGGCTTTGCAGAACAAGTGGGCATTCCAGGTTAAGGATGAACCAGATGGTAGTAAAAGGTACAAGGCGAGGTTGGTGGTCAAAGGGTTCCAGCAGAAGGAAGGGATTGACTACACTGAAATATTTTCAACGGTTGTTAAGTTGACTATTATAAGGATGGTTCTAAGTGTTGTTGCTGCAGAGGATTTGCATCTTGAGCAATTAGATGTAAAAACGACATTCCTTCATGAGGATTTAGAGGAGGATATCTACATGATTCAACCGGAAGGTTTTCTGGAGAATGGACGAGAAAACCTTGTATGCAAGCTAGAGAAAAGCTTGTATGGACTTAAACAAACTCCGAGATAATGGTATAAGAAGTTTGACACTTTCATGGCTAGTAGTGGATATACTAGGTGTCAAATAGATTATTGCTGTTATTTCAAGAAGTTTAGGGATTGCTACATCATATTGCTACTGTATGTGGATGATATGTTAGTGGTTGTGTCTAACATGAGATAAATTGATAAGTTGAAGAAGCAACTATCCACGGAATTTGAGATGAAGGACTTGGGAGCTGCAAATACAATCCTTGAGATAAGGATCATTCGAGATAGGTCGAGTGGGAGTCTCAAGTTAACTCAAGAGAAGTACATTGAAAAGGTACTTGCTAATTTGCAATCTCAAATGCAAAGTCTAGAAGTACACCTTTGGGGGGTCATTTCAAGTTGAGCAAGGAACAATCACCTAAACTGAAGAAGAGCGAGATCAAATGGCAAAGGTTCCCTATGCCTCTGCCATTGGGAGTTTGATGTACGCAATGGTGTGTACAAGGCTGGATATAGCTCATGCAGTGGGAGTTGTGAGTCGGTATATGGCTAATCCGGGGTTAAAGCATTGGGAAGCGGTAAAGTGGCTACTGAGGTATTTGAGGGGTACATCGAGCATGTGCTTGTGTTTTTCGAGAAGTAGTGTTACTTTGGAGGGCTTCGTGGATGCGGATTTAGGTGGTGATCAAAATGGTCGGAAAAGTACATCGGGGTACATTTACACTTTGGGTGGCACGAAAATAAGTTGGACTTCTAGGCTACAAAAGTGTGTAGCACTCTCCACAACCGAGGCTGAGTACATTGCTATTTCAGAAGCTGGCAAAGAGATGGTTTGGTTGAAGAACTTTCTGAAGGAGATTGATAAGGAGCAACGAGATTGTGCACTTTATAGTGATAGTCAATTGAAATATCATCATATCCGAGAGATGATAGATGATGGGACTTTGGAGTTGAAGAAGGTGCTTGGTGCAAAGAATCCGGCAGATATGTTAACTAAGGGAGTTACCACCGAGAAACTGAGGTTTTGCATGGCCTCAGTTGGCCTCAAACTTATGTGATGAGGAGGCCGACTTATGCTAGAGAGAGAGTGCTTTCATTTGGAGGATGAAGAGTCGTGGAGTTTGATGAAGAGTTTGTGTTTCTACTTTGAGTTTAGTCTCCAAGTGGGAGATTGATGGGTTTAAAGTGTGGAGACAAGTAAAAGTACCAAAGGGATTATTCAAAGTAAGAAAGAGCGTGTTTCGGGGATTCCGGGCGAGCTGAACGGCGCCCAAGCGTAGCCAGATGCGTGTTTTGCCCAGGCGCGGGATGCAGAAGACGGGGCGCACAGTGCGATGAGGCACTGCCGGTGGCACCCAGGCGTGGCCATGACGGCGCCTAGGCGCCGGCACAGTGGAGCCCAGGCGTGACCAGTCGGCGCCTGGGTGCGGGTCCGACGCTAGGAGCATTATTTTGACGCGGTTTTGTGTTATTTTTGCAAGTTTTGAGTTACCTACTCGGATTAGGTCATTATAACTTAGTCTCCAAGTGTAGAACATATAAGTAGATGATATTCTCTTCATTGTAATTGTATCTCTCTCACAAGAATAATAAAATCTCTCTAGCATAGGTCCGTAGACATAGGCAATTTGTCGAACCACGTAAAATCGCTGTCTCTTTCTCTTGTTTTCTCTTTACTTTTAAGTTCGTTTATGCGTATTGATTCCTAATATCTCCTTTCTACTTCCACACTTTTTTTCCCCTTCTCTCACATCTTGTGAAGATATAAGTTTGGCGTGCAAAGGAGACGGTGAAGGAGCGAAAGAAAGGTCGTTTGAGCTAAAACAACAAAAATCAGAATCAAAGGATCTGGTGCTGGGGCTTATAGAATCATCTAGACTAAGTTGTCGCAGCTGCTCTCTACGTATAACAGCCCCCACCAGCCTCTCCCAGTGGTCGTAATACCTATCATAATACCTACTCATCGTAGCGATCAAGCGAGAGCCGTAGATTTCTAACTCCCAATTCTTCTACTGTGTTTCTTGATTACAAAATTGTTGTGTTAGTGAAACAGAAAACAAGGCTTATTTTAAGTTATGAAAGTGATTCATACTTGATTACAAATGTACCGGTGGATAGTTTTAATTGGCGGGTATACGTATAGATGCAAAAGACTGGCACCTAAGTTAAATAAAATACATGTACCTTTCAATCAAAAAAATGAATCCAATAATGCTGTAATTGTTTTCTGTGGTATGGCGTCGTTTTATCGAACTCTCTGATGATCGGCTTTACAAATGAGGCCTGCAGATTTTCAATATGATTGTTGCACAAGTTTCAGTCAAAATGGTATAAAAAGTAGGGAAAATTACACCAATTTCTTACTGTTATAATAGGTAATTACACAAACTTACACTCTTATAATTGAAATTACAAAGACCTTACCCATTATAATTGAAAATTACATTGACCCCCCTGAAAACCTCGGTCAATGGTCAAACAATACTAAATAACATTTTTGCCCTTCACTTAAATTAAAAAAATAAGAAAAGCTGGAATAATATTTTTGTTACGGCCGTAACTCCTCTTACAATGTGTAATTACCAAAACCCCACTCTTGTTTTTGAAATTACCAACACCCCCTACAGGGGGCTAATTGTAAGTTTTTTAGTAGTTAAATTGTAAGAATTTTAAAATACATAGGGGTTAATTGTAAGAAGTGCATTATAACACGGGAGATTTGTGTAATTTAAAAAATAAGAGGGGAAGTTGGTGTAATTTTTTCTAAATGACATTTGAACAGGGGCATTTTTGGAAGTTCACATGATGATGTCATAAAAAAATTGATCTTAGGGGGGTAAATGTAATTTTCAATTGTAGTGGGTTAGGTATTTGTAATTGCAATTATAAGAGGGTAAGTTTGTGTAATTACCTATTATAGCAGTGTGTGTTGGTGTATTTTTTACTAAATTTTTTTTAAGAAAATGAAGATAACCTCGCTCTTGGAAACACTACTTCACGGAGCAGAAAGACAGATAAAGACATTATAGTGTAATTTGTGTTTACATGATAAAGTAATAATCTTAAACAATAATCCTCAATTAGATATTATAAATTCATAATGTATAAATTAAAGCAAAATCGTATAAAACTAGATAAGCATGAAGCTGCACCGATGGATAGTCACGACAATATGGTTTTTTATTTTTATTTTTAAAAAACAAAACGGTGATATATATTACTCAAGTAAATCATCGGCTAAAGCATTTGTTACAACGGAAGAGAGCACAAGAACACCTTCTTGGGTCTCCAAAGCTAAACATGCCGGAGAATGCGACACACAATTACCCCTACGCTTAACAAACAAAAAAAAGCAAGAATCAAAAAACCTCACATGAGACCTAACATCATCAGCCAAAAGACCAACGGGACTAAGAGGAGAAAATGAAGACTGGAGCATCCGAATCAACGACAAACAATCCCCTTCCACTAGGATCTTCGGCCATCCCCTCCGCATTGCATACGACATGAATGGGAAACTCTTCATGCACCAACCAATGCATGCGCCCAAGTGATCCCTAGCCACTACTAAATTTCCCATCGACCCACTACTATAAAAATACACTATTACAATGTATCTATTACAGTAATTTTGGTAAAACCGCTAAACGAAGACACCTAGTATAGTGGTTCCGCGTGAACCGCTATGATAGGACACCTATAACAGCGGTTCAAAAACGAACCGCTGTAATAGGTGAGGCCTATTACAGCGGTTCAAGCTTGAACCACTGTAATAGGTCGTTGCCCTGATTAAAACAAATTTTGCGTGCCTCCCCCCCTCCCATTTCAACCTCTCTCGCTCTCTCTCTCTCTATCTCTCTCTCTCGATCCCCCCCAAAACCTCAGCACCACCACTGCCACCGCCGCCGCCACCACCACCACCACATACCAGCGCCGCCTCCACCACCATCACCACCGTAAGCTTCTTTTTCTCTCTCTCTCTCTCTATAAATATATGTATATTTGTGTATGTGTGGGTGTATGTATTTTTGTGTATGTGTGGGTGTATGTATATTTGTGTATGTGTGGGTGTTTGTATATTTGTGTATGTGTGGGTGTATGTATATTTGTGTATACGTGGGTGTATGTATATTTGTGTATGTGTGGGTGGGTGTATGTATATTTGTGTATGTGTGGGTGAGTGTATGTATATTTGTGTATGTGTGGGTGTATTTATATTTGTGTAAGTGTGGGTGTATGTATATTTGTGTATGTGTGGGTGTATTTATATTTGTGTAAGTGTGGGTGTATGTATATTTGTGTATGTGTGGGTGGGTGTATTTATATTTGTGTAAGTGTGGGTGTATGTATATTTGTGTATGTGTGGGTGGGTGTATGTATATTTGTGTATGTGTGGGTGTATGTATATTTGTGTATGTGTGGGTGTATGTATTTTTGTGTATATATGTGTGGGTGGGTATATGTATATTTTTGTATGTGTGGGTGTATTTATATTTGTGTATATGTGGGTGTATGTATATTTGTGTATGTGTGGGGTGTATGTATATTTGTGTATGTGTGGGTGGGTGTATGTATATTTTTTTATGTGTGGGTGTATGTATATTTGTGTATGTGTGGGTGGGTGTATGTATATTTTTGTATGTGTGGGTGGGTGTATATTTTTGTATGTGTGGGTGTATTTATATTTGTGTATATGTGGGTGTATGTATATTTGTGTATGTGTGGGTGTATGTATATTTGTGTATGTGTGGGTGTTTGTATATTTGTGTATGTGTGGGTGTATGTATATTTGTGTATGTGTGGGTGGGTGTATGTATATTTGTGTATATGTGGGTGTATGTATATTTGCGTATGTGTGGGTGGGTGTATGTATATTTTTGTATGTGTGAGTGTATGTGTGGGTGGGTGTATATTTGTGTATATGTGGGTGTATTATTTGTGTATTTGCGAAAATACGGAAAATTTTTTTTGCTGTGCTGGAATAACACAAAATTTGTATGGTTTTAGTGAAACGGCGTTCTGAACAAGACACATTGCTTATGCAATGTGGTCTTGTGATTTTAGCCATCTGAGATTGTTTAAGGCCTCAAATTTGCGTTTTATTAGTTTTAGTGGTATTTTCGTAATAAAATGCATATTTGAGGCCTTAAACAATCTTAGATGGCTAAAATCACAAGACCGCATTGCTTTGCAATGCGTCTTGTTCAAAACGCTGTTTCTCTAGGACCGTACGAATTTCGTGTCAATCTAACATAGTAAAATTACAAACGAGAAAGTGAAATAAAAAAAAAAAACTAATGATCTATTACAGCGGTTTATAGTTATAACCAACAGCGGTAATAGGTATAACCGCTGTAATAGAGGTTCCTATTACAGCGGTCTATTACAGCGGTTATAACTATAACCGCTGTAATAAGCCAAAATCCTATTACAGCGGTTTGTAATAGGTAAAAAAAACCCGTTGTAATAGTCATTTTTTGTAATAGTGACCCATTTTGTCGAAAAAGAGCACCATCGAAGTTAATTTTCACGATTCCCTCCTCAGGTGGAACCCAGCGATCTAGCCAGGGATCAAGATGAGCCCCTTTATCAACCTCCACAGATGCCCTAAAGGCACGAAGGAAATCCCAAGATTAATGTTGCACTAAAATATTCGGTTGCATGACCTTTTCTTCCAAGAGAGATTTATTTCTACTGAACCAAAGAAACCAACATATTATCATCACCAGTTAATGTTTGTCGTAGCACAACAAAAATAATATTTATACTACCTTGATACCTTATGCAAGAGCGGTAAGTAGGTCGAACCCAAGGGAGTGTAGATCAATCACAATTGTTAAATGACTTGTGACAAAGCAATAAAAGGGGGGTGGGGGATTGGTTGTAATTAAATGATAACTAAACGAACGAGATTGTAAAATAAGCAATTAAATGATAAAGATAAAGGATAAACCCGGTCAATTGTAATCACCCTTCATCTTCTCGATTTGATCATAGATATATGAGATTAATTCTAATCAAGTAGCCAACTTAATAGAATCAATGATAGCATATGAACCTCTTACTCTTTCCTTAAGTGTAACTTATCAATGGATAGTCAATTAATAAATCCTTTCTCCTAAAACTCATCTAGAGACTAGGCTTTCGATTAATTAAAGGAGAAGCATTAATTACTAGAAGAGAGTTGGCATCAAGAGTTAATCCACCTAGTATGAATTTAATCTAATGACATTGATTTTCCCCTAAAGGTCTAATAGCCTCTAGTTTCTACTTGATAGCAATTTAACCTTAACTATAAGCATTTCATCAAACACTTGGCATGTAAACAAGAAAAATCAAATACTCAATTAGAAAAAGTAGATTAAGCACAAATCTCACAAATCAAGATGATGAATTCGTATTACAATTACACGGATAAGGTTTAGCCTCTAAATTCATCTTCAAAGTACAAATCTCACAAATCAAGATGATGAATTTGTATTACAATCTAGTTGGTTTTCAACCTCAACCTTATACACTTTGAATTTCTCCAAAGCTTCATCCTTAGTCCTCAACAAATATGCGTAAGCAAACTTAGAATAATCATCTATAAATATTATAAAATATCGTTTGCCACCTCTAGTGAGAATTCCTTCTAATTCACAAATATCAGAATAAAAATAATTCTAAAAGATTTGAGTTTTTATCTACTTTATGAAAAAGGTTTTCTAACTTTTTGATTTAACACAAATAGAACAAATATCATTATTTGATTGAATATTACTAGGAATTAGTCCTAAATTCATCGTACATTTCATACTTCTAGAATTAATATGAACTAGTCGATTATGTCATAAATCAAAAGAATCAACAACAAAAACGGAAGAATTAATATTATTATTACTCAAGCTCAGTTTGAACAGTCCATTGGTTACATAGCCTTTTCCAATGTATTGTCCGTTCTTGATTACATTGAAGCTATTAGACTCAAACAACACTTTGGAAACCAAATATGTTCAACAAACTCACTGACACTAATTTTTTTCTAATGTCCGGGACGTAAAGTACATCAGTAAGAGTGAGTTTTTTTTCCGGAAGATAAGTTAAGTACTACTTTTCCTTTCCCCGCAATCATGGATGAGGAGGAATTTCTCATATGAAGGCTTTGATCGTCTTCAATTTCCTCATAGGTTTGGAACAAACTTTTGTTTCTTGCTATGTGCCTTGTCGCACCCGAGTCAATCCACCACTCAGCATCATCATCACCCATGTTTACTTCGAACACCATAGCAGCAAAGTCTTCGTCATTCATGACGTTAGCTTGTACATGTTGCTGTCCTTGTTGCTTAGATTTCTCTTTGTAATCTTTCTTAAGATGACCAGGTTTACCGCACCCCCAACAATTCCCTTTGACAATTTTGGATTTCTTGTCATTACCGGAATTGTTATTTCCATCATGTTTTTGTTTCTTTCCATTACTTCGAGATTTATTTTCAACAACCATAACCTTTGGATTTTTCTTATCAACCTCAGTTTTCTCCATATTTCATGCCTCTTTCTTTTGTGTCAACTCTTTACGAGTATTTTTTCAAGTCGGAGGCAATTTAGAAATAATGCTAGAGACTTGGAAAGCCTCATCAAGAGTATGACCCTCGAAAACAATTTGATGAACAAGTACTTGAAAATCATGAAGTTGAACTAGAACAGATTGAATATCTACCATTCTGAAATCATAAAGTTTACTAACCAGAAAGAGCTTATTTCCAGCATCTTTGGTTTTGTATGTGTTCTCCAACTCCGTCCAAAGTTCCCTCGCCATTTTGTTTGTTGAAGTTGGCTCGTACACATCATAAAGGGAATTCAACATAGCATTTAGAATGTGGCCCTTGCACATAAAATTGTCTTGCTCCCACTTTTGACGCTCCTTCATTTGTGCCACCGTTTCATCCTCGATTTCAGCAGAAGTATCCAGCCTCAAGGACGTAGTCTATCTTCAACGTCATCAGATAGAAGAACATCTTTGCTTTCCAACGCCTAAAATTCAAACCATCAAACTTCTCCAATTTTGAATTTCACATACCATGACCCTTAACAGAACTCTCAGCCATTGCAAAAAAATAAAGTCTTAAAATTGTTAACAAAATTGTAAAACCGTGATTCTGCCCTAATAAACGATTGATCTTTTTTTAAGACTTTATTTGCACCCTTTACTGCTAGGTATGAACAAATAAGCCTCCCAAGTTAAATCAGGCAAACTATATTCAAATAGCAGTATATAAATATACTTGAATAGAGCAGAATTTAAGAAAGAAGAAAATTGTATTTTTCAATTTACTAAAGTGTTTTTTTCGGATTTAGGGGTCAAATATTTATTGAAAATATGGAGTCACCACTTAAGAGTTGCATTGATTTGGCTAGGCTTTGTTGAACCAAAGATTGCACCTTTTCGTTCAAGCTGAATAGTCATTGGCGCCCAGAATGAACCATTTCGGTTTAAGGTTCAAAAAATAATTTGGCACTCAACTTGAATAAAGAATTCTGACTTTTCATACTTAAAATAAATTTTCCCTCAGCAAAAAAATAGACTACGACCACCAACAGCACGCGAGCACACTGGCCAAGGCCTAGTCGCTTGCTCGTCCCTACCAGCACCGGCTCCGGCCTCGGCCGCGGCTTTCGCTCGCACGACGCGATTGCAGTCCACGGTCCGATGACCGTATCGCACTGGGCGTGCAAGGGGTGACCCTTCCACTACCTTTTGCTTATCAATTTAAGTATTCAAGGAAGTACATTAATTATATATCCACTTCAACTTCCTTACTTTTCCTATGTGGGATAAACAACTTCCTTATAAGTGTTCTAAACAAGTTCTATTTAATTTCTCATTAAACCTTATTATACACTAACATTAATCACAAAAATTCCAACAGTGGCTCTCTCCTCCCCTCTTTTATGGAGTTAGATAGAGTTTTTATGACTCAGAATTATAACTATCATCCCAGGTTTGTCGGGCTAGATATGCAAGATGTCCCCCTTCCTCTTGAATTAAAAAAAATATGTTTGAAAGCTACAAAAACAACTTTTGAGAAATTTAATAAAAAGTGGTAATATTATGTCTTATCTGATTGAAAGTAAATCTTTTGGTGATCCTGATGATCCAAGTCACATTTTCTAACATTTGTGTATTAAATCGCATAAATATTTGATGTTCTGCACATTATGCTTTTAGGGTGAATATTAATTTCCTTTTGTTAGGGATGGTAGCATCAGAGCACGAAGAATAAACAAGAAACAATAAATCTAAGCCTAAACATCAATATAACGACACGAGGATTTTAAGGTAGTTGGGCATAATTGCCTATATCCACGAGCCAACCTAGACTACATCTTTAATGCTCAAGAGTGAATCGAGTACATCAATGAATTACAAGTAGAGTTCTCATATTTATACTAGTGGAGAAGTCTAAACCCTAACAAATTAGGAAAATAATCATAAAAAAAAGGGAATAGTTCTTAAACACAATAAGAAATATTTCTAACCAAACTAGGACTCAAATATGCCAAAATCCACCAAACTTGCACCCCAAGACAAAAAACTCGCCAAATCTCATCAAAATACGCGTACAGCCGCATACCTAAGCGCTTGGACACCCAGAAATGGCAACTGAGCGCACCTGGGCACCCTGGGTGTGCCTGGGTGCCCCGGTGTGTGCCTCACACTGCTTTGACTTTATTTTTCGACTCCTTCACGTCCTCGGTCTATTTCAATCCTATTTCGCATTCTTAGGTCTACCCCGACCCATCTCGGCTATATTTTGTCTTCCTTTTGGTCAATTTCCTTGGCATTTTCCTTAGCTATTTGAAATCATCTCTACACAAACCCATCAATCTCTCACTTGGAGAATGATCTTCAAATCCTCAAACTCAATTTGAATCACTACTTCACTTTTCCAAAGTGAACCTTAGTCTAGTCGACACATCCCCAAACCCAATGGAGATCAAATCCTGAGACCTCTCCATGTCTCGTCAGTTCATTCATCCTCTAGTGTCACCCACTTGACGAACTCTCTCTGTGAATGTCGTTCCCTCTCTTTAAACCCTCGCCACTATCCTATTCTTTTAGTGATCAACCAACTCCTAAATACCATGACATATCCATCTAGGTCCAACTGAGCCTCGGATATAGGTTACTTTAAAACCCAAACATGTCACACCCAAACCGCCTCGGTCAACCCATCCACTGACATCTTTCCACCAAAGACTTTTTCCAACAGCAATCTCGGATTTCTCACGTATTTGCTTCATGCCCCTACAAGAGCTATGTTTGATCCATCAGTCTACTTGGTTTTTTCAATGGCCAATTCAAGTCACTGACACACCTGCTCGATGCTCCCACTCCACAAGCTATGTCACATCCCTCTGCTGAAAACTCATTGCTCTGCGAATCTACTTACCCGGTTTCCATCTTGCCTCCATGATTTCTGACTCCACAGTCAACCCATCACGGCGTCATTTCCTGCCTTCATGGTTTCTCTCTACGTGGTCATGTCTCCACAACCCTACCCTATGGTCTCTTGACTACGTTGTTGTACCCTCTCGGTTATTGATTCTGTCACTCTGGCCTCTGGCTTGGTAGATTTGCTTTCTGGGCACCTTAACTCTGTCCCTTGGTCTTTAGAAACTAGTTCACTCCCCTTGGGAAACATGAATTTTCTCTCTGACCTCTGGCTCTACGGATCTACCATCGGCACTGCAACTGCTCCCACTGGCTTCATATCTACCCATCCGGCAACACAAATTTGCCAGTGCTACTGCGGATTCTGCCTCTGCTTCTGGCACCATGATTTTCCAACATTTTCTCGTTAACGTTCAACGAGATTACTCTTCTTTGGTTGGTGATCTCACAGACCCCATCCTTCTATGTCATCTTCTTCGGCTTCACCGAGACCTCAATTTGTTCTCTCTGCAACGAAATCGTCAAGCTTGATTACCCTTCCATCTTCTACCATCGTTCCCACGACGAAATCCACGTTTAACCAAAAACGCTTCCCCATAGATCTAGATCTAAGACGTCTCCTAAATCTACAACCTATGGCTCTAATACCAGTTGTTAGGGATGGTAGCATCAGAGTACGAAGAATGAAACAATAAATCTAAGCCTAAACATGAAGATAACGACATGAGGATTTTAACGTGGTTCGGCATAATTGCCTACATCCACGAGCCAACCTAGACTATATCTTTATTGCTCAAGAGTGAATCGAGTACATCAATAAATTACAAGTAGAGTTCTCATATTTAAACTAGTGGAGAAGTCTAAACCCAAATTAGGAAAACAATCCTAATCAATAAAGAGAATAATTCCTAAACACTATAGGAAATATTTCGAATCAAACTAGGACTCAAATATGCCAAAATTCGCCAAACTTGCACCCCAAGACAAAAAATTCACCAAATCTCGTCAAAACACATGTACAGCCACGCACATCGGCGCCTGGGCGTCACCGGGCGTCAATACTGCAGCTTGGGCGCCCCCGGGTGATGCCTGAGCGCCCCGGTGCGTGCCTCACACTGCTCCGACTAGGTTTTTTGACTCCTTCGCGATCCCGGTCTATTCCGACCCTATTTCGCAATCCCAGGTCTACCCCGACCCATCTCGACTCTATTTTGTCTTCCTTTTGGTCAATTTCCATGGTATTTTCCTTGGCTATTTGAAATCATCTCCACACAAACCCATCACCTCTGCTTTCTGAGACTAGGAAATGTAGAACATGCGTCAATGTGATTTTTTATGTTTAGCTTATACAGAAACAAAATCGCATAAATATTCGATGTTCTGCACATTAAAATATATATATATATATATATATAAGAGAAACATTGATGTTTTTACAGTCATAGCGTTATAAGGAAAATGGAATGGACTGGCATTAAGTAAAAGAGAATAAAATGAGGTCCCTAAAAGTGGATGTTTGTTTACTTAAGCGCTACTCGAACTTTTTTAAGGTTTGATTCTTCACTTCCCTTTAACATTCTCTCCTTCAGACGCGGAAACTGGTGAGTGTTTGACTCGGCCTGGCTGATACAATTTGTATCTCTCATAGATTCTATCTCGATTCTTGTCCCACCAGGCCTCCGCTTTGTCTTGATTGAATTTTCTCTTGCTGCATTTCCAGTAAACAATTACTAATAGGAAAACATTATAATGATAGAGAACGTCTTTTGGTGAATTGTGATGATCTAAAGTCTAAACACAATAATTGGTCTATTAGGAATCCTAATTTAGGATAATACCCATCTCTTACAAAATCAACAGAGTGCTTTCTTCCTCCACACACATTGGTACTAAAAAAACTGATTAAAATTGTAAAAGTATATTATGACTTTTATTTTCTTAACATTAATTTGAAACTCTCCCCCAAGATAAGGATATATATTTATAGTCAAAAGGAGTATTATATAAGATAGTTTGAGTAAGAAGTACCTGAAGCGCACCCGTATGACATCTCTATTTCCATCTATAGATGCTGCAAGTGTTATATACAAGCCAGGTTCATAAATAACGAATTCATCATCCTGGCCCGAAGTTGATGACTTCCTTAGGGCAAGCTCATTGAGATCACTGTATTTCTTGCGAACTTTTTCTTGATTGTCAAACCACCATGTGTCTGCTTCTTTTTCCTTGAATTTTTTGAGGCTGCAATCAGAAGAAAACCGATAGTACAAGATACAGCAATTTATGAAAAACTAGCACGCTAATTATTCTTAGGAGGTCCAAGGCCCTGGTAGAATCATAGGCATCAGATTCATGTGGAGTTCACTATATATAGATGATAGTGATTGTCCATAACCTCGAGTATGATTACTCCCTAAGAATCACTCGAGTTCTCACTAAAAAGTAAAACTAATACCAGAAGAAGGTCCGAAGAAGAGTAGTTGAGAAGTACCTGAATTGTACCCGTTTTATCTCTATCGTTCCATAGTTAAGAGATAGAAGTGTTATATACACACCAGGTGCATATTGGCCAATCCACTCGTCCAAAATCTGATAATTAGCAGTTTCCTGAACCTCTGATATTGTAGATTTCAAGTCTTCGTCAAGTCTGACCTGGACAAGCCCGGTCCTATAAATATGATCCTCATAAACTTCCTCTTGGTTCTCTAACCACCACAGTTCTGCTTGTGATTTCGAGAATCTTCTCCGGCTACATATACAACAGTAAGGGAAATGAAATAGATGTTAGCAAAGCATGTGCACGTAACAACAACTAGAACAAACTTAACTAGTACAACTAAATGGTGTTCCATCTCATATTCAATACACTTATATGCATGCTACAAGTGTTAGAAATGGTAGCATCAGAGTACGAAGAAAATAATCAAGAAATATAAAAACTAAGCACGAACATGAAAGATGAACACCAGGATTTTAACGTGGTTCAGCGAATTGCCTACATCCACAAGCCAAAGCTAGACTACATCTTTATTTCTCTTGAGTCAATCTGAGAAATAAATGAATTACAAGATAAGTTCTCCTATTTATAAAGTAGGAGACTTAATACTCAAGAAAATTAAAACCTAATCTAAATTGAAAAAACAATTTCATTCTTAGTCAATTAGAAAAAATAATCCTAGCTATAAGTCATTCGTCAAATCGATCCATAGTAGTACAAACCCATCAACTAGTACAAATCTTTTCCATAAATAAATAAATTATATAAATTTTGTACACTAGGGATGCATGTTAATAATCGGAATAAGAGATGAAACATATTTTGAAATAGAGGATCTAATGTGGGCTCATTATACTATGCTTTATTTCTGAAAAAGAACATTGAACTACACTTTAAGAAATTTTCCAAGTCAATAGTACAAGAGGAATGAATTATCGAAAACATCTTTTTTACTAACTTTGCCCATCAATACATCTATGAGCAATCATATTAAGTAAAATATTTTGAGTGAGCAGTACCTGAAGCGTACCCGTTTGATATCTCTCGTCCCGTCTCTATGGGCTACTATAGTTATAGACACACCAGTTGCACATTCTTCAACCCACTCATCCACAATTAAATTATTAACAGTCACTTGAACCTCTGATTCGATAGACTTCAAGTTTTCATCGTCAAGAAGAGAACTCAAACTAGAGGTGACATCTGAGGATATGGAGCTTATGCTCGGGCTTCTCGAGTGTGCATGACAGAGTTCCCATATCTGCTGTTTCTTTATAACGGCTGCCACCAGCCTCTCCCAGTTGTCATAGTTCCGAGACATCTTGTTCAGAGCCTTGTTTCAGAAATGCTGGAGTATATGATTTATGAACGTTTTTCTTTTCTTGTTTTCTACTTGAAATGAAAATTTCATGGAATTTGGTGAGAATGATAAAGGATACAGAGGTGGACTGGTTGACGCCCTTTTAGCTAAGGTCAATTTAAAGAAATCACACACTTTATATTAAAGCGTTACACCTCTTTTCCTTTTTGAATACGAGTTCAAGACTTTTGCATTAAAGCATTGCACACCTCTTTTCCTTTTTGAATACAAGTTCATGATTACCAAAGTTTTTAGTTTGAGTGTGAACTACCGTATGACATCTCTAGTTCCATCTCTAGATACTGATAGAGGATGTTCATTCCTTCCAGGTGGAATGAGTTTATTTGGACCCTTGAGAGGATTTATTTTCTTCGGGAAATTGATGACTGTCTTAGGGCAATCTGTCTCGATCACTTAATAGGCCCGTCAATGGATAGATCTTGCTTAAATGTAGATCCAGATCTAGACTCAAACCCAAAAGTCTGTGTCCCGACTTAGACCCGCGCCCATGGCTTATGATTTTTCTTTTTTATAATTGTGGGCAAAATTGCAATATTGGTACCCTAAGTTGGCCTACACGTTTTTTTGGTACTATAAGTTGGCTGGGTAGCAATTTCAGTACCTTATCTTGTAAAAATTCGCAATTTTGGTACAAATTGGCCGGAACAGTGGTGATTTTGACCAAAATTGGGAATTTTGACTCAAAATTGGGGATTTTGACTGATTTTGGGGTTATTTTTTTTACCAAATTACCTTCAATCCTCAATTTGACTGAAGGAACAGTGGTGATTTTGGCCGGAAAAGTTGTGATTTTGACCAAATTTGGGGATTTTGACTGAAATTTGGGAATTTTGACTTAAATTGAGATTTTTTTATTTAAATATAAACTAAAAAAATATTATTATTTCATAAATATATATATAGTTAAAAGTTATCTTCAAAAAAAAAATTATAAATTACTCAAATTATAAAATAAAAAAAATTATGTGTAAAATATCATTTTAATCTTTTAATTAAATTAGTAAATAATAGTTAGAATATATAATAGATTATATAATTTAAAATTTTATATTTTATGAAATTTACAAATAAATTTAAAAAATGTATTATTTAAATTAGTTATTACAAATAAATTTAATAAACTGAATTTCTAAAAAATTAGTTATTTAATGTATTATTTTATAAATTAAATAAATAAATAAAAAAGAGGGATGGGGGAACAGTCGTCTTCTCCACCCCCATCCTCACCCCTCACGCACACACACACACACAGAGTCCACACACAGTCACACACACGCAGTCCTCTTTCTTATATATACATATATATATATATATATATATATATATATATATACATACAGCCCACACACACATAAATACACACATGAAACACACAAACACACACACACACACACACAGTCGCATATATACGTATGTGTACATATACATATATATAAACACACACATATATACACACACACACACACATATATATATATGCCGCCCACACACACATAAATACACACACGAAACACACAAACACACACACACACAGTGGCATATATACGTATGTGTATATACACACACACACACACACATATACACACACATATATATATAAGTATTTTCTTTTAAGTTTGATTTTTATTTTAAAATTGGTATAATATGTAAATTTAGAAATGTAAGAGGGGCAATATGGTAGTTCCTTCAGTCAAATTGGGGATTGAAGGTAATTTGGTAAAAAAATAACCCCAAAATCAGTCAAAATCCCCAATTTTCAGTCAAAATCCCCAATTTTGGTCAAAATCACCACTATTCCAGCCAATTTGTACCAAAATTGCGAATTTTTGCAAGATAAGATACTGAAATTGCTACCCAACCAACTTATGGTACCAAAAAAACGTGTAGGCCAACTTAGGGTACCAATATGGCAATTTTCCCTATAATTGTGTATGTGTGTGTAAGGGAAAATCTCAATTTTGGTACCAAAGGACATGCTAAATTCGTTTTTGGTACCGAGCTTTTACAATGTAACACTTTCGATACCAAATTAAATTTTTTGTGTCAATTTTGGTACTGTCGTTAGTCAACTAACGGTCAAGACTAACATGTCAGTTAGTTTTGACATTGGGGGAAAATAGATTTTTAGCCAATTGAAGGTCAAATGGAGGGAAAATTAATTTTAGGTCTTTATAAAGCAAATTTTTGGGTTTTTTTTAACGAATATATATATATATATATTTATATTTTTTAATTAGATATTTTTGTAATAATTTTTTAAAATTTTTTAATACAATTTTTTCCATGTCAACATTTCAATTATTTAACAAAAAAATAAATCCACCATGCATATATCAACAGTAATATAAAAAATTCCGAATTTTGATTGACAGTGCAAGGCATATGACCAACTCCAGCCAAACTAAAGAAATCCAACCAAAATTATCCTCAATGCACGAAAATCTTTCGATTACTGATCCTAAATTACTAGATCAACAAAATATAGGTCTATTTTACCACACTATACAATTATATGACTATGTTTTATTTTACCAATTCTCTTTTATCTCTTTGCAAGAGGCATCTCAAAATCAACGTCGACTTTTACATATTTTCATTCAGTATGGAACCAACATAAAATAGCAAAACAGCACTCTTTTGATATAATTCCGTTCTTGTTTTGTTTCGGTGAATGTTTTGATGGTCTCTACCGCTTCCAACACTCCATCATCTTCAATATATCACTCATTTTAGGCCTTTGCTTGGGATTCGTCGCCACACAATGCATACCTATGAGCAACATTTTCTCCATCTCTTCCTCTATAATACCACTCTTTACAAGCATGGAATCGAATACCTTACAAGTCCCCTTCTTGTTAGTAACCCAACTCACCCATCTAACTAGCCCGACAACCTCTTTGCGCATTCTTACACGATCAGGCGACTTTCGAGTCAACAGCTCAAGCAGTACAACTCCAAAGCTGTAAACATCAGACGCCTGAGAAACTTGTCTGAAATCTGTTATTTCAGGAGCGTTGTAACCTGTGTTATGCATTCGTGGCGGCTCATTGAGCTTGTCGATCGTGACCAAGCAATGATCAGACACGCAACCGTACCGGTGCAAGTTAAGAAAAATATTGGAGGTTTTTATGTTCCCATGAACTAGCTTCCCACCATTTTGTGTGTGGATATGAGCAATACCTCTTGCTGTTCCTATTGCAATTCTCACTCGGCTATCCCAATCCAACGGCCTTGATTTTTTCACGATTTTTTCTGCAAAAATGAAGAATAATGAGTCACCTCATAATCAACCAGCAACCAGAAGATTCATGCTCAGGATCTTTTATAAATTTGGGTGCAACACAATATTGTTATTATAATTTATTTTTTCCTTTTTCAGTTTATTAAAGACAAGTGTCTTCATTGGTGTAATACGAAAATGCTATAGAAGATCTGCAAGGAAAGATTTACAGTCACTATATATATCTATATCCATATATATATACATGATTTCTGACTAACCATGGAGCATTGCCCCCACGCTCCGTCCACGAAAATCGCAAACCAAGCACTTGATGTTTTCCATATAATTGAAGTATCCCATTATCGCAACTATATTCGCATGCCTAATATTTCCGATAAACTGAATCTCTCTTTCAAACTCCTCATCTGTAACCTTTACAGCCTTCAATTCCTTCACGATGATTGTGGATCTATCATCCAAAATTACCTTGATTGTATCACCAAGTGTTCCCTTCCCAAGTTTCTCAGCTTCACACTTGAGCAAATCTTCCACCTTGTATGAGAAACTACAACCTCGTATCGGCACAATCTTGTTGTATTCCTTTTCTAACTCTACTATGTTGGACTGATCAGCGGTTAGAAGATTATTCTGAAATGTAGGCGAACCTCCTGGATTAATTGAAAAGTGAGATCTCAATAGATCAGATGATATGGAGGCATAGCTCAGGCTCGTCGAGTCTTGTAAAGCGATTTCTCGGAGATGTTCCCTAAGCATTACGGCTTCCACGAGCCTCTCCCAGTTGTCATATATCTTACCCATCGATATCTCTTGTTTGGGTTCGGGCTGATAGAAACATCTTGGTATATATAGGTTATAGATACACCTTGGAATCATCGAATGGTCGAGGAAAGCGCACTATAATACAATCTGAATTCTGAATGTGTTTCTGTGACTTGCTAGGGGTATGCATAATTACAAAAGAATACCTCGAAAGACAAACTAACTTGATGGGATAAAAGTGTGGAGACAAATCAAATTATCAAAAGGAGTAGCTTTGGTAGGTGGAACCAAGAGTTGTTTGGTAGGTGGAACCAAGAGTTGTTTGGTAGGTGGAACCAAGAGGTTGTTTGGTAGGTGAAACCAAAAGGAGTTTTGGAAGGTGGAATTACTCCTATAAATAGGAGTGAATTTCCTTCACTTCATGTATCCCAAATTGAGAGAAAACATAGAGAGCAAAGTGTGTGTAGTATAGTATATACTAGGAAAAATGTAGTGTATACTAGGGAAAGCAATTTGTGGTAGATACAAATTGTGCTACACGAGAAACACTTGTGGGGTTTTTCTCTCGGGGCAATACATAGGGGGATGGGAGAGTAGTTTTCTATATAACTTTGAAAGTGGTTGTACAAGAGTGATTTTCTTGAGTTTGTCTATAAACTCAAGTGTGTATTTTGTACCAGTAAATTTCTCTCATAGTAGAAGAACTGGAAACTCTGGTGGACATAGGCAAATTGTCGAACCACGTAAATCTGTTGTCTCGTTTTCTTGCTTTGATTCTTACTTTAAAGTTCTTTTGTACGCGTTGATTCCTAACATAACTTCGATACAAAATTTTAAACTAGAAACTTCCTTTTTTCCTATGGTCTTTGGACTGACCTTAAACAAAACTTAAATGTCATAGTATAGTACTAGCATGTCTCAAAGTATCGGCCGATATCATCGGACCCCTCCGATCCGATAAAATCCGGCGATACCCTTCGATACTGGGAATGCATGGTATTGCCGATATTATCGGATATCGGCCGATAATATCAGCGATATCCGATAATATTGGATCATATCGGCCGATAGACTGATAATATCGGCGATACCGAAATAGTAAGTTCATCATCACCACGGTATGACAGCAAGCATGGGAGAGGATTTACAGGTCCTAAGGGAAGTTTTCACCAAAGTACTATTGATGTTGAAGTAAAATGGGTTGGTTGGGGTGTTTATTTGTTGATAAACAATGAGGGGTGGCTGGTCGAAACCTTGAGAGTTGATCTTCTGGGGAGTTTGTTTTCAGTAGACAAACGCCACCATATCCACAAGACAAGTGATAAATGGGTTAAGGTGGCACATGGATAAATCTGCTAATATGAACATATCAAATTGGAGAAATGTAATTGTTGGAACTTGGAAGAATCTTGGCACTTTGGTAGCGAGCAGGAGTGGAAGTATTGGTATGAAGTAATTCCTTGAGCAATTAGAAGAATCTGTTTAGTTTCATTGATGATTGATGTAGTAAATACTTTTAATACGATTTAGAAAGTAGAAATTTGTGTTGTTTACGTTTTTTTTTTATAATTTTACTAATTGTTTTAGAATATTTGGAGCATTTTATAATATTTTTGTATCGTATCGCCCGATAATATTCCGATACGCCGCCACCGATATGGAACAGCACCCGCCGATATTATCACCGATACCGCGATTTTGAACCATGAGTACTAGTAATATCTTAGACAACATTTTCAAGGAGATATATATTACAAGCATGTTATTAACCACAAAAGAACAAGGATCACATAGTTAACAAGAATAGTATGAAAATGACTTTCAAGATTGAAATTGAATATTACATATTTTCGGTGAATGTTATGGTAATAACAAGTTATATTTTCTTCAAGAATATAAATTTAGTACATAGCTGAAGGCAGTAGTAGTCTTCGTGTTATCTATTTCACTTTTTGATCTTTTCCAACGCATATCTAAATATTCATCTTATACAAATTTTTCTTCGTCTTCAAATCGTGTAGTAATGATTCATTGAATGAATATCGATGCCTTTTGCCTTAAAAGCTGATTCAATGTGACCCTTGAAAGTGTGCCGTTCTCGAAGCCTACAATAAATAACAAGAATTAACCAATCCAATTTTGGAATTACACAAAGGGTATATATAGTTTGACAAGAAAGTTGATACAAATTACCTTGCAGTCTCAGCTATGCTCCTGTTGATTTTGATTGGTTTGGGGCCATGCGACGTTCTCTGAGACATAGCCCATCGAACGTCTCTTTCTCCTTTTCCATACTCCTTCTTGGAGGAGAATCCACTCTGTTTCAATCACAGTTCAATTTTAAGGAAGTCAAAAGAGATGTAACAAACAGTACTGCAAGTCTAAATAAGTAAATCTCAAGGAAGCTTACAAAAATTGATAGGCCTTTCCATATATTCGTTGTCTTCGCAGTATCCTTTCTACTTCCGCTCTTTTTACCTTCCCTCACATCTCGTGCCAATATAAGTTTGGCGTGCAGAGGAGACGGTGATGGAGCGAAAGAAAGGTCGTTTGAGCTAAAACAACTAAAATCGGAATCGAAGGATCTGGTGCTGGGGCTTCTAGAATTGTCTAGACTAAGTTGCCGGAGCTGCTCTCTACGTATAACAGTCCCCACTAGCCTCTCCCAGTGGTCGTAATACCTATCATAATAGAGCCGTAGATTTGTAACAGGCCTTGAAATGATTAAACAAGGAAATCCCAATTCTTTTACTGTGGTTCTTGATTGCAAAATTGTTGTGTTAGTGAAGCAGAAACCAAGGCTTATTTTCAGTTATTAGTAAACAACACGTGCGTCGCACGTGAATCATATAATCTCGTTAAAGTAAATCATATACGTAGATATTGTTCAACTTAACTAATGACTACAAAATAAATTATAATTATTTACAAAATTAAATATTAATTGTTATGAAAATTTGAATGAGTATTTGAAGAAATTAACTTAATTGAAAATCAAGACTTATATAACAATATCACTAAGTAAATATTAATGGTTCTTTTATACATTATCTTGTTTAATTTTAATGGATCGAGCGCTTCATTTCTTCGTTCCTCTTATTGAATCCTGTGTACTTATAATAATCTCTTCATTATGACTCAAATCTGAATACCTGTGTAGTCTTTTTATATATTTTTTGTTTCTTCATTTTTTATAGCAATAAGATTACAGTTGATGCAATGCCAAAATGAGTAGATTGAATGGATAAAATGAAATCAACCCTTCACAAATAAGGTTAGTCAAGTTTTTGAGTGTAAAACAAGGGGGGTTAAATAAAAATAAAATGTTGTGCAAGTCATCACTAAATGAAATAACAAATATTGAACTATAATAGCAGATATCAATATATCTCCCAAGACCATGAGGTAACTATGATTTACTATTTTTTTTTTTTGTATTATTATAATGAATTAATTTCAGTAATGAAATAAGATAAAAAATGGCGCCTGATTGCAAAGCTTTCCCAATCCTCTTTTGCTAAGTTATTTTTTGTATGCCTTTTGTGATGATATTTAATTTTCTCGATTACGTACTATTCATATAATTAATTAAAAATCAAATATAATCAACGATGTGAATAATTTATATTTAATTGTATTCTAAATTTTATTTGTTCGAAGTTCAAGATGATTAAATTTTCTTTTTAATATTATTCTTTTAATGAATAAATAAATAGGATCGAGTAATCTTGTGTACATGTAATTTAATAGTAGATACTTAATGTAATTGTACTTTTTATTGTTATTTTTATTTGTTCTTGACTCTTTTTCCATTAAAAATTTGAATTATATAGGGATATTTTAGGTTCAAAAGTCACTAAATTTATGTATCACTAAAGTTAGGATTCCAAAATTTCTATAAGCTGAGGAATTTAAATTTAGAATTAATTAGTTTGTTGAGCTAGGTTTTTTCATTCACATCCATCTTAACATTCGATATAAAATAAGTTGATTGGATATGCATTCCTATTTCCTAGAATTTAATATTAAATGTAAGTTTGTTGTAATTTTTTTTGTACCGTATATGTTGGCATATTGGACTTCCAATATATTTTATTTATTAATGAATAAATAAATAGGAGTAACTTTATTTAGAGCTCTAATGTAACTATAATTCTTATTATTGTAGATATTTGAAATTTGTTTTTAACTTAAAAATAAATAAATTACATGGGGATATTTTAGGTAAATAAGATGTTTCAAGAAACAAACTTTTATAAATTTTCTATTATATATATAATTTTACATTTGATTATTGTCTATATATAAGTCATTTGTAGAGTTTTCTATATATCCTTATGCAACTACATATATACTTTTATTATAGAGTCCTAATGTAATTATACACCTTATTACTGTAGATATATACAACTTTTTTATTTATTTATTATTTGACTCTTTTGCCATTAAAAAGGTGAATTACATAGGGATATATTAGGTATATAAAAAATTTCAAGAAACCACTCATACTTTTATAATAGTAGAGATGAAAGCGACCACACTATCAATTATTATTTTTTGGGATAATTGCAAAAAAAACTTATGTGTAATTTTAAAAGTGCTAAAAATCCTCCTGTGTTAACGAAATAAGAGAAAATCCCCCTGTGAAATGGTAAAACATTGCACTCTCTCCCGCCGTTAAATAGGTCTTAACGCCTTTAGTTTTTTTTGAAATGTCCGTTATACCCTTAAGACAATTAATAAAAAAAAAATTCAAACCCCCAAATACTGGGGTTCTTCTTCTTCTTCAATACCATATATGGGTCTCTCAAATTACCATAATCATCACAAATCTCAAATTACCCCACCGCGAATCTGAACCATACAAAATCTAAAATTTAAATATGAGATTTTGGAATGAAATCTGAAATCCAAAAATTTGACAACCGAAATTTCACAATTTGAAATTGAAATCTGAAAAAAAAAAAAAAAAAAACTTTGGTGGTGGAATCTGTTCACTGTGCGACTGTGGTGGTGGTCTCGTTGGGTAATTTTGACGGATGGGACAGATATGGTGGCCTCCTAAGCGAGCTTTGGTGGCGACAATGGTGGTGGCTTGTACGACGCGAAGAGTGGTGGTGGTTGTGCGACTGTGTGAAGTGGTGGATTGGTGGTGGTTTCGAACGACGGTTGCCACTGGGCGAATGGTGGTTGCGCGAGGTGTTGTTGGTGACGACGCCGGTGGTGGGTCGGCTTCACTGGTTGTTTGCGGGTGGTCGGCAGTGGTTATGGTGGAAAAGTAAGATGAAGAAGAAGAAGTTAAAAAAAAAGAGAGGAAACTAAATGGGCCCACCACAAACTTAATTAAATTTAAGTTAATAGCCTTTTTTATATATAAAGACTAAAATTTGTAGTTTAATTGAAATTTGAGGGGTATAACAGATTTTTAACATGTGAAAATCATAATAAAAACTTTTCAACTCTCATACCAGGCAAGTGCATCTCACACTCCATTAAGCCTGACGGAATGAGATTTTTTCCAGAGTTTTACCATTTCACAGGGGAGTTTTCTCTTATTTCATTAATACATAAATTTTTTTAGCATTTTTAAAATAACATGGAGGGTTTTGCAATTATCCCTTTTTTTTAAACGACCGCACTATCAATTATTAGTGATTGGAGATATTAGGTGGATTCCTATTGAATACAAATGTACACCGTGGATAGTTTTAATTGGCGGTCAGGATACGTAAATATACAAAACACTGGCACCAAGTCAAAATAAAATACCTTTACGGCTGTACCTTTCAATCAAAAAAATGAACCCCAATAATGGTTTAATTATTTTCTCGACACGTCGTCGTTTTGGTCGAGCTCTCGGATGAGCTCTACTAAAGAAGCCTGCGAAATTTCAAGTTGAACATGAGTTTCAGTCAAAATGGTTTAAAATAATATTAAGAAAGTGAAGATAGTCACGCTAATATTATAAAATAATATTATATTTCGTGTTGCATATTATGTCTGTCTGTGTATATAATTCATAATAAATTTATATTCAAGAAAATATTTTATATACATCTTATTCATATGTAAAGTATAATAAGAAATTGCAACAGCGTTTGCAATAGAAGATTCATACTGAGCCACATTGCTGGAAGCATGGAAACTACTTCACGCAACAGAAAGCGAGAAAGATAAATACATATTGCGGAATCGTGTGATTAGTGTTTATGTAATAACATAATAATTTTAAACAAAAAATCTCAATTTGATATTATAAACTCATAATGTATAAATTAATTGAAGTCAAACCATATAAAACTCGTTAAATATGAAGTTGCATTGATGAAGAGTCGTGATAGTATCGTTGTCTTAAAACTATAATTGCCTCGATATGTATAAGTTTCGATGCTATCACGACCCCAATATCAGATCTCATCAGCTCACAATAATATCTCATCTAGAGGCATGTTCACAAGGAGACTATGAACCAATCAACCATCAAATTACCAAAATTACAAACTCTAGTGGGAGTGTAAAATGTAATCTCTTAAAACTCGTACATATCAGCTGAATAGAATATGACATCTTTATATAAGAACTTTGACCGTTGTAAATGAAAGGGAAAATTACTAAAAAAGAAAACCTTCAAATTAAATTTTTATGTAAAAAAAACCATGATAATATTTTTCAATTCAAAAAATTCACTTCACCAATTTTTCATCTAAAAAAATCCAGAATTCAAGGTTAATAAATTTATGGACTTAATTGCTCTTAATTTTCTAGATAAGAGTTAATTCATTGTAATTTTATATACAAAGTTTATTTATTTAGAATTTTTATATTGATATATTGATTATGATTTACCCCTTTTTTTTTATATATTTGTCCCCTGACTCAAAATTCTTGGCTCCGTCCCTACTCATTGCGATATTCCCGAACATCTCTACGATCTTTATCTAGTCATGAACCAGGACTCTAGGGATGACAACGGGGCGGGTATGCAAGACTCAGGACCCACCCCGTTAAGAAATTTCAATACCCAGACCCGCCCCGGACACGGCGGGTACTTGGTGAGTCAGTGTCCTACCCGTTAGACCAGGTCGATTTTTATTTTTTTACTTTTTTTTTAATTTTTTTTTGCCTATTTTGTTCTCACAAACGCATTCAAAACAAATAAATAAGTAAATAACATCGAAATTGATTATTCAACATAAACACATCTACTACAAATCATCCGTTACTAGACAATGAGAAGTGGGCTTTGAGTTGAGACTTTTGATTCTAATTAATTGACTTTTTTTTTATCTAGTTAAGGTTGTAAAGTAAGTTGTTATTGCAAATAATACTTTTTTGGATACAATTTATAAATATTAATAAGTTTTAATAATAATTAGATATATAAAACTAAAAATATATATTATGTTATTAACCGGGGTGGATCCGGGTCCGGGTCCGGGGCGGGTATCGATTGGACTCGTTACCCGCCTCGGGACCCGGCCGGGTCTTGAATTTCGATACCCAGACTAGGCCTCATTTTTTTGAACTCATACCCACCCTAATCAGGACGGGTCCGAGGCGGGTACTCGTTAGACCTGGCCCCATTGCCATCCCTACAGGGCTCAGTCTGCTGGAACACGAGCCTTTGGGTGAAAATGAGGGCTGACTATTGCTTTTTGTCTCCCAATCAAGGGTTGGATCATTGACTCCCACGTCAACTTTTGAAATCTCCATTTGTATCATTTCTGTTACATTCCCTTTGTCAAATAAATTGTTGCTAGCCTCCTGCAATACTTCAAATACGTGCGTGTGTTTCTATAGTGAGTAGGGCTGCAAACGAGTCAAGCTCGAACCGAGTCTGATGAAATTTTTAGGCTCGAGTTCGATTAAATTTTTTGAGCTCGAGATTGAGCTCAAATTCGACGAGCTTCATTTTCTAGGGCTCGAATTCAAGCTCGAAGTAGATGAGTCGAGCTCGAACTTGAAGTAAATTAATTTAATTATTTTTTTTAGAAAATAAAATAAATGAATTCGGCTTTTTTGCTTATAACAATATGTTAATAATGTATATTATTCAGATAAACAATAACTATTATTAAGATAAAATAATAAATAAATATCTTATATTCAATAAGTATTTAAAAAATAGAGGAGGTTGTCGTGAAAATATAATTTCATTAAATTATTTTAAAGAATAGTATATCATATTAACTAAAATATATAATCTTATAATTGTTGTTATTGTTTTGCACGATTTAAACAAAATAGAAAAAAAATAAACTTAAGTATTATTAAACTATGTTGCATATAAAATTGTAAGTATTAGAAATTCGAGTATTTTTAGTCATATATTAAAAATTAATAAAAGATAATAATAAAATCTCACAAGCCGACTCACGAACATATGAACAATTATAAGTGAGCTCGATCTCGACTCACGAAAAAACTCGAGCTCAAGCTGAGCTCCAGTCGAGCCGGCTCACCATGCTCAAGAGCCGACTCGGCTCACCTTACACCTCTAATAGCGAGAGAGAGAGAGAAGAAGAAGAAAAAAGGGATAAAATTGTTGGATTGCTCGCCGCGGCTCTTCACGATGGCTAGTGCTACTCATCTCTCCGACGCCTGGCTGCTGGTCTTATTTTTGAGAATACTCAATTTGAGGAAAAATTAGGGATTTTTATATTTAACCCATTATATATTTATGGAATATAAAGGAACGAGACAGTTTAGATGACCTGGTTCTGGTTCGCACGGGTCACCAATCCAACCAGAATTTTCCATGTTCTGAGCCGGTTTTGGGGACTATCGGGTCTAAGACTATAAATACAATTGGGAAAATAGATTAAAAAAAGTCAATGTCATATGTGTAATATAGAATTTTATAATTTTTGAGGGGATGGCGGGGCACCTTCCGGACCTCTCCTCCCTCCTTCCCTGCATAAGACTATATAAACAATTAAACATATTCCTCTCACTACACCATCTTTGGTCTTCTGGCCAGACGGAAAATTCTAAAGGCATCTCGTGCGTTATTTGTCTCGGTGGTGGTTTTGCCTTTAGTACTATCAGACATCAGTATAGTACTTTATTCTCCAACATAAACACTACATCACACATCTTAATTAGAATATCTTCGGACAAGCACTTCATTGCGACATGAAACATCTGTACCATCTCTGACAAGTCTTGAACCGGGAAGTAGTCAGTTGGAATACGAGCCATCGGGTGAAAATGCGATCGAAGAATTAAGCTTAATGCCTCCGAGTCTATGTCTACTGAATCCTTAACCGGTACTACTGCAGGATCAAACCCTAGAATCTCTGTTTGCATCATTTCAATCAAACCTTTTCCATTATGGATTGGTTTACGAAGTCTTCGATCGAACAACCTAGAAGTCCATTCTTTGGACTTGATGGAACGAACCCAAGTTACCAGGTCCTGATCATCGTCAAAACCTTTTGCATCCATAGGTGATTCACCTGTAAGAAGTTCAAGCAACATGAGTCCAAAGTTGTGGACATCATTTTCTTGGGAGGGGTTCCTGGAATAGTAGGGTCGGGGCCGGGGCGGGTATCGTAGAGCGCTACGTGTTGGTGGTTTTACCAGGACACCAGCAAAACCAAAATCAGACACACAACCATATTGTTGAGAATTGAGAAAAACATTGGAGGATTTTATGTTTCCATGGGCTAACTTCCCACCACATTGTGCGTGGATGTGAGCAATGCCACGCGCTGCACCTATAGCAATTTTACGACGGCTTTTCCAACTTAGATTGGGTAAATCTCCTGCAAATTGAGGTTATAAAGTTAATGGATATGGCCTGCACCCTCATTTATTAGGTAATTACTAATGTATCCCAACAACTCAAAAAACATGTATGGCTGAAATCAGGGGCGGGGCACTGAAGGTGGCAACTGGCAAACCCCTCCCCTCTCTTTTCAACTTTGAAAAATTAGATCTTGTACCCTATAAAATTTTGAAACTTAAAATTTCACCTCACAAAGTCTAAGAATATCCACTTTTACCCCTTTAATTTTGTATTCACCCCAAACCTAAATTCGTGACTCCATCCCTGATTGAAATTGTAACATGAAATTTGATTTGATTTGATTTGTAATAATTACTATTTATTGAAATGATGTAGACAAGATTAACAGACTCTTATAATAGTAATACGAAAACGAAAGAAACAAGAGAATTTGAGAGAGATGATGTTTGAAGAAGTGGGGGTGTGTTAAGCTTACCGAAATATAACATAGGAGATCTCCTCTGGCCATAGGAATCATAGACGACGCGCGTTGGGGTTGCCTTATTCCTAAAGTCATGTAACATAGAGGACACACTCCTCTGGCTAGAGTAATCATAAATGACAAGTGTTTTATTAGGCTTATCAGAAAAGTAATACGCCCTTGGTGCACTCACATTTTCATGCCCACTACAATTTCCCAAAAGCTCCATATGCTGCTTAAATTCTTCTTCTGTTACTCTCAGTACTTCATTCATTAACTTCGTCACATATTTAGTTCCTCTGTCCAGCAATTTCACATCCTCCAATAACTCTGTTAGCTGTGTAGTCCCTAATGTTCCCTTCCCCAGGCCTTCCTTGAACTTCAATATATCTGTTAGGCGAAAGCCACTAAGGGAAAATGGTTTCTGAATAGAGTTTTCTCTACTCTCCTCTAAATTCAAATCACTTGATCGGAAACTGAGACTCAAATCCGATGAGACGGAGCTGAAGCTTGAGCTTAACGAGTCCTGATGAAATAGTTGCCAAAGCTCCTCTCTCTTTAGCACGGCGGCCACCAGCCTCTCCCAGTTGTCGTAGTTCCGTGACATTTTTTGATATCCCTTCAAAATTGTATCTTGATGAACAACTCTTGCTACATGGAATTTCCTAATTGACACAAAAATATAACAATGACTTTGTGATTTCTTAAAGAAAGAATTGCGTTGTTCTCCTTTGACCAACATAAGAAAAAAGAAAGAAATGGATACGCGCTTACTCGCTAATTTATGAATATGTCTATCAAGTTGAATTTAGGAATAATTGCTGAAAACATGTGTAGAAATTAAAAAAATATATATGAAAGCTACGGAAGCAACTACTAAGAAATTTACGGGTAAATTCTATTTTAACCCCCTATGCTCTGTCTCAACAACACTTCTCACCCTTTTGTACTCTCAAATGCAGCACTTCATCCCCTTTACTCATAAAAATGTTCCAAATATTATTATGTTCAGCACTTTCATCAAATTGCATCACTAAACCCCATTACTCTTAAAAAGACTAAATTACGTACCAAGAAAAATACTTATTTTTTTTATTTAATTCGATTTAGAAAATTAAATTAAATACATTTATTTTCTTGTAAAGATGTTCAAAATTTAAAATGCATGATGTTTTTAGATGACAATATTTTTGACATCGGCTTAAAAAAATAATTTGATATCACTAATTCCTAAATGTACTTTCTTCGTGTTGAGTTATAAAGATATGAAAGTTTTACTTTTCAGTTTATCTATAATTCATGTCAATTTAATTAAAACGTTTCTTAAAAATTAATTTAGATGTCGACGTAGAAAACATTTAAAGGTTCAATTTTGACAAGAAAAAGATCATCCAATCAAAATTTTATTTTCAAAATAAAAAACATAATTTTCATTATATAATTATTTTTTCTTAAAAGTAATAATTAAGAAGTTTGTGATGTAAAATATTTTTCAAATGATAGATTCTTTTTGAATGTTTCCATTTTGAACATCTAATTAGAAAGAAAATAGGAGTATTTAGTTTCAAGTCTATAAATTGAATTAATTTATTAAAGTAAGTATATTAATTTAGTATTTTTAAGAGTAAAAATGGAGGGGGTTAGATGATGCAATTTGGATGAAAATCTTGACAATAATAATGATTTTGATAATTTTTAAGAGTATAAGACACTAAAATAATGCAATTGATAGTACAAGGGTGTAAAAAGTAATTGGATCAAAAAACAAAGGGGCAAAGTGCAATTTATCCAAAATTTAAGAACTATATTGTCTGCTACGGCCCTCTACGTACTGAAAAGGATTTTGAGTCTTGACATAGTCAAATGGCAATAAAACGCGCTTGATATATAGACAAGAAAATGGCCCTACTGATCTTCAAAGCAAGCTTTAATGGCTCTCTTGTTATATTCTCTGATATTTTTCTAAGTCGCAAATGCTCCGACTTTTACTAGTTATTCCTTCAAGGAAGTCTACACCAAGGGCCCCACGGTATGTCAATTAATTAAGCTCCATTTTGATTTAAATCATCGGCATAGCCATCCGTTTCGCGTTAAAAGGAAACGAATTAGATTAAGGTGGATCCGAGTGTTCTTTCCTAACCCCTTGATAATCTACAACTTAAGATTATCTTTCAACCCACGCATTCGATTCGCTACAAGGTGGTTCAAACCTTTATAATTTCAATAATTTAGGATTTTAAGGTGGCGAATGAAAACTCAAGTCAAGAAACAAATTACCTATCAAATACTTAAATTTGAATAAAGGATAATTTATACCTCCATTGTTAGTGTGCATTTTATGCATATTTTACATATATTTCCTTTATTTTTTTATTAGTATTTGAGTTTAAATTATAGATATTTATTATGGTTTTTATTTTTGATAGGTAAAGTTTTAAAGAAGAAGGAAAATGAAGAAAAAAAGATGAAGAAAAGAAAGAAAGAGAAGAAGACACATGAAGTTGTAGGAGTCTTCCTATTTTTTAGGAGCTTTCTTATTTCATTTAGGAGTCTTATTAGTATTTTTCTTATTCCTTTAGAATTAGAGTTTTATTTTAGTTAAAAGTCTTTTGACTAGGCTTAGATAATTAGTTATTGCTGGAATTTCATTCATTCTTCTACACTTTTGATCATTCTACACGTTTTTACAAGAAGAGAAGAAGAAAAATTCTGCGTTTTGTTCCATTGAAGATGTCTTGCTAAAAACTCAAGTTCTAGCCGAGAATATTTGAAGTTTTAATTCTACAAAAATTTGTGAGATCTAATTTATTCTTATTATTGCTTTATTCTTGAATATTTACATATTCTTTATGCTTGTTGATATTATTGTTTCAATTAATTGAGTAATTCGGCCGGTTATTTAATTGTTGAAATAATATATAGCTAATTAGAATCCCAAATCCGTAATTGTTTGGTCAATTCTAATATTGGTAATTCTACAAAAATTTGCAATTAATAACATTTTACATATTCTTTATGATTATGGACAAGTTTTCGATTGTTATTATGGGGATATGTAATCTAATTTAAATGAACCGAACTTGCGAGTTTGTTAATTAGAATTGGTGTTTCCCTAATTCTTAAAGCTATTATTGAATTAAATCTTAAGAGCTTGTTTAGGTTATTCAATTAATAAGGGAAATAATCAAAGAGCTTGTTTTGATTATCGATAAAATAAGGAGAAACGAGGTTATTAGAGCTTGTTAACAACTATAGCCAATTTATTCAAGAATATTGAATTATCTTTACATCGATGATCAAATTATAGAATTAAAACGGATAAAATTCCCTAGGCTAGAATCTTTTCAATTCTGAAGAGATTACAAGCAAGCAAGTGCAGGTACAAGCTTTGAAAGCCAAATCCAGTGATTCTTGGTAGAACTGATACAAACTAGAACTATTGCTACGCTACGCTATAGACTACTCCTAATTAGAGATACTCCTAAGAAGAAAAATAAAGTTGTTGATGATTCTGATGATCCATTCTTTCTCTTTCCTTTTCGTATTTATCACCGCTTCGTGATCCCACGTTCTCAAACCGCCGGGAATTGCCTCCAACTTCCTTTTCAAAATTCTCTCATCTTGGCGGGTTGTTTTTCTTATGGAATTTCCAACTCTTTGGACTCGCTTCGGAATTGATACCTTTGAACCCGACCTGTTATGCTGTCAAATCTAGACTCTCATTGGGCCTATTCCATTTTTTGCTATAATGGGCTTAATCTTTTATCTCTGGGCCCATTAACCAATGTTGGGCCATTTGGGTTTTTTAATTCGTAAAAACCTGTTTCATTTTTAGTGTAAACAAATGCCCCTCCCTAATGTACGTGAACGTTTCGAGTTCATGTATATTAATATACACGTTTCCTGGTTAACTATCGTTTCATATTCTGGGGAGTGTGGAAGACCGCGTCTTTTATCAAAAATTGCCTGAGGCTCTTCGACTTCCCCAGGATTAGCAGGTATGTCTTTATTAGACATTTAAATCCTTTCAATAACACGTCCCTTTACAAGTGACTCTTCATATTTTGGTGGGTAAAAAAAAACGCCTGAAGTTCTTCGTCTTCCCTACTAAGTAATAGAAGCGCCTTTTCACGATTGGACACTTGAGCTCTATAAATATCCCATCACTTCCTCTTAGCCGCCATACTATTCATCACTTTTTCTTCCTTTCTTTTCTACTCGAGCAACAATTGTATATTGGTCATACCCCAACTCTTCTTTTCGAAAACTTCGTCTCCTTCGCCTGTCCTCGAGCACCTCTCCTTCTCGAAATCTAACACCTTCTTCGCCTGGTCCTCTACGATGGCGAACTCTCACGATCTTTCTCGTCTAATTGCTCGAGCGAGTATCTTGGATTGTGAAGATGCCCAAGATTTGTTTCAAGTTATCAAGAATTTCGAAACCCATTATCTTGATACAAAAATATCCCCTCTTGGTTCTACCCACATCATCTCTCCATGGGTTCTTGATCGTCGTGGCCAATCGATCAATCACGTCGGTCTCGGACCCCGATTTCAGCCTGAGGCGTTCGAGCTCTCTGATGTTGGTAACCCTGATTTATTGAGGATATGGTCCTCTTTGGAGAACGATACCTCTCTTTTTCTGTGCAGAGTGGACGATAAGTTTAGCTGGACAAATAAAACTAAGTCAATCAATGGCTGGATTTGAGCCATAGACGCCTTTCCTTAGTTCGAGAGACTGCACCAATTTCACAAAAAGTGGGAAGGCAATCGAATCATGGAGCTTGTTCGACTAGCTTGTTATCCGGTCCTACCCTTCGAGCAGGTAATGACCGATGCCCTCGCTTATTCTTGGCACCCCTCCTATAATTGCTTTGTCCTGCCTCGGGGTTTTCAAACAATCACTTTGGAGGATGTGACTTTGATTACTGGTTTATCTCCAACGGGTATGTCTGTCCCTACTGGTGAACCAATACCCAGTGCGCGTGCTCTCTTACTTTCCACTGACACTTGGTTAAAAGGTCATGACAAAGGCAAGGGTGCTAATATTGCTTATATTGCTTTGGTTAAGCATTTCATTCATTGTGAGGACATGGTTACCTCTTTCGAAGAGATATTATTTTTAAATTTCATTTTTTCCCGGCTGTTTATGAATGCTAGTTGTGTCGTAAATAAAACTTTTCTTAATTTGTCTGCCAACATTACTGTCACCATGGGACCCATCGAGTTGGCACCCTTAGTGTTGGCTCATTTTTATCGCATGATGTTTAACCTGCATTGTGGTCCCTCGAACGCCCATAAGTTGGCTGGTCCCCTTTGGTTATTGACATGCTGGTCCTTTCTATATTACCCCGATTTATTAAATATTAGGACCATCCAAGCCCTCGAAACCTCAATTCAAAATGATGGACAACGATCCTCGAAAAAGTCCCCTGGTTTTTTATTCGAGCCTGTATCGAATTGGGTTTGCTATGGGGAAGCTAGCATAAATCTCTTGATCCCCCTCGAGAAGGCCTCATACCTTGTAGTTTTAGGCGCTATTTATAATCCATTCTATGTCTCCACCTGGTGTCCATTTTTCGAGACAAGGCATGACCAAGCATACACCCATTGGTCTCATACTGCTTTGCCCAATTGGATGCAAGTAATTGATTCGCTCGATTCCTCCACTGATGACCACCCTTATTGGAGGTCTATACTATCATCTCGAGATCTTTTGTATGCAGACCATATTCCTGGAGTCGAGGTTTACAATCCACAGGTAATCATTACATTTAGCTACTTCATTCTGATTATGTCTTATTTCGAGCATCTAATTAATTTTGCTGACTTATATTCATCTCTGTGTTGCAGCTTTGTTCACGGCAATTTGGCATAACTCAGTGCTTCTCTTTACCATTTCTGGGCACCCTGAATCGCCCTTGGTCAGACAGGCAATTTCATATTGCGAACCATCAAAGGGCCAAAGCTGAAGCTCTTATTCAAAACCAAGCTTCCTATCATATTCCCCTGTGCTTTATTCCTATATTTTGCAGAATCCTCCGAGTCGAGAGATGCTTCGTGGATTTCTGGAATAAATTCTTGAGACATAGCTACTCGAGACAGATTATTCGCAAGCAAATCACAGACATCACCAGGCTATGTGCTGGCACAGTGAATATGGCTCAACTCTCGAGCCTTTTATCTAATGAGGTAATCTCGCATATTCGTTTAACTTTAATCAAAATATTTTTATGTTTAACTTTATCTTCTTTTCTTCTCTACAGGATGGTGATTACATCCTGCCATATGATTTAACCTTGGGGTGGAGATTCAAACGGGATAACCCTCGAGTTCGAGAAGCTGTAGCGCTATCTCAAGCCCTTAGAGACTCATCTGCTCCAATTGAGCTATCTTCTACCCCTGCGCGTGCTACTCGAAAACGAAGTGCTATTACCATTCGGGAGCCCGCGGCCTCGATTCTTCAAGAAGAACCCCCTTGAATACTTGGTGAAGAAGAGGATGAAGAAGACGATGCAGCCCAATATGCTCTTCAGCCAAGATCCTGGAAAAGCTTTCGTACGCAAGGGTCTATCGGAGCCTCGAGTAAGTGTTTGATCATTTCTATTTCATTGACTTACGTCTTTTATTCGAGAGTCACTCTATCACTGACTTATCCATATTTATGTATTCTTGTATAGGATACTCGAGTGGGGCCGTTGCTTTCGAAACTGGAACATCAACTACCAAAGCTGACACCGTGGATAATTCGGAGACCATCCCTGAGGAGACTTCGCCTGAACTCGAGACTCAACCGGTCTTGATGGAAGGAGACCTTGCCATGAGCAACCTCGAAGGTATCCCTTTGTTTTTATAGTCCTTTTTGGATAATCACTTCGAGTTCTCTGTGTAATATAGAAATTGGTATATCTTTGCTGCAGTCACTCCTGACATTTCATCTTTTTCTCCCATTTAAGGAAGTTCAACTCGAGTAGACACTGGTTCAGAGATTATAACCCGCACTGCACCTGACCTTTCGAGATTCTCTTTATCAAGTAAATTTTCGTATCATTTGTATGCTTATATCTTTAGGAAGATTTCCATGTTTTTCATGTTCATATTCGTGAATAATCCCTTCCAGGCCCCTCTTTTCTCGAAAACTTGGGTATACCTAGCTTGCCATCTTCAGTGCGGTTCTATTTGGGCACTGCGGCAGGAGTATTCTCCATCGTTGTGGACTCATCCATCTTCCACAACATTGGCACGAACTTTGCCCTTGGGTACCAAGTTCGGCCTGTTCTTGACCCTTCTCTTGTTTTCTCCTCAGTTCGAATGGAAGAGATTGAGGATATCCTTCTTTCGACTGGTCTTTCTGTGCCAGTCATGGACCCTGGTCCTTCATGTTCTACTATGACCCTCGCTACCCCGTCTAAAGGTACATGTCTGTTTTATCATATGTATGATATTTCGTTAGCTTTGAATGCCTTGTGTTTAATTTTGGGTTTTCACTTTTTAGGAAATACGGCACCCGTCGTGTTCTCCCAAGTTGCTCTGAATGAAGCTTTCCACGACATAAGGCATAGGCTCAATGACTGCAATTTGTTGAAGGAGCTTCGTTTTCTCCTCGATGAAGAAGCCTCGATGATGGCTGAAACATGGCTACCAATGTTCCAAACAGCACGTGAAACTTTCGAGAACAGCCTAGCTAGTCTTCATTCTTTCATGGATCAAGGCATCAACCCTTTCGAGGGAGAGGCGTCTTCCAGCCATTCTCAAAGAATGGGCCAGCTTCATAATCAGATCACTGTGCTCGAAGATTCTCGAGCTAACTATTTAGCTCGAATTGCTGCTCTTGATGTCCAGATTGCCGACCTCCAACTTGAGCGGGACCACTTGGCCCATTCGGTTGATCAAGTCGAAGATAACCTGTCGGCTTTGAATGATCAAATCGCAGAGTTAACCCACGAACTCGAAGAAGTAGTTAAACCTGCTCTGCTCGAGAGAGACACCTTCGATTCTGCTTTAGATATATTAGCTAGTTCTTTGTATTTTCTTAAGTCTTAAACATTTGTCGAGTAATGCTCCTTTAATATTTTTACTTTGATTGTAAGAAGTTTTGGCCCGTTGCGGGTAACCTTTCGAATATAATGGTTTCGTTTTCTTTCCATATACTTGGTGTATATTTCTTTAGATATTTTGCATTTAATGCTTTACCATACTTGTCCCCATTTATCCATTGGAGTTCGAAAGCATTCCCAAATAATTTATTCGAAATTAAAAATGGTCCTTCCCATTTAGATGACCATTTCCCATAAAAATGGTCTTTGGACCCTTCAGGTAAAATCATTTTCCACACCAAGTCTCCTATTGCAAAAGACCTTGCCTTTACTTTTTTATTGTAACTTTTTTCAATTCTCTTCTTCTGAAGTTCTATCTATTGCAAAGCTTGGACTTGCAATATTTCATGGTCTAGCTTTTCAATATTCATACTTTCAACATATTCTTTGGCTGTAAGTCGTGATTGTTCGAGAATTCGCCTAGACTTAATATTAATCTCTAATGGAATCACTGCTTCGTGGCCATATACTAACTGAAAAGGAGATATACCTAGACTATCTTTTTTAATTGTCCTTAGGGCCCATAAGGTATCGATTAACAATTCGTGCCAATTTCTGGGATTCTGGTTTATCATTCTCGAGATACAACTTTTAATCAACTTATTCGATGACTCAGCTTGGCCATTTGCTTGGGCATAATAAGGTGTTGAATTTATCGATTTTATCCCGAATTGTTCAATAAATTCAATTATCTCGGCACTGTTAAATACCCTAGCCTGATCGAAGGTTATGGTTTCTAGAATACCAAACCTCGTGACTATATATTCTTTGATAAACTCGACCACTTGCTTCGAATTTATATTTTGGAAAGCCTTAGCTTCAATCCATTTAGTAAAATAATCAGTGGCCACTAGGATGTAACTATGTTCCTTTGTTGAGGAAGGTTTAATTTCCACGATTATATCCATGGCCCATCCTCGAAATGGCCACGGTTTTATGATAGAGTTTAATTGGACAGCAGGCTGCTTCAATATTCGCCCATGTTTCTGGCATTGTTTGCAACCCTTTGCATAATTGATGCAGTCTCGAAGGACAGTGGGCCAATGAAAACTATACCGAAGTATCAGCCATCTCATCTTTTCGCCAGCTTGATGAGCACCAAAAATTCCCTCATGGGTTTCCGCCGTGATAACTAAAGCATCCTCTAAATTGAGACATTTTAAGAGAACCCCTTGAGAATCTTTTCGATACAGTTCTTGCCCATCATAAAAATAATGGTGTGGCGTTAGTTTTAACCTATTCGGAAATCCTCCCTTGGCCGGATTGTTCACGTATTCTATAATCTCAAGGCGCCAATCTTCTTTCTCTTTGAAGATGTCAATTTTATTAACCTGCAACAACCTCTGTTCGAAAGGTAGCAGAATTCTTGTCTCGAGTTTAATTGTTGACCCGAGTAAATTAGGATTGACTTTATAACCCAATGCCATCTGGGCCAAATCATTGGAAATCTGATTCTCTTCCCTTGGCACATATGCAATTTCAAATGACTTGAAATAGCTTAACAGTTGATGTACTCGAGCATACGAGGCTATTGACACTGGGCTGATACACTTAAATATTCCCTTTACTTGATTTATGATCAATTGGGAATCTCCCTTTATTTCGATATTCTCTGCACCCACGTCGAGCAATATTTCTAAACCCAAAATGAGAGCTTCATATTCTACTATGTTATTTGTGCAATCTCCCTCGATTTTTGCATACATTTTGGTAACCAATTTTGATGGAGACATGATATATATTCCTATTCTAGCACTATCTCGAGTACTCGATCCATCAAAATACAAAATCCATGATACCTTATCAATGAAATTAACCTCGATGCTTTCGAGTGATTCATTTCTCAACGAAGGGTGATCAACCAAGAAATCGGCTATCACTTGGCCTATACAGCCTTTTGAGGCATATAACATAAGTCAAATTGGAGCAAACTGAGAATCCATTTGCTCAGTCGGCCTCTAACCAAAGGTTGATTAATCATGAATTTGATAACATCAGTCGGGGACACTACTTCAATAGAGTATGCAACAAAATAATGCCTCAATTTTATAGAACCAAAGTATAGGCTGAAGCACCACTTTTCTATCGAAATATACCTTCTTTCGGCATCATTTAACAACTTACTCAAATCAAATCTAGCTTGTTCGTAGCCTCTGTCGTTTTCTTGTGCTAACATACAGCCTATCGACACTTCTGCGGCCGATATATATAATCTTAACCTTTTTCCTTTTAGAGGAGGGATCAATACTGGAGGTTGGGCTAAATATTTCTTTATAGCATCGAATGTTTCTTCCTGTTTATTCCCCCACACAAATTCATCTCCATCTTTTAGTCGGAGTAAAGGGGAAAAGCTTCCGTCTTCCCAGCCAAATTAGCTATGAATCTTCGTAAAAAATTCACTTGTCCTAGAAAACGCTGCAATTCTTTTTTATTCCCGGGAGGTTTAGCTTCCATGATAGCTTTAGCCTTGTTTCGGTCTACTTCAATACCCCGATTATGTATCAAAAATCCTAAGAAATTTCTAGCTTCCACCCCGAAAGCACATTTCAAAGGATTCATATTTAAATTGAAATGCCTCATTCGTTGGAAGGCTTCTTTCAAAGACTAAATGAGTTCTCTATGGCTTTGAGCTTTAACTACTATGTCATCAATATATATCTCCAATGATTTTCCAATTAAATCGTGAAAAATATAATTCATGGTTCTTTGATATGTTGCCCCAGCATTTTTCAAACCGAAAGGCATTTCGGTCCATTCAAAAGTTCCTATGGATCCTGGACATCTAAAGGCAGTCTTGTGCCTATCTGCTTCGGAGATTTTTAATTGATAGTATCCTGAATACCCATCCATAAATGACATCACCTTGTGTTTAGAAGCCACATCTATTAATACGTCTGCCATTGGCATTAGATATTCGTCTTTCGGCGTAGCCTTATTCAAATCCCTAAAGTCAATGCATATTCGTACTTTACCGTTCTTTTAAATCAATGGTACTATATTTTCCAACCATTCAACATATCTAGTTGGTCTTATAAATCTGGCCTCGACTAGTTTCTCGATTCCGTCCTTAATTGCACTCATCAAATCTAACGATAAACGTCTTGGCGTTTGTATTATTGGTTTGAAACCTGGTTTAATAGGTAATTTGTGTCGAGCTATGTTCATATCAATTCTAGGCATTTCATGGTGTGCCCAGGCGAAGCAGTCTTTATACTAATGTAACATCTCGATTAGCTTTCCTTTCTCTTTTTGATTCATTTTCGAACTCACATATGTTATTCGAGGATTTTCGATTGTTCCTAAATTAGCTTCTTCTAAATGATCTCGAACATTTTCCCTGACGTTTTCATCTGGTTCTAAAATCCCTTGTTCGATGTCCCTATTAAGGTTCTTGTTTCGAGCATTTACTCTATATTCTTTATCTCGAGAATTTATCATATATTCTTCATTTCGAGAGTTTGTAATGCCATTATTCGAATTGGATTCATCATGATTAACATAATTAAGACTATAATTACGTAACTTCGATTCAATCTTTTCAATGCTTAAACTTCGAAAAACATTCAAAACAACATCGCCATTAAGTACATTACACTTCTCCATGGATAACATAAGCAGTTCTAGACAACATAAACTTTCTACATCTGCCCTAATTCGACTTTGGCTAGTTTGACGTCTATTTCGGATTTAGACTCTTCTTCGAGATGTTCCCCTTCTTCTTCTTTAGCCCCTTCTATGGCTCGCTCTTCTCCATTCACTCGAACTCCTTCTTCGAGCTTCCCTGCTTCATGTCTGGCATTAACAATTTGTGTATCAGTAAAGTAATATTTCATTCTGCCTGGACTACCTCGACCTGATGCCCATTTCAGCAAATTAATACTTGATGTAAGGTCGAGGGGATACAATAATTCTGATGTATCCAATCTCTTCCTAACAGGGCATTAAATCATGACGAGCCTGTTTTTACTACGAAAAACGCCGAGTAAGAACTTTGGGTTCCTATTTTAACTCGACAAGGCAGAACTCCCAAGACTTTGGTAGCCTGTCCAAAAAAACCGTAGACTGCCACATCAGCAACTACTAAGTCTTTCGAGCTTTTGCCCAATTTCGTTAACGTTTTTTCGGGTAAAATGTTAACAGTGGCCCCGTTATCAACCAGAACTTTGCTAATGGGGATGCCTTCGATTTCGGCGTTTACAAATAAGAGTTTCATATGGTTATTATTTATTTCTTCTTTCGAAAATAATAACATAGTCAAACTTTCTATTTTATTTTTATCCTTTTCGAAGGATTTGTTGCTAGAAATCTGAAAGCATGATGGGCTACCTTTCACTGGGTTAGTCAGGAGTTCGAGTACTTCCTCTTCCTCGTCCGTACCTTCTCTTGCTGCGAACTCAGCTGGCAGCACGGTTACCATGTTCACATCCCTATTTTCCTCGAATTGCAAGGCTCTTTCTAGCGAAGCTTCTTTCGCCTTCAAATCAGCTTCGCTTGCCGATTCTTCATATGGCGTATCTCCTAACAGAATGTCCAGGTCGTCCCCAGACTCAAAGTCTCCCAACTCTTCGTCGTCGTCGATCTGGATACCTTTTCCTTTCAAGCTTGTCTCTTTCTGCTGGTCGCTCAACTGGTCGATATCCTTTTCCACGTCTTCTTAACTTGGGTTCCTTACCATTTTCGATTTCAGGATTCCTTTCGCTAAGGCCTCTTCCTCGACCCTTAGATTAGCAATTACCGCCTCCTGTTGCATTTCTAAGGCAACTGCCGCTCGAGAGTAAGCAACTTGTTGAGCAATGACCTTCAAGGGTCATCTTTCTTCCTTTCGAACTAACCGTGATATCTTTCCAAACTGTCGAAGGGTGAATTCCTACCAGCCAATGAAGACCTTCCATATCCTCTTCCTCGAAAATACCTATTATAAGGCATTGGTCCGAGAAATTGATCATTTGTCTCATGCCTCTGTCTCTTGATCCATTCCCTCTGATATGCCAGAACCCAATTTGGATCATTAGGGATAACTTGAAGTCTCACTAACTCGTAATGCAAAATGTCAGCGCATTGATTGCACAACACCTTCTGTATTTGGGTCAAATTATTTACCACTTTCGTAGGAGTCTAGTAAATGGTTTCGCGCACAAGGGTTTCGAGTACCTCCTTGTAAGACATTTCTTCGTTCTTTCGAGCCGGTCCTTTCGACTCGACTGTCGACTCTTTTTCCCTTGGTCTCCCTTCTTGGTCGAAGTCCAAAATCCTTTTGTCAATCCCTGAAAGGCATATTGTGCCTCTTTCGTACTGCTTTGCCATGAAGCGCCTAAAGATCTGGCAATGATCGGTAGTATGCATGGTATTCATATGCCATCTATACATACTCTCCAATCCCTCATCTTTCACCTTCGGGAAAGTCAAAACTCCTTCATCGATCAGTCTGTTGAACAATCGATTTGCCAACTTAGACTCCTTTCGTACCTGCAAATCAGATTGGTCAGAAACATTGACGTCTACAGTATTTATTTTGAAATTTAGAACCGAAAAAGGATCCTTTTCAATATTTGTTTTTTGAGCATCCAGAAAAATGATATCTTTCGAATCTATCTTTTCTTGTATTAGATTTCTAAACATAACACATTCATTAATTTCGTGAGAAAAGACATTATGCCATTTACAGTATGGTTTTCCCTTAATCTCTGTATTTAAAGGGATTCGATGTTTCCCCTTCAATCTAAGTTTTTTATTCTCAAGGAGCCAGTCGAATATTCGCTCGGTTTTAGTTACATCGAAACTATATTCTTTTTCTTTCTTTCTTTGTAAAGAGCCTGTAGCTATACAGTCTTTTCTCTCTAGAGCCCCATATTGAAATAGGGGTCCTTTAATGAATTATGCCAGATCAATTTCGTAGGCATCTTCGAATGTCCATGGAACTCCAACCTCGAAGGTATTGAACCCTTGATGTTTTCTCTGGCTTTCCTCTCTTAACATATTTTCGTATCTCACCGCGCTTTCTGCTAGACCTCTAAAATCAGAAAACATCATCCCGTCAAATTTTACTCTATATTCGAAAGCCATATTTTGTTGGGCTAACTGAACGAACTCAGATTCGGGAATGTTCAAATGACATTTGATTCTAGCTTTCGTAAATCGGGCTAAGAATTCTTCTATTGACTCCCCAGAATTCTGCCTTATTTTGGCTAAGTCACTCATGGTCATGCTCGGTTCGGTTCGAGCAAAATGATTCTGGAACTGGAACTGCATTTCGTCCCAAGTATGTATCGAATTAGGTGATAAATTCGTATACCAGTTAAATGCTGACCCGGTTAAGGAACTAGGGAACAGTCTTAGTTTAAGATAATCCTGATCGGCTGCCTCTCGACATTGACATGTGAACCGAGATAAATGTCCTAAAGTTGACACATGGTCCTCTCCAGAAAATAAGGTGAAGTTAGGAATTTTATAAGTTCTAGGGAAGGGAAAATTCTTATCTACCCAGTCAGGATAAGGCTTCCCAGGAATCAGACGGTGGTTCCTTCGAAAACCAGGTCCATATATCCTTTCGATAACTATTTCCACTTGATTTTGTAGAGGGTCTTAGATTTGTGGCCCGAAATTTCCACCTACGTAATTATTAGGCAGGTACTGCCCCCAGCACATGGGAACTGAAAATTGTTATTCACGAGAGAGAAATTCTGGTTTGTCTGATAATTGGGCAAACCTTGATTTCCTATGTTAAAGGGTGTATTCGAAGGCCCTATATGTGGTTGACCTTAAGGCGCATTCTGCGTCCCATTGTAATACCCCTGGGTATAACCAACGTTTGGCTCAGGATTGCCGACATTAACATTCGGTTGGTACCCATTAGGCATTTGTCCTTGACCATTTGTTGGTACCTGGACATTTGGCCTTACTAACTGAGGAATAAATTCATTTGCACGCATATTTTGTGAATTGAAAGATATTTGATGTGAAGTTTGGTTACCCACTCCTAGTTGCCCCCAGTGTCTGGCTGTTCTTCGAGTGGTATAGGGTTCGAAGTCAGGCCGACTTCGAACTGGCCATCTCGAGCTCGAGATTCTCGAGGATATCCTAGAGGAATTTCATTCGGGTTAAGATTTCTAGTTTGAATCCTAGGCTCTATTTCGATTAGTTGGGACACTTTTTCGATCAAAACATTATGTTTTTTATCAACGGTTCCATTGCTAATACTACCTGCGTATTTATCATGTTCGAGAAAACATCACAAGTTTGGTTGAAGATTTCACCCAATTCGGTTATTACCCGGGTGACTTCTCGAGCAAGTTCATCTCGGGCATTCACAGCGATGTCTTGCACAATGGCTGTGAATATTCGGGCAGACTCTTGGGCTAATGCTCGATACTGATCATCGAACTCCCCTCTCTAATCTTCTCGAGCACCCGCCAACGTTTGCTTCATTACCCGAACAAACTGCTCGTACATCTTGTTCGCTCTAACTTTATATTTCGAAACTGGTTGAGAATCAGTATCGTCAATCAGATCGTTTCTAAACTAATCTTCTGACATTTCGTCAAGAATTTTGTCTAAAATTTATACTCATCAGTTACCAAAACCGGCTCCCAATGTGGTCGCCAAAATTTGTTTCGCGTTAAACGAAAACGAATTAGATTAAGGTGGATCTGAGTGTTCGTTCCTAGCCCCTTGATAATCTACAACTTAAGATTATCTTTCAACCCCCGCGTTCGATTCGCTACAAGGTGGTTCAAGCCTTTATAATTTCAATAATTTCGGATTTTAAGGTGGCGAATGAAAACTCAAGTCAAGATACAAATTACCTATCAAATACTTAAATCTAAATAAAGGATAATTTATACCTCCATGAAAGTCTTCGATTCTGAAGAGATTACAAGCAAGAAAGTGTCGGTACAAGCTTTGGAAGCCAAATCCAGCAATTCTTGGTAGAACTGATACAAACTAGAACTATTGCTACGCTACGCTACAGACTACTCCTAATTAGAGCTACTCCTAAGAAGAAAAATAAAGTTGTTGATGATTATGATGATCCCTTCTTTCTCTTTCCTTTTCGTATTTATCTCTGCTTCGTGATCCCACGTTCCCAAACCGCCGAGAACTGCTTCCAACTTCCTTTTCAAAATTCTCTCATCTTGGCGGGTTGTTTTTCTTATGGAATTTCCAACTCTTTGGACCCGCTTCGGAATTGATACCTTTGAGCCCGACCTATTATGCTGCCAAATCTAGACTCTCATTGGGCCTATTCCATTTTTTGCTATAATGGGCTTAATCTTTTATCTCTGGGCTCATTAACCAATGTTGGGCCATTTGGGTTTTTTAATTCGTAAAAACCCAGTTTCATTTTTAGTGTAAACACCATCAAATTATCTATATTGAAAGTCAATCTGACGTTGCGGTTGAAAATTCAAAATTACTAAGATACCCAGACTATAATTCGAGACTAATTCAAAACGATGGAAACCTCCATCCAGCTCCCTATACCCTCAAGTCAAATGCTTATTTTTTATTTTTGTTTCGTTTCGATGAACATTTTGATTGTCTTAACAAACCATCATCTTTAGTATATGATGTAGGGTGAAATTGTATGTATGTGAATGTCACGTGATTTGACACGTGGGGAGGGAATCCCGACCCAACACATGACAAACTAGGCGATGGGTTGAACAATGTATAGGTTGCACTCGCTATAGGCAAGCTGCCTACGTATCCACGGTGATGGGATCAAGTCTTTCGTAGTTCGATAGTGGAATTACTCTCTAAAAATGCCAGTGGAATTCTTGTAGAGAGAGTAGATAACGCCCTCTCATAAGCTCTTTTTTGGGGAATATATAGAGCTGATTGTGGGCTATGGGCCAAGGCTTGACTATTGGCCCATTTGCTTATTTATTTAAAATAGTGAATATATATTTCGTGATTATCGGCCCAATTATGATTCTAGCCCACTTGCCAAATTGGGCTCGTTCTGAGATAGACCTTTGGTCACATGGGCTCTACCACATTAATTGTACCCAACTATAGGTGGACTAATTACAATTATGCCCTTATCAACATTGGTGCACATCATAATGCTCCACACTCCCAGGTATGCTGTATAGGATATCCGGGAGTAGAAATATGCACTGGTGTGTGGCGATCTTCTTCGATTCGAGGGGTCTATTGAGTCGCCCCTTTGAAAAGGGATATCGTAGGTGTTGCTTCGTGATAACATGGGTGTCGTCTTGAGGTAACACCCGTGGTTGCCTTGAGGCCGAGTGCATCGAGGCTGAATGCCTCGGGCAGAACGCCTCGAAGTTGGACACCTCGAGGTCGAACGCCTCGAGGTCGAATGCCTCGAGGTTGGATGCCTCAAGGTCGGATGCCTTGATGTCAGATGCCTCGATGTCGGATGCCTCAAAAATGGCTACATCGGGGTCGGCTGCATCGAGGTCGGGTGCCTTAACGTAGGATACCTCGAGGTCGACTGCCTCGAGGCATGTCGCCTCAACTCTGGATGCCTCGACGTTGGATTTTTCGATGTCGGATGCCTCGAGGTCGGATGCCTCGACGTCGGATGCCACAATGCGAGGTCCGATGCCATGAGGTCGGTTGCCTCAAGGTCGGCTGCCTCGAGGTCAGTTGTCTCGATGTTGGATGCCTCGACGTCAGATGCCTCAAGGTCGGGTGCCTCGAGGTCTGATGCCTCAAGGTAGGATACCTCGAGGTTGGGTGCCTCGGCGTCGGATGCCACAACATCGGGTGCCTCTACGTCAGCTTCCATGACGTCGGGTGCCTCGACGTTCGATGCCTCGAGGTCGGATGCCTTGCATTGCCAAAGTGTGTGAGGTATTTCGATTTGGGCATGAATTTCATGTCTTAAGGGGGATCTCTTAAGTTATGAACCTCTACCATACTTGACTAATAACCTCAAAGGGGTTATTAAGCTAGTAGTCGAGGCACTTTAGAAGAATCTTAGTTGGTGAGATGTGCTTCAAGTAAACCTTTATTTGTAAGATGCGCACCATAAAAAGAGGGGTACATGTCTGGCCTAAGGGGGGGCCAGCGCCTCGCCCAAATGAAGCATGTCGTCTTGACGGAGACTTAGAATTTTGAGGCCTCTATCCGAGGTTTCAGCATCCCGGAGGGGACCTATAATTTTTAGACCTCAATCTGGGTATTTGCACTCTGGATGGGACTTGTAATTCTTAGACCTCAATCTTGGTATTTGCACTTCGGAGGGAACTTGAAATTTATTAGATGGGCCTTTGCCCCGAGGTGAGGGGGCAAAGGGTCATTGACTTGTTGCGAGGGGGTAAGAGATTTTGCTGCTAGGTGAGAGTGACAGGTCCTTTGCCCCGAGGAGAAAGGGCTAAGGCCATTGACTCGTGGAGTTAAGTAATATTTTTGGTCCCGGGGGGGACTTAGGATTCTTAGGATTTAATCCGAAAATTTGGAATCCGGAGAGCACTTAGGATTTTCTAGATCTCTGTCCGGGAGTGTTGTAACCCAAAGGGGATTTTAATGTGGCTCAGTATTGGCTAAGCCTAATTGCGACGTGATTTAATTTCTGGATTTAACTTATAGAGGACTTGAGGAACTAACTTATAGACATGTTGCCCGCACCCCTGAATGTTTCTAATAGCAGGCAAAACACTGGGTGCACATTAGTGTCCCTCGATTCATAACTCATTCTAAATGGTTATTAAGTGGGCAACAGAGCCTCGATCGAGACTATTAAAGTTCGGGGGGTTTATTTTTTATTGCCACCTCTTTTGTGAGGCGCGCTTTGCCCGGAGGGGTGTGCGCCTTTTTCCAATGGTGGTAAGTACTTTGTCTCTAGGGAACTTATCCTCTCAAAGAGGATCTGGGATTGCTAGGCTTTGTCTTGTCCCACGGTGGAATGCGCCGCATTACCTCTAGGCATCGTGCATCCTACCCGAGGCTACATGTGCCTTATCTCGGTATGGGGACAAAAGGCTTTGTCTTGAGGCGAGGGCCTAAGGGCTTTAGTCTCGAGGTATGGGGGTGAGGCCCATTGCCTCGAGGTGAGGGGGCAAGGCTTCCACTTCGTGGCGAGTGTGTAAGGTCCTTTGCCTCGAGGTGACGGGAAAAAGTCCTTGGCCTCTAGGTGCGGTAGCGAGGTTCCTTGCCTCGAGGTGAGGCCGAAAGGGCCTCTGCGTCATGGCGAGGGGGTAAGGTAAAATTTTAAACTTATCCTTCTTATTTTTTTATGCTCCTAGCGTGATGGTTGTTTATTGTGTAGACCCACCAATTTTGGGAGGATACTTTATATCAAAATTTGTACCCCGTTAGGTAGATGAACATCCATACTTGGGGGTCAAAAAATGGTAGGGGTTAGGCCCTAAGATGTGGCCTCGCGGCTGGCCGCGAGGCGTTTGCCTCGCCGCACCTTCTTTTGGGGCTTATTGTCTCGGGTGTCTTTAACGGGCGTGACTTTGTGCCTTTCTTATATGCCTTAGGTACAAATCCATGTACTCAATCTCATGGTGTCGTTTGTAAGACCATTCTTTGCTTGCATGACTATGGGCTAGCCTAAGCTTTGACGTATAGCACATTTACTCGTGAGTTATATATTGGGCCCTTTTAGGCGTCGAGTAAGTCTGTAATTTTTTTGCCTCGTGGCTTCATGAGCTCTAGGTCAATTATTTAGTTATTTTTTCTGTACCCCTTACTTAGTTATTTTTCTGAATCCCGTGGCTTCATGAGCACTAGTGTCATAAGCTCTGACGGGGTGTTCCATACCCTGTGGCTTCATGAACACTAGTGGGGTGTCAACAGCACTATGACCTTTAGTAGGACATCATGAGCGCTTTTGGGGCCCTTTTACTGGCAAGTTTTAGCTTCTGGGCGTCACCGGCTTAAAAAGTAACAACTACAAATAATAACTAAAAATAATAGCTAAAGATGGTAGCTAAAAATAACAGGTCTACACCTCTTTAGCCCCCACTCCTTAATGTGTTTACTATGAGTAAAACATTTAGGAGTAAGGTTTGCACCGGGTGATTCATAATATCTATTGCCAATTTTTATATGGATTAACCATGTATATGTTTTATGGCATGTTATATAGAGGCTTGAATGGCCATGCGCATTATTATTCACGGTGTGAAATGGATCTTCACCTTTGTAGCATTTGGATAACCTTGGTCCAGAGTGGTATATTGGAGGGGGGTTATTCTATGAAGTCTCAATCCCTCTCGATACTATTGGAAGGATTATAAAGTGGACAAGCCTCAATCAAGTCTTTGCTAGCTTGGGGGGATGTTAGGAAATTTCATGTTAGATGTTTTGATGATGACAAGATAGGATTTTATATTAGACCCCAAAAGATTGTAAGTTTATGCTTTCATAGAACAATTGTATAAGCGTTTGAAAGTTTGTTACTTTATTAGGCTTGTAATTTTTATCTTTGTAGATTTTAGACTAAGTATTAGATACCGAATCGCTGATAGAATTCTAGGTGAGTCTATCAAAGATGAAGTTGAAAATCAGGGTCTGAAGTCAAGTGAAGATGAAGATTTGTTCTTAGCGTCTGTCAAACTCTAAAGGATTGTTTCAAGATTTCGAATCAAGCACTCAAATTACTCAAGTGATTCAAGATCAGATTCACTTGAAATAAATTCTCAAGTCATGGAGGACTTAAATGCAATCATCAACGGACATTTATTTCTAATGGGAAATAAATTCAAAACGCATTAAATGCCTGATAAGTGCATTAAATGTGATAAGGCATTATGACTTGTGCACAAGCCACCTTTTGACTAGACTGTCAGAAATCAGAGTTCAAAGTCTGCTCTTGTCCAATCAGCAGAAATTCAAGAATGTCATAAAAGGGACTATTTGATGTGCTGCGTGAGAGACACGCTTCTGCTTGTGTCCAACGGACAAATCCCAAGAATCTCTATAAATAGTACCCTTCAGCAAAACCCTTACTATGGGAGAGAGACCAAGATTATACATGCACATACACAAGAAAAAGGTCCAAACTTTGTTGAATTTATTTGAGAGAAAAGCTTATAAATTCTGATAGGATTCGTTTTTACGTGTTTTTAAGCCCCTTTACGTTTATGTTTTAGGTTCATATATCGCTTGATTTTGTCACTTGTGCATTTAATTCGTGCATTAAGTGATTCCAGGCCTTAAGTGGATACAATCGAAGAAAGGGTGGAAAAAGGACGTATAAAACAAGTTTAGACCAAGATGCTTCACACCTCCACGACCAAACAAGCAAGAAATAAGTTGGAGTTAGCCAAAATCATGTTTTAGTACCATTTTCGCACACCTGGGCGCTAAATCAGAAACAATCTCCACGTTGGAACGCCATTTGGATAAATTTAGAGACCGCATTTGATGAAGTGTCCTTCTACAAAGTTTTATATCTATGTCTTAGCTTTACATGGGGACTTGAATCATCTAATTCGGAGGTCTGTGGAGACGTTTATGAATAAAACACTATCCCTGTGCTGGAAAACACGAAAGTGGCAGCTCCCATTCTTAGTAGGTGGAAAACAAGAGAATGGTAGTTCACATTCTTGGTAGGAGGAAAGTAAGAGAATGGTAGGTGGAAAACAAGAGAATGGTAGCTCACATTCTTGGTAGGTGGAAGGAAAGAGAATGGTAACTCACATTCTTGGTAGGTGGAAAGAAAAGAGAATGGTAGCATACATTCTTGGTAGGTGGATTTTTTTGCTATAAAAGGAGGATTGGAGACCATCCTACAAACACACTTGAAAACACATTTCCCATTGGGGGAGCCTAAACACATCCTATCATCATCTTCATCATCCTTAGATTAGTTATGAAGATTATCAAGAACCTTTGAAGGTGAAGAAATCAAGAAGCATGGAAGAGATGAAGATTGAAGTTCAATCATAAAAAATACGAGGGAGTTTCTTAGATTTAGATTTGTTTTTGTTTATGAATATGAATCTTAATTTAAGTTCCTATCTTTTATCTTTTATGATGAAATAGATTCTTCGAACTATGACCATGTTGAGGCTTAATTATGATAATTGAGATATAAATTGTATTTTTCATATTAATTCTATTGTTGCTTTATGTCTTGATCTTGTTTGAATGCATCATATGCTTAGCTACCATATGCATGATTTATTGCTTAAATTATTCGTTCGAGAGAAGGTAATTTAAGGTGCAAAGATGATCATCACATAATCCGTAAAAAATAGGGAATTGCCCCTAGAGATAGGTAGAGATTCCCGGGTGCAGTTAGCCGGATTAATCCGGGGAAATTCTAGAACTTGAATGCATGATTGTTGGTTAGATTCTCGGATAGACATATCTAGAGAACCATCAATTAATCATAGGATTATTACAGCCGAGACATCGGGTAGTAATTATTTAAGGTTTTTTCCACCAAAGCAACATTAGTCTAATAATATGAGAACATGTTTGTAATGAAAATTGATTAATTTATGCCAACACATGTGTCTTAGTTGCTCTCTTCCATAGCTATCTTGATTTCGACATCTTGTTTCTTATATCTTACTTCCATAATATTTTAGTTAATTCTTGCTTTAGTTTAAGTTCTTCAATTGCTTTAAAGTCATAAACTAAAATACAAGTCCTTGAGGTTCGACAACCCGGACTTTATTGTCCACTTTATTACTACACACGACCAGTCCACTTGCTGTTTAATACACGTAAGGATTTTTTGTGTCAAATTCCATAGCCAAAATCCTTCAAGCTTCTCAAATACATTCCAAAGACAGTCACTGATCTCTCAAACCTCTTCAAAGAAGAACCCTAAACTCCTATTGAGATATCTCAAGTTGTTTGAACTTCCCAACATCAAACAAACCCGTGGCAAAATCCTCAACACCTTTCATCTGAGTGAGAAAGTTTGTTGTTTCAGAAGCGGTATTTTTGTGTAAAAGAAGCTTGTTGAAGAAGGTCTTTATTGGAGCTGAAATTTGTGTGACCAAGGAGCTCGAGATCGTCTTCCGAGGATAGAAGTGTCTTGTAGCAGAAATTTGTGTGACCAAAGAGCTCAAGTCATCGACATCCATTGCTCCCTATTTTGTAGAAGTCTATGTGTGACTCTTCAAGAATTAATTTAGTGGATTGCTTCCAAGTGTAAAGGAGAAGAAGGACGTAGCTGGGATTACACCAACCAGTGAACCTTACAATATCTTGTGTTACTTACTGCTTTATTACTTTACTTTACATTTGCATATCATATCTTTGAAAAAGCTTTAAAACGGTTAAGTGACTAATTTAAGTGAAAAAGAACGCTAAGCTATAAAATCATTTCCGCTGTGCTAACCCTGATTAAGTGATTGAAACATTACCCTACTTTGGTAATCGTTGAAATCACTAAGTCTAAGTTATCTATTTTTAAGCGCCTCACCTAGTGCTAAGCTCTCTAAGCGTTCAAAACTTTTGAGTGACGCTAAACACTTTCAAAGAGAAGATTTAAAATCATTCCACTGTGCTAACCCTGATTAAAGAACTAAACGCTTAAACCTATCTAGTTATAGTATTCAAATCTTGAGTCTAAGATTATTAGGAAATTTCATGTTAGATATTTTGATGATGACAAGAATAGGACGTTATGTTAGACCCCAAAAATAATGTAAGTTTATATTCTCATAGAACAATTGTATAAGCGTTTGAAAGTTTGTAGTTTAGTTAGGCTTGTAGTTTTTATCTTTGTAGATTTTAGACTAAGTATTGGATACCAAGTCGCTAGTAGAATTCTAGATGAATCTATTAGAGATAAAGTTGAAGATTAGCGTCTGAAGTCAAGTGAAGATGAAGATTTGTTCTTAGCGTCTGTCAAACGCTAAAGGACTGTTTCAGGGTTGATGAATCAAGCGATCAAGGATCAGATTCACCTGAAATAAATCCTCAAGTCATGAAGGACTTAAATGCAATCATCAACGGATATTTATTTCCAACTGGAAATAAATTCAAATGCATTAAATGCCTGATAAGTGCATTAAATGTGATAAGTTATTATGACTTGTGCACAAGCCACCTTTTGACTAGACTGTCAGATTTCAGAGTTCAAAACCTGCTCCTGTCCAATCAGAACCAGCAGATTTTCAGGAATGTCAGAAAGGGACTGTTTAACGCGTTGCGTGAAGTACACGTGCTCACAAGTGTCCAACAGACAAATCCCAAGAAACCCTATAAATAGTACCCTTCAGCAAACCCTAAAAACACACGTACATACACAAGAAAAAGGTCAAAACTTTGTTGAAATTACTAGAGAGAAAAGCTTACAAGCTCCATAGCCAAAATCCTTCAAACTTTTCGTAATACATTCCAAAGACAGTCATAGATATCTCAAACCTCTTCAAAGAAGAACCCTAAATTCCTATTGAGATATCCCAAGTTGTTTGAACTTTCCAACATCAAACAAACCCGTGACTAAACCCTCAATTTCTTTCATCTGAGTGAGAAAGTTTGTTGATTCTACAAGCAGCATTTCTGTGTGAGAGAAGCTTGTTGAAGAAGATCTTCATTGGAGCTGAAGTCTGTGTGATCAAGGAGCTCAAAGATCGTCTTCCTTTTCATCTGTTTTGTAGAAGTCTCTGTGTGGCTCTTTGATAATCAATCTAGTGAATTTCTCCAAGTGCATAAGAGAAGAAGGACGTAGCTGGGATTACATCACCCAATGAACCTTACAATATCTTGTGTTATTTACTGTTTTATTGCTTTACTTTACACTTGCATATTATATCTTTGAAAAGCATTCAAAACAGTTAAGCGACTAATTCAAGTTCAAGAGAACGCTAAGCTATAAAATCATTTCCGCTGTGCTAACCCTGATTAAGTGATTGAAACATTACCCTACTTTGGTAATCGTTGAAATCACTAAGTCTAAGTTATCTATTCTTAAGCGCCTGACCTAGCTCTGATCTTTCCAAGCGTTCAAATTCTTCAAAGTAATATGAAAAGTTTTAAAATAAAAAAAGACTTCAGGGTCTATTCAACCCCCCTCCCCTTCTAGACCCTTTCGTATGCCACTTGGGACCATCAAAGATTATCAAAACAGTCTGCAAGTAGACGTTCAGCCAAAGCGTCTACATATTCAAGTAAACGCTCAGCCAAGCGTCTACATTTTCAAGCGTCCAAAACTTATTTTAATACGAGATATTTTGAAGTCGAAAAAGATTTCAGGGTCTGTTCACCCCCGCCTCCCTATACCCTGTCACATGCAACTTGGGACCAACAAAGAACTTTCATAGTTCCACCTATATTGACCTCTGAAGGGGCCTTATGTTGAGTGAGTGGCTTCAGTCGGAATTATTGGTCCCGAGGAGCTCTTATGAGTGTTGTTACATCAATCATCATTTGTTGTCTTATAGACTTCGATGTCGTCGCATACATGTTGACTAATAGTCGATATATAAGGGATAATTTTTTCATGTGCAGTAATATAGAGGAGAGTGTGCTCTAAGGCACTTAACATGCATATATCAAAATTTTGAGGTATTCTAAATTCAAAAAAAATATATATAGGGATGCACAATGCACCTCAAAACTTAAAGAGGTAGCGGGCACCCTTACTTAACGCTTGGCCAAGGTAAGTTTTTACTTTTTACCCAGTCACCTTGAAAGTATTAGGTTGAATACTTAGTTATTTTTATGTTGCCTTGCGTCCCTAGTGGTGTACCCAAGACACTATTAAGGGTATCTCCCACTTGTTGCCTTGTGGCTTTAGTAGGGTGTTATGGGTGCTTATGCAGCCGTTCAATGACGTGTTTTAGTCTTTGGACGCAATATCCTACACCTTTTTGCGCCCCACTCCTTAATGTCTTTGCCATGAGTAAAACATTTAGGAGTAAGGTCTTTATGGGCTAATTTATTATGAGCTATTGTCCTTTTTTGTGTGAATGAACCATCATTTTCAATAGTAGGTTGTTATGTATAACCTCGATCCAGAGCGTATTTTGTATTGGGGGGGGGGGGGGCTTCTAGTTTATTAGAGCCTCAACCTCTTTCTTATACTCCTGGAGGGGTTTTAAGGTATGCAATAGGGCCTCAACCGAAACTTCATGAGTTCGGGGAGCTTTTCTCTTGCCACCTATATCGGTCTCTAGATGGGGCCTTGTATGAATTGATTTTTGGCCTCAGTAGGAAACATTAGTTCCGAGGAGCACTTAGGAGTGTGTTAAACCATTCAACAATCATCATAATATAAACGTGTATTGTCGTATAGACATGTAATGTTCAACATGCATAGTGACATAGAAAGAGGCATTCTCGAAGGCACCTTAGGCGTTTAGCTCGTGGCCAATTCGATAGTAGTTTAAGGGAAGCAGAAATTAAAAGCATAAGATAAAATAACTTTTTCTTGGTACCTCTTGATGCCCTATTAGACATAGTAGCTTTTTAAGTTGGGGGTATCCCCAATATGTGATTCTTCTTTACCTGCGTAGTCTTTAACTTAACCGCATTTGGAGAGCTCAGCTACTTGAAGTGGGCCTTCTCCTTTCACCCTCGGTCCCTTACTCTCAGCCTCTATTAGTGTAACGGTCTTTGCTTCATTCACTGGACATAGAGGTGAACCTTCTACCTTTGTGAGGGTCGCTGGCTGTTAGAAATATGCCCTCGAATGTTAGGAGGATAGATTGTAATAGGGCATAAAACAATGTAATCGTATTATTAATTAAAACCAATACATGAAGGCATCTTTGGTTATTACTTGTTTTATTGCATTTGTATAAATATGTAATTAACTGAAGGCCCAAGTACGCAAGAGTAGACTTTCCATTCCTTATGTGATAATGGAAACAACACTGGAAAGGTTTAATACTTGTATACGAAATATAGTTCGCAAGTTATGTAATCTCAATAGGGCGTTGAGACTTACTTACGACTTGTATGGTAAGAGTTCCGGTGGCGATAAGTGTTAATCGTAGTGGGAGCTAACACCTTGAGAACATTGAAGGAGATCAATGAGCTTGAACATGACTCGCATCAATTTCGTCACATGGGTTTTTCACTCGCTGACAGTCAATGATGAAATTGATATAACATGTAAGGTGTGATGAACCCTTGACTTGAGGGATTGAGTTGGAGATGTACTTGTGACATTAGGTTTGACATTAGAGTAGTTAGATTCAGAACGCCCTTGGGTGGGGTCGACCTCGAACTGCGAATCTAATGCACAAGTAGAAGTCTCAACTAATTACCAAGAAAGGATTTACTCTCTCGCAGGTGAAGGAGTAATTATCACTTAATTATTTATGAGCAAATGAGATCTAAAGTCTTTGGCCAAAGCGATGAACGTTTCTGTAATAGGAAACTATAGTGATCTCGACTTACTATAAATAGAAAGTAAAGATGAGTTAAAATTTTGACATTTACCATAGTCTATACTCATCGGTGATATAAGAGTAAAAGGGTTTGCGATCACACAATAATCACGTCGGAAAAGGTTGATAGAATGATCCTAATTATTCGTTCTTATTTGGGTTACGGTGTGGGCTGCGAAGCAGGCTACGAGGACCCACATCCTTTGGAATCCTCCAAGTGTCAAATAAGACGAACCTAAAAGAGTCACGCTTAAAAAGGGAAACGATGAAGAAAACTGATGGAGTATTTTTGCAGTATAATATTAGGTATTAGATACTTAATAATATTTATTTATGTGAAAAATATATAAATTATTTTGAATAATGTATTAATAAATATTAATATATAAATATTTATTTCTTAGAGAAATAATATTTTAGTATTATTATTTATTATTAAATTTATTCTATTAATTTAATCGGATTAAATTAAAGGAATAAATAGGAGTCGGTGCACCTATAGATCGGTGCACCTATAGATCGATGCACCATAGGGGGCGGCCATAGGTTTTAAAAAGAAGCCCATGTGGGCTTGTGAAGCCCATGTCTTTTGTTCACTTAATATAAATACATAGTGATTGTATTTTTATCTCATAAGTTCATGTGTTGAACAAAAACCCTAGCTCTAAGAATACTACAAGAAAAAAAAAGAAAAACTCTCTCTCCCCTCTCACTCTAATAGCCGCCCCTTAGAGATAGAGAAGGAGGATTTTTCTTCCATCAATTCCGGCATACGATTTAGAGGTAGAACGTTTGTGCTACTTGGATCAAAATCAACCGTCGATTCGTGATTTGGAAGATTGAAGGGTACGATAATCACGCTACAACAAGTAAGTGACTTTTATCCTTCTTTTCCTATATGTTGTTGTTTACAACTAGACCTCGGTAGATCCTGTTTGGGAATAAAAAAAATCGTTGTACTGCTTCCGCTGTTTTGATACAATTATTCCCAACACTGGCCAACAGTGCCATATGAGCCTTGTGTTTTTTTTTTTGTCATCCAGCGTAGGTATTGAGAGTTGCGGCTTGTTACAAGTAGTGACTTTCACTGGTGTTTCAACTAGAGGGTACTATTGTGATGTACTAGGTTTCCCTGACATAGCTTAACCAAGTCACGGATATCCTTCAAAGGGATTGGCAACAAATGCTCTGGCAAAGTGTTTTCTAGTATGACCTTGCCAACCTCACATCTCCTATAGTCTCTCATTTCCTGACGGCAGTCGAGAAATTCACCTTCATGTAGAAAATGGATATGATGGCATGAAAAAGGTTTAAGCTCGGTTTTCCCAAAATGAAATTATAAGTGGGAGGGGCTTTAACCACTTGGAATTTGACTATCTTTGTAGACCGAGCTGGAAATATGCCCAAGGATATGGGTAGGGACACTTCCCCCAGGGCATCCACTACCTCAACCGTGAAGTCGGTGAGAGGGGTGTTGACCCTTTGGAGCTGCGCATTGTCGACCCCTTAACTGAGTAAAGGCGTTGTGCTACGACCTCTTGCAAATAAACTCTTTTGATTAGCTTTTCTATTTCCACCCGTAAATGGTGGCACTCTTCAGTAGTGTGACCTTTGTCACGGTGGAACCTACAATATTTCTTGGACTTCAGTCAACTAGGATAACCCTTCATCTTCTTTGGCCATTGAGTTATGCCTTGCTGCTCGGCGATGACCAAAACTTGTTCCCGCGGGAGTGTAAGAGGAGTATATTTTGAGAACCCAGAAGGAGGCATGTGCTTGCGTTCCTTAGGCTCTAGCACCTTATCATCTTCCCTATTGTTTCTTTAGTTGCCACCACCATCTTGTTTCTCCGTACCAATAGTCTTTTCAATCCTTATATATTTCTCAACCTTGGCCAACACTCTTCCATAGTCGACGACGGCTTCCTAGCTATAGACTCCTTGAACCCATTATTGCGCAAGTTCTTTTGCATTATCCCCGACAACAACTCGTGGTCAACGTACGGTGCCTCGGACACCGCCGTGGAGAAGCGTTGTACGTATCCTCTCAGGGACTTTCCATATCTTTGGACCACAATGAACAAAAAGGAGGATGTCTTTGGATTTTTCTTGTTCATGGAGAAATGGTTGAGAAAGCGTCGTGTCAGATGCTCAAAGAAGGTGATGGTACCGGTGGAAAACTGGTTGAACCAGTTAAAAGCCCGATCAAACAAAATGGTTCGGAAAATCTTACAATATGCCATGTCGCTGATGTTATACATGTCAACCTTTGCATTAAATTTATCAACGTGCTCTTGAGGGTCTCCATCTCTCTCATATTCGCTAAGGTGTGGTATCTTCAGTCCTTGTGGTATGGACTCGACCAAGATAGCTGGGCAGAAAGGACTTCTCTTGGGGGGTGCTACTGCTATAGGTACTAGCTGCATGTCCTCATACCTTCCCGGTTCTCCAAACTTTCATCTTGACGATGTGCTTGCCTACGCCGACCTTCTCGCCATGGCAGGGTCTCTTCAAGGGTCAAGGAGACTTGACCTCTACGTGGGATATAGGGGGCATTGGCCTCCTATCTCTTTCTCGTGGTGGCCTCTCAGGAGGTGAAGCCACTCCTGACCTCGATGGGGGGATCGACTAGGCTCAACTCGCAGGGGGCGTCTTTTCTCGTGAGGCTCCAGACCCCTATGAAATGATTGAGGGGTTGGAACTTGAGGTCCCCCTCTCTTGAGGTGGGGGAACATCTTGAGGATTCCTCACTTGGGGGTCTTGCCCCCAGACATCCAATGGGATGGGCGTCGCACAAAACGGGTGCGCCTGGGCGCATTGTTGGACTGCCCGAGCCAATGCCCGCACTGAGGCATATTTCACAACCGCTAGGAGTGCCTCTAGAGTGATCTCTAACACCTTATCAGTAAGGGGTGGAATCACCATTGGTGTGACTGGAGGTGCATTCTGCTCGTTCACTGCAGTCGGTGGAAATGGATCTCTTCCGCCTACTTGGACGTCCGACACTCCCTCTTGCTGTGAGGGGTTAGGAACTTCGTCGCTTGCCGCTGGTGCATTGTTGCTAGTCATCCTGTCACCGGTGGTACGTTCTTGAGACCTAGTTTGCATACTCAGTGGTTGATCATTGTTCCCACAGACAGCGCCAGCTGATGATGGGTGAAATTGTACGTATGTGAATGTCACGTGATTTGACACGTGGGGAGGGAATCCCGACCCAACACACGACAAACTAGGTGATGGGTTGAAGAATGTATAGACTACACTTGCTATAGGCAAGCTGACTACATACCCACGGTGATGGGATCAAGTCTTTCGTAGTTCGATAGTGGAATTACTCTCTAGAAATGCCAATGGAATTCTTGTAGAGAGAGTAGATAATGCCCTCTCATCAGCTCTTTTTTAGGGTATATATAGAGCAGCTGATGGTGGGCTATGGTATTTTGTGATTGTCGGCCCAATTATGATTGTAGCCCACTTGCCAGATTGGGCTCGTTCTGCGATAGACCTTTGGTCACATGGGCTCTACCACATTAATTGCACCTAGCTATAGGTGGGCTAATTACAATTATGCCCTTAGCAAAATTGGTGCACATCAGTATATCACCCATTTTAGGCCTTTGCTCGGGAGTCCTTGCCACACAACCCAAACCTGTGAGCAACATTTTGGCCAGCTATTCCTTCATAACTGCATCCTTTACGAGCTTCGAATTGAATACTTTACAAGTCCTCTTCTTGTTAGTAACACAACTCACCCATCTAACTAGGCCAACAAACTCGTTACCCTCTCTTACACGTCAGGCGACTTTCGAGTTAACAATTCAAGTAACACTAACTCCAAAGGTGTGAATATCTTACGCCCGGGAAACTTATTATTCTTGGTGCGTTGTGACCTGAGTTCTGCATTTAAGGCAGCTCGTTTGTCAACCATGACCAAGCGAAGATTGGATACACAACCGTACCGGTACAAGTTAAGAAAAATATTTGAGGCTTTTATGTTACCATTAACTAGCTTCCCACCATATTGTGTGTGGATATGAGCAATGCCCTGTCGCTGCTAACGCGATTTTCAATTGGGTATCCCAATCCAACGACATTGATATTGTTTCAATTTTATTTGCGAAAATGAAGAATAATGAGTTATATCATAATCAAAACATGATTTATCGGTTAATTCTTTGAAAAACGTGCATTTATGAGTCTTAGTGATCATATGTAGCACCTGATGATTTGTATTCTATGAAATATGTTGAATCAAAACTTTGAACAAACTGAAAAATAAACCGAAAATGAGATAGAGGATTATTCGAGGCAAGAATAAACTATATCCTTAATATGAAATTGCCCCAGCTATAGGTGGTACCAGCGTTGGCAAAATGTGTCCCAAGATAGAACGAATACTTTCTAAGATTGAACCACTTCAACTCTTAGAAACAACGAACCGAAATGCTACTTGAACTCTCGAGGAGGAAGAGAATATGAAGATGAACAGAAGAGAGAATTTGTGTTGGGATGCATTTTCCATCTGCTGGAGGAGGCCCTTTATAGGCTCCAAAATCAGACATATTAAATACAAGACACAAATTGGCAATCTGAAACTGCAGCCCACGTTCGAACGTTGGGCCAAAACGTATTAAGCTGTTGAGGCAGCTGAAACGCCTGAACCATTTCAGATATTTTTTCTAGCTTAGACAACATTTTCCAGGAGATATATATTACAAGCATGTAAATTACCCACAAAAGAACAAGGATAGTCACATAGTTAACAAGAATAGCCATAAAATGAACTTTCAAGATTGAAATTGAATATTACATATGTTCGGTGAAGGCTACCCACTTCAAAGGAGCTTGTTGTACAAACTATCACATAGATGTTTGTATTTTAAGTAATTTTCTTCAAGAATCTAAATTTAGTACATAGCTGAAGTCAGTAGTACTCTTCGTGTTATCTATTTCACTTTTTGATCTTTTCCAACGCATATCTAAATATTCATCTTATACAAATTTTTCTTCATCTTCAAATCGTGTAGTAATGATTCATTGAATGAATATCGATGCCTTTTGCCTTCAAAGCTGATTCAATGTGACCCTTGAAAGTGTGCAGTTCTCGAAGCCTACAATAAATAACAAGAATTAACCAATCCAATTTTGGAATTACACAAAGGGTATATATAGTTTGACAAGAAAGTTGATACAAATTACCTTGCAGTCTCAGCTATGCTCTTGTTGATTTTGATTGGTTCGGGGCCATGCGACGTTCTCTGAGACATAGCCCATCGAACGTCTCTTTCGTCTTTTCCATACTCCTTCTTGGAGGAGAATCCACTCTGTTTCAATCACAGTTCAATTTTAAGGAAGTCAAAAGAGATGTAACAAACCGTACTGGAAAGTCTTAATAAGTAAATTTCAAGGAAGCTTACAAAAATTGATAGGCCTTTCCATATATTCGTTTTCTTCGCAGTATCCTTTCTACTTCCGCTCTTTTTACCTTCCCTCACATCTCGTGCCGATATAAGTTTGGCGTGCAGAGGAGACGGTGATGGAGCGAAAGAAAGGTCGTTTGAGCTAAAACAACTAAAATCGGAATCGAAGGATCTGGTGCTGGGGCTTCTAGAATCGTCTAGACTAAGTTGCCGGAGCTGCTCTCTACGTATAACAGCCCCCACCAGCCTCTCCCAGTGGTCGTAATATCGATCATAATACCTACTCATCGTATCCGCCCCGGCTTCGCGATCAAACTAGACCCGTGGATTTGTAACAGGCCTTGAAATGATTAAACAAGGAAATCCCAATTCGTTCTTGATTGCAAAATTGTTGTGTTAGTGAAACAGAAAACAAGACTTATTTTCAGTTATGAAAGTGACCAAACTATCAATTCTTAGCGTAAGAGATATTAGGTGGTGCTTAGGATTCATACTTGATTACAAATGTAGCCGGTGGATAGTTTTAATTGGCGGGTAAGGATACGTATAGATGCAAAAGACTGGCACCTAAGTCAAATAAAAGAGCTGTACCATTCAATCGAAAAAAAGTGAATCCAATAATGGTTTTATTGTTTTCTGTGGTACGGCGTCGTTTGGTCGAACTATCTGATGATCGGCTCCACAAATGAGGCCTGCAGATTTTTAATTTGATTGTTACACAAGTTTCAGTCAAAATGGTATAAAAAACAGGGAAAATTACACCACCAACCACTGCTATAATAAATAATTACACAAACTTACACTCTTATAATTGAAATTACAAATACTTAACCCATTATAATTGAAAATTATATTTGCCCCTTGAAAACCTTCGGTCAATAGTCAAGCAATACTAAATGACATTTTTGCCCTTCACTTAAATTAAAAAGATAAGAAAAGTTAGAATAATATTTTTGTTACGGCCGTAACCCCTCTTATAATGTGTAATTACCAAAACTCCCCTTTTGTTTTTAAAATTACCAACACCCCCTACAGTGGGCTAATTGTAAGGTTTTTGGGGATTAAATTGAAAGAATTTTAAAACACATAGCGGTAATTGTAAGAAGTGCATTATAACAGGGGAGGTTTGTATAATTTCAAAAATAAGAAGGGTGGTTGGCGTAATTTTTTCTAAATGACATTTGGACAGGGCATTTTTGGAAGTTCACAGTTGATCTCAGTGGGGTAAATGTAATTTTCAATTATAGTGGGTTAGGTATTTGTAATTTCAATTATAAGAGAGTAAATTTATGTAATTATCTATTATAGCAGTGGGTGTTGGTGTAATTTTTCCTAAAAAAAAAATTAAGAAAATGAAGATAACCTCGCTCCTGGAAACACTACTTCGCCGAGCAGAAAGATAAAGACATATATAGTGTAATTTGAGTTTACATGCATGATAAAGTAGTAATCTTAAACAATAATCCTCAATTAGATAATATAAATTCATAATGTATAAATTAAAGCAAAATCGTATAAAACTCGGTAAGCATGAAGCTGCACCGATGGAGAGTCATGACAATATTATTTTATTTTTTTTTTAAAACAAAACGATGATATATATTACTCGAGCAAATCGTCGGCTAAAGCGTTTGTTACAACGGAAGGGAGCCCAAGAACACTTTCTTGGGTCTCCAAAGCTAAACGCGCGAAAGAACACATTTACCCCTATGCTTAACAAACGAAAAAGACCAAGAATAAAAAAACCTCACATGAGACCTAACATCATCAGCCAAAGGACCAACGGGATTAAGAGGAGAAAATGAAGACCGAAGCATCTGAATCAACGACAAACAATTCTTTTCCACTAGGATCTTCGGCCATCCCCTCCGCATTGCATACTCCACCGCCAAACGAGAAACTATGATCTTCGCATGCTCCAAATTCGGCATGAACAGGAAACTCTCCATGCACCAACCAATGCATGCGCCCAAGTGATCCCTAGCCACTACTCAGTTCCCATCGACCCATTTTGTTTAAAAAGAGCACCATTGAAGTTAATTTTCATGACTCCCTCCTCAGGTGGAATCCAGCGATCTGGCTAGGGATCAGGAGGAGCCCTTTTATCAACCTCCATGCACCCAAGTGATCCCTAGCCACTGCTCCAGCTTCCATCGACCCATTTTGTTGAAAAAGAGCACCATCGAAGTTAATTTTCATGACTCCCTCCTCAAGTGGAAGCTAACGATCTAGCCAGGGATCAGGAGGAGCTCCTTTATCAACACAGACGCTCTAAAGGCACGAAGGAAATCCCAAGATTGTTGCACTAAAATATCAGGTTGCATGACCTTTTGTTCCAAGAGGGATTTATTTCTATTGAACCAAATAAGCCAACATATTATCATCACCAGCTCAAAATCAGCACGCTCCAGATTGCTCGAGAGAGAAGGGAACCAAGAATCAACATCATTAGGCCAGCTTGAAATCATTCTCCAAGGAATATTAGACAATCCCCAAACCACCTTCGCAAAGTGACACGAAACCAACACGTGCTTCAACGATCGTTCTCCTCAAAACAAAGAGGACAAGTCCCCGCCACTTTGATCCGTTTTTTCAATAAAGCCTCGCCAACCGGAAGAGCCTTATTACAAGCTTTCCAAATGAAGAGTCGAACCTTAGGTGGCACCCGACTATCCCAAATAAAGTTTCATTTTGTAGACCCCGAATTATCAGAAAGCATTGATGACGATGACGATGGACAATCTCTTCTCCTAACCTCCCTTGCCAAGTGATTAGCACTTCGAACCGTGAATGAACCAAATTTTGTAAAATGCAAAACAATCCTATCTTTGTTAAATGCCCTTCCCAAAGGTAACAATAAGATAGCCTCCGTCTCCAAGACATTAAACAATTCACGGACCAGCTCCGTATTCCACCAACGATCCGCTCCAACCCTTAGCTCACTAACGCGGGTGTCAGGTTGCAATCCATGTGGTAACAACATAACCTCAAACCCATTCTTGTGCTGGAGCCACAGGTCCCCAAAATCCGTACCTCCTGCCCTGACCCAATGCGTCATCTACACCCATCTTTTAGAAGATATTGTTGGGCGCAGCGGAAGTTTTGGGCCCGAGATTTAACTTATTAAGATTCGGCAAATCCCACCAACAAGTTAATGACAAAAATATTACCCGAAAGAATATAACAATAATGCACACAAGATTTACGTGGTTCGGCAAAATCCGCCTACGTCCACGAGAGTTTCCGTTCTTCCACTATGAGAGAAATTTACCGGCACAAAAATACACACTTGAGTTTATCGACAAACTCAAGAAAATCACTCTTGTACAACCACTCTTAAAGTTATATAGAACACTACTCTCCCAACCCCCTTTGTATTGCCCCAAAAGAAAAACCCCACAAGTGTTTCCCGTGTAGTACAATTTGTATCTACCACAAATTACTTTCCCTAGTATACACTACACTTTTCCTAGTATATACTACACTACACACACTTTGCTCTTTATCTTTTTCTCTCGGTTTTGGGATGCCTCAAATGAAGAATGGAAGGCTGCTATTTATAGCACAATTTCCACCAACCAAAACTCCTCCCATTGGTTGAAATTCCCACCGTTCAAACAAGTTGGTTGAAGAAATTCAACTTTGATGGCCACCTACCAATTTTAATTTTGAATTTCAACTTTGATGGCCACCTACCATTTTATTGTTTATTTATTATTGTGGACAAATACCTAACAGATATCTAGCTTCAACCCTCCATGTAAGAGATGGGTTTGATCCCAAATTTGCCTCCATAAAAGTCGAATTAAAAATATCAAGCTTTGAGAATACGACTTACTAAACACTCCGTCATTTGAAGAACGTGCCACCCTTGTTTCGCAAGCTTCACTTTATTAAAAGATTTTAATTCCCGAAAGTCAAGACCCCCTTTGTCTTTACCCTTACATAATCAATCTCATGCAACCAAATGGATCTTCCTCTTCTCTCTATTATGCCACGAAAATTCGCTATTCCCTATTCTATTTCCTTCAAAAGACTATCTGGTAGTTGAAAGTACCTCATTGAATAAGTGGGAATTGCTTGGACTACGACCTTCAAAAGAATCTCTTTATCGGCTTGTGAAAGGAACCTTGCATTCCACCTTTGAAACCTCTTAGCCATTCTTTCCCGGATTAAATCAAACACCTCTTTTTTCGAACATCCCACCACCGCCAGCAAACCCAAGTATTTGTCATGCTTCTCCATCACTTGGATCCTCAAGATACTCGCTAGAGGCTCCTAAATCTCATATGGAGTATTCTAAACACCATCGAAGACTTTTCCAAATTAATCTTTTGACTCGAGACCACCTCATATCTCCTCAACACTTTCTTTATGCCATAGAAAACCGAATCCATGGCTTGCATAAAGATGAGTGTGTTGTCGGCAAATAGAAGGTGAGAAACTGGGGGCGCAATCCGAGAAACAGCTACCCCTTCAATATCGCCCCGCATTTCCGCCTCCTGTAAATGACAACTAAAAACCTATGCCACAAGTAAGAATAAGTATGGAGACAACGGGTCCCCCTAAAAGAGTCCCGTTGTGGATGTAAGAAGACAATTGAGTATGATACTGAAGAAATGTACATCATAACCAAATCAGAGAAATCCCTATGAAATCCCAACCTATCTCGGACTTTTGCAAGAAAATTCCACTTGATCATAGGCCTTGCTCATGTCTAGTTTGAGGGCTACTTGACCTTTCCCCAATAATTGTTTTTCAAGAAATGGTTCACCTCTTATGCTACAAGGAAATTATTGGATATGGGACGACTGGGGATAAAAGCAGATTCAGTTCCTAAAATGATGGATTGAAGGAGGAGCTTTGGACGGTTAGCAATACATTTAGAGACAAGCTTATACACGACATTACACAAGTTTATGGGACGCAATTGGGCCATAGACTTCGGATGGTCACATTTAGGAATAAGCACTACATGAGTAAAATTCATTTTGGGCATAAGATCACGATTATTGAGCAAATGAAGAACACTTTTAGTAACATCACGACCTATAATGTGCCAAAATTTTTGATAAAAAATAGGAGATATACCATCTAGACTTGGGGATTTATATAGATGCATTTGACTAAGAGCAAGAGCATACTCATGAGCCACATATAGACGCCGAAGTTGTTGATTCATGTCATATGTCACACGAGGCCAAATGACACTCAAAGTTGAATAAAGTTCTTTCTCTGTAGGCCGAATGGATGAGAAAATCTCCCAAAAATAATCTGTGATAATCCCTTGAATCTCCCCTGTCCTTCCATTCTCCCTCGACATCCCGAAGCTTCGTGAACTCATTTCACCTTTTTTGTTCCGAAGCCCGTGCTTGAAAGAAATTTGTGTTACAATCTCCGTCTCTCATCCATAGGACTCTACTACATTAATACCACGCTACTTCGCCCCTAGGTCGCATTTCTTCCAATTCAGATCTCGCCCAAGACACCTCAACCTTTGTAATCGTGCTCCATCACCCATTTGAGCTGAGGTAACAAAGTTTTCAAGTTCTTCCATTTTTTTTTCTTTGTCCAGTGGTTTCACTAATCCACGTTAGAAAACCCACTCTACAATGCTTGATGTTTTCCCAAACATGTTCAACAGAATCCACACCCGAGTTCTCCTTCCATAAATCACGCACTACAGGCTCACATTCCTTTGATCAAATCCATATTGCCTCAAAACGGAACATGTGCTTCTTCCGACGAGTAAAGGGTCGAGGGCTAGGTGTTAGTTCAATGAAAAGTGGTGCATGATCCAAGTACACCAATGTGAGATGGGAAACTTTCGCATTCGGATATGCACTACACCATGCTGAGTTGCCACATACCCAATCAATTCTTTCCTTAACCATATGAGGGAAGTCCCGGAAATTAATCCATGTATATTTACATCACATAAAGCCTAGATCATGTAAATCACAAAACTGAAGAGTCTTTCGAAACAGTCACAATTGCCAATTGGCTTTAGACGGGCCACCCTCTTTTTGGGACTGGTATAAAATTTCGTTGTGGTCACCCACCACAAGCCAAGCCCGATCACCGTGAGGACATAAACTCTTAAGAAGATCCCATGTATAACTCTTTTTAGCAACATCGGGTTCACCATAGAAACCCGTAAACCTTCAACATCCCGTGTTGACCCCCCGATTCACACTAACATCTATATGATTTTTGGAAAAAGATTGGAGAAGAACATCAAAAAATTTATCCCAAAGCAAACCAAGCCCCGCACCAATACCAACCGACTCTACAAACACACCAAACATATTAGTAAGCAACTTGAGATGCTCAAACTTATCTTTTTGCATTTTGTTTCCGATGAAAAAACAATCGAGGGTTTATTGATGCGTATAAAATTCGCTTTCTGACGAACCGCCCATAGATCCCCCAACTTAGGGATGTAACTTGAGCCGAGCCGGCTCGCGAGCTTAGCTGGCTCGGCTCGAATGAGCTCGACTCGAGCTCGAGCTTCACGAGCTCGAGCCGAGCTTCACGAGCTTTTAGTCGAGCTCGAGCTCGAGCCTCTTTCTCTCTGAAAAAAGCTCGCGAGCCGGCTCGCGAGCTCACTTTATATATATTTTTAATTAATATATATATATATATATATATAAATATATTAGCTGTAATATAGGGGATTGCCCTTTATTCTTGATAGATTCCCTCCCTTGTCTCCCACTCAAATAAAGGGTAGAATTATTATAATATTTATATATTAAAATAATATATAATTTACTAAACTTAAAAATAAAGAACCACCTAATATCTAATACATTTGATAAAGAAACATGAACAACACAACGTTTAACAAAGCAGCAGAAAGTGTAGAACCCCATGCCTTCTTTTCATTTCAAATCGCCACCACAGCTCCCGGCCAATTTCCAGCCTGTAAATGCTAGCAACCACCGGGCACAACCTTCCACAACCAACCATCCATCTTCTGCCTCTACCAAATTCTGCCGGAAAACCACCGTAGATCTGAGCTGAACCGCATCAAACATCCTTCGTACAAATCTTTGAACCCTCGCCGGCAAGCACCACGTTGTGCGGGACCACCATAACCTCCGCCCGCACATCACCGCCACGCGAAGCCACCACCGCCACCTTCTCTGTAAATGCATTGTTAGTTTTTATTTCTTATTTTTTTTTCTACTTATAAACTAGAATGAACAGCAGCAGTAGATCTAGGCTCGCGAGCTTGGCTTAGGCTCGCGAGCCTGGGCTCGACTCAAGCTCGTGAATTCGAGCTCGCGAGCTTGAGCCGAGCTGTTCTTATAGCTTACGAGCTCGAGCTCGAGCTCGAGCTCTCAAAATAAGGCTCGACGAGCTCGAGCTCTATTATTCAGGGTCGAGCTCGAGCTCGAGCCTGGCAAAATCGCCAGGCTCGGCTCGATTACACCCCTACCCCAACCCATGGCAGTTCCACACTAAAAGACTCATGTGGATTGAGCAATCCTCGCCAAAATGAAGTGGTGTTTTTCGCAAGGATGACACTTCTCTTCACCCTGATTTTCCAACAATTCCACAATCTTTCTTTTATGGGCTGAAACATTCTTTTATCTAGCAAGACGGAGACTATTACACTTATCCGGAAGGACTCGAGCTTGGGGAGGGGTGGGGTTATTTGTAGGGGTATATTTATCAAGATGGGACTGACTAAGTTTTGATTTGGGTTGTAAGAGCTCCCGTGGATAGGTGTATGGACAATATGGTTGTTCTAAAGTCATGATTGCCTCCCTAGCCATATACAGGTTTTGATGGCTAATCACGACTTCAGAATAAAAATCTCATTAGCTCGTAATGATGTCTCATCCCGGAACACGTCCACAAGAAGACCAAGAACCTGTCATCATCACGTTGTCAGAAACACAAATTCTCAAGAGAGTATAAAATATAATCTCACAAACTCATACATATCAAATTAATAGAATATGAACTCTTTATATATGAAAAGGAATTTGACCGTTGTTAATGGAATAATGGCCAACAAAATCTCATAAAAGTCATCATAAACTCAATAATAATTTTGGCCATAAAGAGAAAATAAAACCACTCGAAACTTATATAAATTCTCATCAATCCATACATAATGATAATAGCAACGAGGCCGTAAAACTTTTTAAATTTAAATAACTGTGATGTAGAAAGTTAGAAAGCTTCATTTCCAGCATTACATACAATAATCGTTTTTATGGCTAACTAGCATGTGTACAAGAACAGTAAATTAGTTTACAATTATTGACAAATCGCGCAACATTTACACTGTATTAAATAGCATATAATATTATAGGCGATACATATAAGCTCAAACATGTCGGCCAATCTTATCGAATACCATCAGATACTCCGAATCATACTTTAAATCATATTTTTCTAACATCAACACTACATAAGAGATTTTAGGTGTTTGTTCTGGAAATCCAGTCAAACACTTCATTGCGATACCCAACATCTCCACCATCTCCATCCAATCATGAACCGGAAAATGCGGGCGAACAATTGCTCTCAGTATCTCCCAATCCATGGCTGGATCATCGAATATCAAATCAACATCTGGAATCTCCGTTCGAATCATTTCTATCACATCCCTTTTGTCACGAATTGGTTTACGAAGACTTTGATCAAACAACTTCGAAGTCCATTCCTTGGGTTTGATGGAACGAACCCAAGTTTCCAGGACGAGATCCTTTTCAAAACCATTGGCCTCCATAGGCGATTTTCCTGTAATAAGTTCGAGCAATAAGATTCCAAAATTATAGATATCATTTTCTTGAGACGACTTGTTTTCTTGGGATGCGTTCTTGAAGTCGTATGTTTGGGCATGGTATCCTAGAGCATCCTGACGTTCTGGTCGTTTAACCAAGATGTCTGCCAAACCAAAATCAGACACACAGCCATATTGGCTGGAGTTGAGAAAAATATTTGAAGCTTTTACGTACGTTTCCATGGGCCAGCTTCCCTCCACATTGTGTGTGGATATGAGCAATGCCCCGAGCTGCACCAATTGCAATTTTAAGACAACTTTTCCAATTTAAAACATGGAGCATCTTTTCTGTAAATTGAAAATTATAAATATAATTAGGGTAATAAGGAATTAAGGTGCATGTACGCAATGAATTCGACTGTTTTGAATGTAAAAAGGATATTCTTTTAAAATATAAATATTTCAAAATAAATATATTAATAATCTCGACTTCGGTTGATAAATAAAAGTTTACTACTAAGAAAGATGTTATTAGTATAGAATATAGTGCACTAGTCTCACTTAAAAGCAGACAAGGCAAATGAGTGACAAAATTCTATTAAATTAAATATTCAAGTGCATGCTTTCTAATTTTAGCAACAAACGTTATATAGTTATTTTTAAGAAAAGTTAGCTATACTCACTCATATAAACTAAGGCATAGAAATTACATATATACTTTTTGACTTGAAACTACATGAAAAGTGGTATTAATTAAATTTGAGCAAATTACATAGATACTCTATGTATAAGACTCTAACTATAAATAGCACTCCGCTATTTACATAACTTCTCCTATCAGTAAAAATGGGCTAATTGCATTTTTCGTCCGTTATTTTTACCACTTTTGAATTTTAGTCCTTTTTTTTCGATTTGCAAAGTCGTCCGATAACTATCCAACTTTTGGTAATTTTAGTCCGATTTTGACCAGACTCGACCAATTTGGTCCGAATTTGCCACGTGTTGGACACGTGGCGCTGAAATGGAATTTTTTTTGGGGATTTTCCAAAAATCCCACCAAATGGACAAGATGGATGAGGTGGCATGCCACCTCGTCCATTTTGTCCTAGTCAGCATCTATTTGGCATGCCACCTTATCAATTTTGTCCGATCAGCATCACACGTGGCAAATTCTGGCCAAATTGGTCAACTCCGGTCAAAATCGGACTAAAATTGCCAAAAATTGGATAGTTACAGGATAACTTTGCAAATTGAAAAAATAACAGGACCAAAATCCAAAAGTTAAAAAGATACAGGACGAAAAATGCAATTAGCCCCAATAAAAACATATTATAATCTCAAACACCACCAGTAAAAACATATTACAATCTCACCTTATATTTTTCGAATTGTCGGGATCTAACAGAGGGTGCCTTGATAATGTGTAAAATCTTAGAGAAATCAAGATAATTACCCAAAACGAGGGGAAGTTCATGCAATTGTCTCTTAAATTAATATTCTTACTGTGTAACATATCAGAGACGCTGCCCCGGCTATCGTAATCATAAATGACGAATGTTGTATTAGGCTCATTGGAAAAGTAATATGCCTTTGGTGTAGCCACATTTTCATGCCTACTACAATTTCCCAAAACCTCAATCTTTTGCTTAAATTCTTCTCTTGTTACTCTCGCATGATTCATTAACTTTATCACAACTTTAGTTCCTTTAGCCAGAAATTCTTGGTCTGAAACTTTCACAGCCTTTTTTAACTCGGTGAGCATTGTAGTCCCAAATGTTCCCTTCCCCAGCTCTTCGATGAAGTTCCATGTCCCCGTTAGGCGAACACCATTAAGGGAAACTGGTTTCTGAATTGATTTTTCTCTACTCTCCTCTAAATTTACATCACTTGATCGGAAACTGAGAGTGAAATCCGATGAGACGGAGCTGAAGCTTGTATTTCTCGAGTTTTGATGAAAAAGTTGCCAGAGCTCCTCTCTCTTTAGCACGGCTGCCACCAGCCTCTCCCAGTTGTCGTAGATACGAGACATTTTCGCTTCAAAGATCAACTGTATAATTGAAGTTTGGAATTCAGATTAATGCACAAACAGCATTGACTTTGTGAGGAAGTATTAAGATTTAAAAACAATTGACAAAGACTTTGTGATTTATTGCAGGCTTCTTAAAGAAAGAATTATGTTGTTTTCCTTTGACCAACATAAAAAAGAAGAAAGAAATGGATACACGCAAAGGTGTCAAACGGACCTTAAAGGGGACGGCCCATTTAAGGCCCCTTTAAGGCCCGTTGAGACCTTGTCCCTTTAAAGGCCTTGTCCCCTTAAGAGACAAGCCTTAAAAGGGACAAAGCCATTAAAGGGACTTGTTTAATGGGACGGGCCGGCCCGTCCCGTTAGCTTAACGGGACGTGCCGGCTTGGCCCGTTAACAATATTATATAATTATTAATTGTTTTTTTCAAAAAAAAAATTATAAAAAAATAATAGTGGGCAACGGTCAAATTTTTTACCGTTGCCCACTTTGCAATTCTTGGCCAGCACAACACTTTTTTTTTATTATTTTTTTTATCCTTTTAATTTTCTATAAATTCTTCAATTTCATTCCAATTTTATTCACTCATTCTCATCCAATATGCATATACCTTACATTTTATTATTTGCAGATTGGGAATTAGAAGTTGAAAATTAAAGGATAAATTTATAATTTGTTTGACGATTGGCGAAAGAGAAATCCATACGTAAAGGAATGATGACCACATGATCTTCAAATATTATATATTCACCTTATTATCCCTTTTAATTTGTCTTTTTTAAAGAATGATAATGACATAATATAAAGACAAATGTTGTTCATAACAAATTTAGTTCTATTTGTGTTCAATTCTTGCCGACGTGTTTAATGTTTTTTGGCTAATCAAAAGGTAACTTCACATTTTTATGGTGAAAAAGAAGTACAAAGAGTTGTCTATAATTTATGCAAGAAGCTTTCTATTTTTTCAATATTAATTTTCTTATTAATTAGTAGAGAACCAAATGTTGAAATGAAGACAAATGCACAAATAACTATTCATGATAAACTAAATCGGTCCAAATTATCAAAGGTTCCTAAAGGGGCCGGATCGGCCCGTCTCATTTACTAAAGGGGCCGGGACGGCCCTTTAGTAAAGGGGACCTAAAGGGGCCGGATCGGCCCGTCCCCTTTAACTAAAGGGACGGATCAATCCGGCCTCCCACAAACAAAGGGGCCTAACGAGATGGATCAATCCGGCCCTTTAGGCCCGTTTGACACCTTTAGATACACGCTTAATCACACTATTAGCTATTAAGTTGAATTTAGGAATAATAAAGTATATATATATATATATATATATATATGAATGCTATGGAAACAACTTGTGAGAAATTTAAAAACAAGTGTGCAATATTATTTGGGAAAATTACACGCAGACCGTCACACTTATTTTGTAATTACCAAAACACCACTTCACCTATCGGAAATTACCAACACACCTCCTCATCAAGTCCAAAGAATGGACTTCTAAGTTGTTTGGTCGAAGACTTCGTAAACCAATCCATAATGAAAAGGATTTGATCCAAATGATGCAAACAGAGATTCCAGGGTTTGGTCCAGTGGTCAATGATTCAGTCATAGACTTGGAGGCACTCAGAACGATTCTTCGCTCGCGTTTTCGCTCGATGCTCGTGTTCCAACAGACTACTTCCCTGTTCAAGACTTATCAGAGATGGTAGAGATGTTTCATGTTGCAACTTGCAATGAAGTGCTTGTTCTAAAATACTCCTAAGATGTCTGATGTAGTGTTTATGCTAGAGAATAAAGTACCTGATAGTAAAGCCAAACCACAACTGGCCAAAAAACACCACCGAAACAAACTGCGGAGCGCCTTCAGAATTTTTCGTCTGGGAAGACCCTAGCTAGAATCGTAAGAGATGTTTATATAGATATATAGTCTCGTGAACGTTGTTGGATACTTTTATAAATTGAGTGCATAAATTGGTTCTTTCTTGAGATGGTCCAATTTCTTGTTTCCAATTGGTTTAATGTCATTGTAATTTGCATAAAAGTCATTTCCGACCTTCATATATAGTTAACTTATTCTCAAAAGACATTGGAGCTTGTTTGCCGGATGCTATCAGTTTCAAGTATTTTTCTAAAAATAAAGACATTTTTCTGAATTGAGGTGTATTCTACTAAAAGTAGAATTCTTGTGCTTTTAAAATGTTTTCACTCAAAAGACTCGAAAGATAAGCATGGTTCAAAGTTTCTTTTTTTTTTCCACCGAAACGTCCGAAAAGTTTCTGTTTTTCAACTTACGGAAAAGAAATCACCATGTAGTTTCGAAATTACATTGTTTCCTAGGAAACTCTTAATGTTTCCAATATTTCCATGGAAACTCTCAATATTTCCACGGTTTCCATGTTCGTTTCCATGGAAATATTGAGAGTTTGGTAATTTTTTTCCAAAAAGATTTGCTCTATCGCAAAGACAATATAGCTCTCAAATCTCTCAATATAGGGAAAGAGGCTTAAAAAGAAGAAGAAATGAAGAGTAATAAATTTAACAATCAAACGAATATTTATTTCACCAAGAAACGACTTTTTATCATGCGACTCAAGATGAAGATTATTGTATTATCGATTAAAGTAATTTTTTCATATAATTTGTAGATGAGTTTGAAACCAGATATCAGCCATATTAACTATTTATTTTTTTCACGACAACACTTTTAGAATTTTTTATTTCACAATTTAAGTTACTAAATTTTATCAATTTTATGTTTTGTGAATGTTAAATTTCAATCAAACATTGCCACTTTTCATTTTTTTCACGACAACACTTTTAAAAAAATTTATTTCATAATTTAAGTTACTAAAATAATATTGGTTATATATTATGTGAATGTTAAACTTGAATCAAACGTTAACACATTATTTATTAGTGTAATTTGATCGATTATTGATGTAGATGTATAAACATTTTACACAACTATTATTTTTTTCTAGTAAAAAAAGGAGGCAACCCTTCTTTACTTCTTTTTTCACCGTTTTTACCTTGTTTCTAACATTTTTCAAGTTTTCCATGATGTTTCCGAAACGTTTCCGATACGTTTCTTATATTTAAGAACTCGAAACTTATCATCGAAACGAAATTTTAATCCTTGAAGATAAGTAATACTTTAGCATTAGAATTGTATCTGATACGTATCCACCCCGTATCCGACCCATATCCGTATTTAATAGGAGTACAATACTGTACGAGGTCACTTTTAGGAGTATCCGTGCATCCTAGATATCAATTTGGTGAGTCCCAACAATTCCAATGAGCCTAAAAAAGAAACACTTCTTGTTTTTTGGGTGAAGGTTGGCTTTGAAGAAAAAATGGGGGAATTTGGTGATTTGGAGCCCAAATGGAGTAGTGACCAATTTGGAGCCAAAATTTCCCTCACAAAATGTAAGTTGTGACTTCAGGCGCTTATTTCCCTCCAAGCTCTAAGATTTTACGGCCATGTGATTTGCACGTGTTCACTTTCGTCAAAAAACTAACGACAATGACCAATTGTGCACATTTTTTGGAACATCTATGTGAAACTATATCTACGATGCCGAAAAGCGTGGGACTAAAGTGCACAATCGTGTAACACTTGAGACTAAAAGTGTAAGTTTTCCTTTAAATATTTTTCGTATTTTGTTCAACTTTAGAACATCCCACGATGAAACAATCAATTATCTAGTCGTAGATGACTGATTTCACATCAATTTTATATAAAAAAGAAACAACAAAAACATTATGGTATCAAATTGTAGATGATTAATTTAACATCAAATTTATATGGGGGGGGGGGGGGGGGGGAATTAAAGCCCTTATAATACGATAAAAGAGTATTTTAGGCAATTGCTTGATGTAAGTAGGAACTTTAAAAGGAGGTGAATGAGGCCTTGTTAAATAAAAGATTAGTATCTTCATTCTATAATATCTATCATAAGATAATATAATTATATTTTGTCTGCTCCATTGAAAAATATTAAGATGTAATATCATTATTATTTTATGGAGTGTTAATATCAACTCCCCAAAATTATTGAGGGTAAAATACATTTTGCCCCCTTGAACTATACTCCTCGTACCAAATATTGCATGAACTATATCTCTTGTATCAAATACGCCCTGAACTATACAATAATACACTTACCCTTTCTAATAGAATTGTCTTAATTACTCTTAATCATTATTTTTTTTCTTTTATTTTTCAATTCTCCACTATTTATTTTCTCTTACAAATTTTATTTTCTTGCATACATCAATCAAAATTTACCAAAAACTTTAAGGTCAATTAATTACATAATAATTGATAATATCTTTTACATTACTTTGTGATAACATAATTATATTAATATTTAACAAAACTCATTAACTATCATTATTTTGCAATATTCTATTACAAACTATAAACAATGGACTGCTTGTATAGTATAATAAAAAAGGAAAAAGTTCACAAATTTAGTGAAATCGAACTCATGAACTCTAAAATTTAGAGTCCGAATCATGTCATTCTAAAAATTTATATTAGACTGAATTCAATAATTTAGTGTTTATACCTACAAAAATATGAATTGTGTGTGATCCCAAATAAATTTGTGTGAGAAAAGTAAACGTAAAATTTAAACTCAAACCATTAGAATTAGAATGGGTGTGACGATGAATTAGCCTCGTATCATTGGCCGAATCCGACAATTTAATATGTTTCATTTGGGACTTCGGTTGACTTCACATGAAGAAAACGACTACGCGCTTCTTGAGATTGCTGCCCTTCTCGCAGAAACTGCGAAAAGGCTTTCAATCAAATTGAATTGTGAATGTCATAATCATCGCGAAGCAAATTCCAGCGGGGGATTTGATTTTTTGCCAGAGCAGAGGTGAAACGGTTGAGATGTCTCGAAACTACGACAACTGGGAGAGGCTGGTGGCCGCCGTGCTCCGACGAGAGCAGTTTCGTGAACTCTGTCGTAGTGATTCTCTGGATTCAAGTTTGAGCTCTTTTTCGTCAGATTTTGCTTCCGCTAGTTTGAGTAGAAGAACTTCATTGTAAGTAGGAATTGAATAATCTATTTTTCATGTTTTTGCCTTTGGAGTTTGTGCTTATTACAATTTTTGGGGACTGATGTTAAAATTCAAACACCTAAAAAGCGCAGTGATATTTCAATTAACCACCAGACAGAACAAATTCCTCATCCAACTCCACCGAGAAATCCATATATATCTGGAGGTTCGTCTACACTTCCTGCCTCATTGTCAATTACGTACTTCTTCTCTGTTTGTTTGCAGATTGTAATGAAATGGGGAAAATTACAAGCAGGCCCTCTCACTTATTGGGAATTACTTAAATCCCCTTTAACACTTGTTTTGTTAAGGATATTCTTACAATTACACCCACTTTTTATTTGAGAATTCTTAGGCATTGTTTGTTGAGTTAGAATCCCGAGAATTTCTCGAGAAACGTGTGCTATGGAGATTCGGGTAAAAATGTTGTGATGTGTACTGAGTTTGTTTTGTTTATGATTCTAAAAATGGTTGGGATTTGTAAAATGTGTCAAATCAAAAATAATTGGTTGATGTCTGATATGTTAAATATATATTAAAAATTGTAAATTATGAAAGAGGAAGAGAAAAGTATTAGTTTGAGTAATTGCTTATTGATGATTTTGTGAAGTGATGGACCTAATAATTGATAGGTAGTTATATAGGATAAAAGGAAAGTGAAGTTGAGAAAATGTGAAGTGACTTTTTAGGATTTAGGATATGGAGGAATTCAAAAACATAAACAAACAAGGTCTTACAATTTTACTCAAGTAAACCTACTTTACTAGTAGGTTGAGGGGGTGTTGGTAATTACACAATAAATGAGGGTATCTCTGTGTAATTCTCCCTAATGAAATTGACCCTTGGCTGTTCAACTTGACAACTGACAGTTACATGCATTCGGGTCAATTTTGTCAAAATGGTACGTTGTAGAATTTTAATTTATCATCTGTAATTTCTTAATTAATGACTGTTGCAGGAGGGGTTGTCACCGGGGCAGAACTTGAATTTGTGGCTCCTGAAAAGGTGCTTGCTTGGTCTCAAAGAGCCCTTTTATTTGCCACTCCTGCAAAGTTGCGTGCTCGGTCTCAAAAAAGGAAACTGCTGAATATCCTTGTTACAGGTCAGTGGATTTGAAAATTTGTTCAAATTATGATAGTGAATAATGTGGATGATGATGGTACTATAATTTTGAAAATGTACATTTAACGCCCCCCAGAAGTAAGTAAAAAGATCGACAACATCTAAAACGTGATGAATTCTGGTGTGAGCCGGGCTATTATTGCGAAAAACATGATATTTGGCTATATGTGGTGTCTCAGGAGTGCCAAAGTTGAAGAGATATGAACTTGAGATTGCTTGTGAAGATTTTGCCAATATTGTAATTGGTTCTTCCTCAACTTGTTTGTTGTTTAAGGGTACATTATCCAGTGGAGTTGAAATAGTAGTCGCATATGTCCCGGTGGCATCTTCAAAGCACTGGTCAAATAGCCTGGAAGCCCAGTTCAGGAAGAAGGTACATTTGATGTGATTATATTTGGAATCTGTTATTTTCACAAATATTGAGCTTCCTAAGAATCTTGAATTCATGGAAATTTGCATTAAGAGAGAGTTTAAACGTAAGGGTTGAGTTTGCGCTCTTTTTGAATCATGAAACGCCTAGAAATCACGGTAAATTTTGATTTGCCATCACTAAATATGAATTAATGCATTGATGATAGATTTATCATCTATGTTTAACTGCCATTTGATTTTATCAGATTGTCACACTATCGAATGTGAATCACAAGAATTTCGTCAACATGCTTGGGTATTGCGTGGAAGAGAATCCTTTCACTAGGATGATGGTTTTTGAGTATGCTCCCAATGGAACTCTGTTTGAGTGTCTGCATAGTGAGTATTTAAAATTTCTTGCATTTGGAATTAAGAAATTTTCACGAATAATTTTAATTTATGATTTTGAACACAATACAAAACATTTTAGCTAAACTAAAATTCTGAATTTCGTAACACAGTCTAAATTTCAAATGCTTGATTGTTATTTCTTTAGAAAGAAAAATTACACTGTAGTAATTTTGAATTTATTATGAAATCCTTAATTTACATTTTTTGTTATGTCACAACCCTAATGGAACTGCAGTAAAAGAAGGCGAATATTTGAATTGGGAAATGCGGTTGAGAATAGCAATGGGCATCGCGTACTGTCTTGAGCACATGCACCAATTGAGACCCGCAATAGCCCACAGAAACTTGAATTCCTCAGCTGTGTATCTAACTGAAGATTATGCTGCCAAATTGTCCGACTTTTTATATTGGGACGAAGTGGCTACAGCTAAGATGGAAGCGAATCCGCAGAGTAATGTGTACAGTTTTGGCATCATACTTTTTGAGATGATAACTGGTTCTATTCCATACTCAGACAACTGGCTATCAGATTATCCTAGAGGAGTACAATCCCTCAGAGAAATGATTGACCCGACTTTGGAGACATATCATGAAGATCAACTCGAGCAAATTGGCAGTGTGATAAAATCTTGTTCTAATCCAGATTGGAGAAAAAGACCAACAATGAGAGAAGTTTGTGCATTGTTGAGAGAGATAACGGAAATAGAACCCGATGGAGCAATCCCGGATTTATGAGGAAAAACTTGAGATTCTGACAGCATAATCTTAGCAGGTTTGTTTCTGTATCAGCGTAATCTCAGTTCATGTTAATATAATCAAGATAAGGAAAATTAATACGGAGGGTCAATGTTGCGCGGTTCGTCAATAATTATAATTTATGTTACTGGTCTCGTTCTGTAGACATGCCACTTAGCCAAAAAAAATGGCCGTTATATGTATTTATCTTTCTTTCTGTTCCATTGTAGTTTCCATCAGCAAGGCTAACTTCATTTTCTTTATTTTTTTATTTTTTTAATAACAAATTTGACTGAAACTTATGTAAAAATCAGACTTGAAAATCTGTAGGCCTCTTTTGTAGAGCCGATCACGAGAGAATTCGACCAAAACGACGCTGTATCCCAGTAAATAATAATTGATGCTGTGGTCACGTTCAAAACTGAAAAGAAGCATTTTGTCATCAAGATCCATAATAGAAGTGGGATTTCCTTGTTTAATCATTTTAAGGCCTGTAAGAAATCTACGGCTCTCTCGTTTGATCGTGATGATAAGTAGGCATTATGATAGGTATTACGACAACTGGGAGAAGCTAGTGGCAGCTGTTATACGTTGAGAGCAGCTCGGGGAACTTAGTCTAGATGATTCTAGGAGCCCAAGCACCAGATCCTTTGATTCTGATTTTAGTAGTTTTAGCACAGACGAAATATCTTTTAGTTTTAGACCGTCACCATCTCCACAGCACCTGATTCAGTCAAAGTTATACCTTAGATGTGAGAGAAAGAGTGGAAATAGAAAGGAACCTGCAAAGAGAATAAATATGTGGAAAGGCCTCTCAGTATTTGTAAGCTTCCTTCAAATTTATTAGTCATTTTATTTACTTCTAGTACTATTGTTTATTACTGACGGAGCGGAAGCTAGTAATTTTGAGAATTTAAAGAACACGTCTTAAAATCTAGGAGAACTCAAGAAACTTGACAGTAAAATAAACTCAAATTCTTTATTAATGATAAAATTGTATCTGAAAAGAAAAATAAACTGCAGCAATTATTTATAGGAAATAAAAGAAAGACTCCTAATTGAAATAAACTAGGACTTTTATTTCTACTCCTATTTTGACTCCAAAAATCACTAGAATTCTAACGAACTCGAAACGCTACCAAATTTGACCCAAAAATTCTTCATCGTACGAGATGATAGGTGTAGAAATTTGGGCCACATTCGACAACCAGATAATTAATTAAAAATAAAACAAAAACCCTGAAAATTGAAAAAAAAAAAACACTAAATGGACCAAACGAAGGCCTAAACAATGGGATTTGAGGTCGATCGGCTCTAGCCATTTGATTGGATTTCTCTCGAAAAGAGCTTCGATTTGGTATCTTGTTGGCCCCATAACTCCAAACAGATCAAAAGTTATGGCCGTTTGAAGTCTCACCGGTAACTTTTCGCTTGTTTTTCACTTTTCTTCCTTCGAACCTATCCAAAAACGTGTCGGCTTCTTGTTCTACATCAATCTCCCCCGCCGAAAAAGAACTTGTCCCCGAGTTATACTCTGGATATATGGCCTCATTAGATAGGTGATACTCAGACAGATTCGCAACATTGAAGGTTGATGAAATGTTCATGTCGGCAGGTAAGTCCACTACATATGCGTTATCTCCCACTTTTTTCACTATTCTGCATGGACCATACTTCTTCTTCTTCAACTTGTTGTAAGTACTTGCTGGAAATCGAATTTTTCTCAGGTGCACCATGACCATATCACCCTCTTCAAACACTTTCAACCTATGATGTTTGTCAGCAGCAACTTTATAACTTTTGTTAGCATCTTCCAAATTCTGACTTACTTGTTCTTGGACACTGTGGACTCGAGTAGCTATATTATTTGCCGCAATACTAAAACCAGGCAGCTTAGGTAACGTAACAAGATCAAGAGTAAGCTTTGGGGTTTTAGTATACATAATTTCAAATGGTGGTTTTCCAGTGGACCGATTTGTTGTACTGTTGTAGGCAAATTCAGCTTGAGCTAACGCCGTATCCCATTGCTTTGGTCTATCTCCTGAGATACATCTAATTAAATTCCCTAACGATCGATTGGTAACCTCCGTTTGACCATCAGTTTGTGGATGACCCGTGGTACTGTATTGAAGAGAAGTATCAAATTTCTTCCACAAAGTCCTCCAAAAATGGCTCAAAAATTTTACATCCCAATCAGAAGTGATCATTTTGGGAACACCATGTAAACGTACAATCTCTTTAAAGAATAGGTCAGCAATATGACTCGCATCTGATGTTTTCTTGCAAGGGATAAAGTGTGACATCTTAGAGAATCTATCAACAAAAACGAATAGTGAATCCATACCTCGTTGAGTTCGCTGAAGACCCAACACAAAATCCATAGATAGATCCTCCCAAATATTTTCTGGTATTGGCAATGGAGTATACAAACCAGTATTTTTCAATTGATCCTTTGTAGTTTGGCAGATCGGACAGCGCTGCACAAACTTCCCAACATCCCTTTTTAGTTGAAGCCAATAATATCGTGCCTCGGCTAGCTGGATAGTCTTATCTCAGCCTACATGTCCTTCGAGGCCTCCCGAATGCAAGTCGAGAATAATCTTTTCCCGCAAGGAAGCTCGTGGAATGCACAATTGATTTTCCCGAAACAAATATCCTCCTTGAACGTGAAAATCCTCCATGGGCTGTTTTGATTTGTATTTTTCCCAAGTTTCCTTAAAGTCATCATCACCTGCATATAACTCTTGAAGATAGTCAAATCCCGTGATTTCAGATTTTAAGATAATTAATAACTCATTCCTCCGACTCAATGTGAAACGCTGCAAATACTCTATCCATCCAACATGCATCTTGCTCACGCTTTTATGACTATTGATGAATTTCAGCGCATAAGTATCACTATACAGTCACTTGAATCAAGTAATGCCCGCTCTGCCATATTGACCTTCTTCTGTTCCCGCTCTGCCCTGGTTCTCCACACTTATAGCACCTGTTCCCAAATTTTTTAACATATGGGTTGATGGTGTTGGTGGTTTGCTAGGAGATGGCTGTCTTCTTAGGTTGGCATATAATTGATGCTCCCGCAAGGTGCAGAAAATAGCTCTCAAGTGCGGTTTTGCTGTAAATCAGATATCTTCAAAATAAACAACGATAAATTTATTTATAAAAGGCTTTAAAACCTGATTCATGAGTCTCATAAAAGTGCTATGTGAGTTGGAAAGGCCGAAAGGCATAACCATCCACTTATACAACCCTTCTTTGATTTTGAATGCGGTTTTCCATTCGTCGCCTGGCCTAATCCGAATTTGATGGTACCCACTCTTTAAATCCACCTTGTTGTAAATACAAGAACCAGCAAGTTGGGGGAGCGATAGCATTATGGAAGTAAAGCCGCTATGCACACGGGCTCAGTAAAACTGGGGCTTTTCTTTAGTCGAAAACTGTTGATTGGGTGTTTCAGAGTTAAATCGGGTAGACTGATATCATGTCAAGTTGCCGGTTACATTTGGGTTATCAATTTTTTTGGCTCTGACTCAATTGCAACCTCTGCACTAGCGCTTTAGACACAATATGGCACACCTTTTGATTGACTAGGCAACGTGTACGCAAATATGTTTTGGGGATTCTAGCAGACGCTGTGTGATTCCTTCACTAACTGTTGATATTGACCTTCTGTTCCGGCATTCATCGGAACTGACCTTAAGCACCTGTTCCCAAATTTTAATGCATATGGGTTGTTGTGGTTGTTTTAGCTAGGAGATGCTGTCTATTTATACGTAACCTCCAATAAAATGCACAACCTGTTGATTGTCAGTTTCTGCCAAATTGTTATTGCTAGCATTCCTCCAATAAAATGCACAACGTTGATTGTCAGTTCTGCCAAATTATTGATAGCATTCAATTGCAAAAATTCATTACAATAGTCTTTGATAGAACACTCGCCTTGTCACCAATTTTGATATTGATGGTATAATATTTGTTCGAAATCCAAAGGTAAAAACCTTCTACCCATCAACTGCTTCATCATTGCCCAAGTCAAGACAGGTTGTCTTCCTGCCCTCTCCGATTCAACTGCATTAGATATTTCCTTAAATATAAACTTGAAGCGAATTATATATACTTGTCGTGGGAAAATTTTAACACAAATATGATTTGGCCAAACTTAAGCATAATTCATCTCATCTTGTAACCAATCAGCAAGTATAATTCATTCAAATTGTGATCACACTTGAACTCGACCAAATCAAATTTGCACTAAAAATTTCCCCTATTGTGTAAAATGTTACAAAATGTAAATATTATGGAATACGAATCGAAACACTGTTTTAAAATAAAATGTCTCAAATGCTTAGCCAGAGCCAGCTATCTTGTTTGGCCTGTAGTGAAGTTTAGTGGGTTTTTGGCTATATGCAGTGCAATCCAAATGCAATTGCAATCGATTGACACTTTTACATCCTTAAAACTCCAAATTTCAGAAAGTGCACCTTCAAAAAGCAATTCTTTTGTAGATTGCTTCCCAAGTCAAACTGCTGCAGAAATTTGTACTGCAAATTCAATTTGACTAATATAGTATTCCGGCAAAAGGATGTTATGTAACAAAAATCAAAGATTTGGGAGCAAATTGTGAATATTTTAGAATATGGAGCAAAATGAAAAATATGTCATACATTAGGAAATCTGCGTTTTACCATTTTATATTCTTTGTTTTAAATACATGAAACATAATAGACTATTTTGCAACATAATTCATGTTGCAATGAAGTGCTTGTTCTAAAATACTCCTAAGATGTCTGATGTAGTGTTCATGCTAGAACAAAGTACCTGATAGTATCATAGTAATGGTAAACCACAACCCGAAACCACCACCGAAACTAACTGTGGAGCGCCTTCAGAATTTTTCGTCTGGGAATTAAGATCCTAGCTAGCATCGTAAGAGATGTTTATACAAATATAGTCTCGTGAATGTTGTTGTGCACTTCTATAAGTTGAGTGCATAAATTGGTTCATTCTATGTGTATTCCTCATATTGGATTTGGAACTTTGAATGTGTTAAACCTAATGTTTGCTGAAGGTAGCAATTTTGCATTATTGTTGTGCTAGTTTATTGAGGTGAATCATGCGAAGTCGAACAAATAAAATATCGAATTCAAATTAAATTCATTTCAGATTAGTTAACTAATTATATTGAGGTGAATCATAAATTTTTAAATTTTATAAATGTTTAAAGAATTTTGAACGTATGTATCTTATAGATTCGACTCAATTTATTCATCTTCAAGTTAAGATCTGCACTATTGGATAATAGGAAGCTTTCCTTTTTAGGCTATTGGGAATTTTGGGGACTTACCAAATCTAGATATTATTGCAACCATCACTATAAATCTCAGACTCTCAGTATAATCGCATTGTGCACCTTACGTGGGATCCATCATAATATTTTTGTTTCTATTTATTTGAAACATCGACTGCTACAAGCTCTTGAGTTTCTTAATATGATTCATAATCGCCGTATAGATATTGTCGGACAATATCAAATTAACCTACTATGAGTTTACAAGGCACGCCTTGGGCAGAGTTGGCCTGAAGCAATTCGAGCTTGCTCGTCACCAGACTCAAGCAAGGCTCGGCTCGCATCAACCCGCCCTGAGTAGAGCCTACTCGAAGCAAACAACCTCGAACAGGGCCTAGAAAATGAAAAGGTTGGAACGACATTATGTAAAGGCCTAGAAATGAAACCTCATTGGGAAAGGAACAAACCTTTCCGAAGCATATGGTCAACAGAGAAGGGAAATTGATTGCGAAGAATCTGGGAGTACATGAGCGACTTAGTGCGAGAAACATAAAAATATATGCAATCAAGGCATAAAATGCTTCTCCTAGTCAAAAATCCAAGTAGGAATTACACACATAAACTAATCGGAGGCATCACTGTCGGGCGAATCCGAATCATACTTGGATTCGTCTGATACGTTTCCCTCCAACCACAGGAAATCATCTCCAGGATAGTGACCACTGTCCCTAAGTTGCCTACGACACAGGCGCACGGCCTTGGCGTAAAAAACTTTAGCTTGATTGAGGGCCTCTCGAGAACACACTTCTTGAAACTTCGGAGTGTTGATAAACTCGTGTACCCCCGATTGTTTGGCTTCCTCAATTGTTGTTTTTCCAAATACAGATTTAAGAAAACTCTCGCCCGACTCGACCTCCTTATGAAGCATTTCCCTTATCTCATCTCGCTCCTGGGTCAAGGTCCTACATACCTCGTCCATCTTCTTCGCTTCAGCCAATTGAATTAGAAGACTCTTGATCTTTTTATCTTTTCTTGAATTCTCCTGCCTCAATTGCTCACAAATCGCGCGAAGGCGGGAGGCCACTTGGACAATCTAAGAAGAAAGACATTGTTAATCAGCGGGAAAATAAGACGAAGATAGGAACAAAGGTAATAACAAAACTGTTCCAAGTACTTACGTGGCCGACATCACCAGAAATTAACTCGTCACACTCTTTCTCGGCACTCGACTCCAAAGGGGAAACATCATTGTCGTTGATGAGAGATCGAGTCAAATCCCAAGGAGTCTTTGTATCAGAGGTGTCCCAGAGAGATTTGATGCCCAAAGAGCGGTTGACTCCATATGTAAACAACCCCTTGCCATACCCTCGCGAACTAGAAGTTCCGGGAGATTGCTCAGGAGTCCGTTTTGGGGCGGATGCTTGAGGGGGAGAAGGTGCATGTGATTGTACATCCAAGTACTTGTTCTCTGGCGGGGACCTGTGGACTGCCGCCATGGCCAATACACTCTCAATGGGCGCTTCTTCAACTGCCTTAGCTCTCCGACTCTCGTTGGTTTTTCCTGGAGGGAGGGGGCGAGAGTAGGGCTTGAGGGGGAATTCTGATCGAACAGCATCAAGGGATAACTTCTTCCCTAAAGACAGTCAATCACCAAGAATTAGAAAATATCATGCAAATACGACATAATTTAAACAGAAGTCATGTATACCGTAAGTGTATAGGCGGTTGACATTAAAACCACTAAATAACCCGGCCTCTAAGAACTTGTTCCTAGCTTCGCGGTGAACCTGGGAGATGCGAACCTTTGAAGGGGAACTACTCCACTCAGTGGGGGAACCCAAGTCACCAGCTGGGATATAAAAGAATTTCAGCATCCAAGCACCATAGGAAGTAACATTCATCTCTAAGAATTTATAATCTCGATGGGGAAAAAAATGAACATAAGGATCGTTATTGGCCTTCTTCACAATGAAAAGGGCTTGAAAGCTCTCTAAGGTGGGTTTTAACCGAAGTTCTTGGAGCTGACGCATAAAGCCTTCAAAGAAAGCGAAACAATTTGGAGATAGTTGGCTTATGCAAATGCCATAAAATTGAAGGAGTTGGGTAAAAAGAGGATGGTAAGGCAAAGTGAGGCCTGAAAGAAAAAAGGCCATGTAAACAGTAATGTATCCCGAAGGGGGACTCATGATCCTATCTCCTTTAATGGGGATGAGAGCTCCAACGAGGTTAATCCCCGTATTATAGCTCAATGTCTCTAAGTCTTCTATGGTTATGGTACTATCACAGGCCTCAATGTTAATAGCTCGAGAACTGGTTTGGAGTTGGGGGTAGGGTTCATCCTCAACTTTCTCGGCCTCCAACCGGACGGACCCGCTAAAGTTGTTGATAAATTCATCGTAGTCCGAAGGCTCTGAGTTCCCTAACTCTGTAAAAGAACAAAGGAATAATTAGGGGAAATAATAAATCACCGAAGACAAGAAATCTGCTAGCAAAGAATTCCAGAGATGCTCCCCATGCGGCACAAGCTACCCCTGGTATTCGCGTGGCTCGAGCTTCTGGACATTGAGCAACATCCCGACATAGACATAATCAAGGACGGAGCCAGGATTTAGAGTTCAGGGGACTAATAAAGAAAAACTGGGGTAAACCTTAATATTTTTAAATATTTGGGGGGCAAAAATTTAAATATAAAAACTTTTACTGGGTCAATATATATTTTTCTCAGAGCCGCAACCCCACCCCACCCCCCACCCCCCGGCGGTCCTCGGACACAATTGCCAACAAGACACAGTATTACAGCACAACATGATAACATTCATACAAATACTCACTTTTATAGTAAAAGACAAACATTTCAGAACAAATAAAATATACGTACTATGTAACATACCAGAGACGCTCCCTCGGCTATTGTGGTCATAGCAGACCAATATTCTATTGGCCTTATTGCAATAGTAACATGCCTTTGGTGCAACCACATTATCATGCCCACAATTTCCTGCAACCTCAATCTGCTGCTTAGATTCTTCTCCTGCCACTTTCACATCATTTATTAAATTAGTCACCAACTTAGTTCCACTGGACAGAAATTCTTGATCTGAAACTTTCACATCCTCCCGCAACTCCGGTAGAATTGTACTCCCACATGGTCCCTTCCCCAGCTCTTCGGTGGACTTCAACATATCCGTTACTCGACAGCCAGGTTTAGAGTCTCCAAGGAAAACTGGTCTCTGAATAGATTTTTCTTCACTGAAATCCGATGAGACGGAGCTTACGGTTGGGCTTCTTGATTGGTCATGACAGAGTTGCCAGATTTCGAGTCTTTTCAGCACGGCGGCCACCAGCCTCTCCCAGTTGTCGTAGTTCAGTGACATTTTTTGATCACTTCAAAATTATTGTTGATCATCTGTATAATACAAGTTCATATTTCAGATTAAATGCACATATAACAATGACTTCGTGAATGTAATTATGTAAGATTTTAAAACAATTGACAAAGACTTTTTGTGACTTATTGCTGTCTTCTTAAAGAAAGAATTATGTTGCTTTCCTCTAACCAACATAAGAAATAAGAAAGAAATGGGTACACGCTTAATCACACTATTAATTATTAAGTTAAATCAAGAAACAACAAAAATATGAAAGCTAACGCCCCGTTTGTTTGTGTTTTCGGACTCAGATTTTCATTATCATTCTCATTTGAAAATGAAAATACACTGTCTACGTACACTATTCTCAACTGAAAATACACTTATCTTCATTTTAACTTTCACATTCTCCAATAATTACCTTTTACTTTACCAATTCACAATCACTTCTTCTTTCTCTCACATCTCTTTTTAAAAATTCATTTTTTCGACAACAATTGTGGTGTTATAGCCAAATAAAATATATAATATTAACCTTCATAGGTTTGTGCACGGGAAAATTACAGTTTTCGTCCCTGAAGTTGTAGCCAAAAACACATTTGGTCCCTCATGTTTCAACCTCAACACATTTGGTCCCTCAACTTACAAATTTTGAACAAATGTGGTCGGGAAAATCGCATTTTTAGTCCCGTAAGTTTGCCCCGGTACACTTTTGGTCCCATAAGTTACGGGATTCTCACTTTACGTCCCATATGTTTCACAAATTCTCACTTTTGGTCTCATCCGTCTATTTTTAACGGAAAATGGCACGTGAGTGGCACGTGCCCGGTTGCCAGCTGGTTTGGGAGGGGGGGATTGTTCAATTTTCACTGTTTTGGGGCAAAATTTGAAATTTTGAAAAGCCGATTTGGGGCAAAATTTTGGAATTTGACAGCAGCCCATCTTCTTCTTCATTGCAGAAGTGAATTCCCGGTCATGGCAACTGTGAATTTGCCTGGAAATGCGCGGGAGAAGGTCATGTTTTGCTGTGAAAAAATGACATTGAAAATGGCTAAAATCGAGCCCAAATTCGCCGGAAAAACACCGACGTGGGTCCCTGAGTGCAATGCCATTAACACCGGCTGAATTGCTGCTCGAAGCCGTCCTTAAATCGGTTGAGAAGACGATTTAAAAATTTCAGATTTTGCCCCAATTGACTTTTGAAAATTTCAGATTTGCCCCCAAACAGTGAAAATTGAACAATTCTCCCCCCCAAACCAGCTGGCAACCGGCGCACGTGCCACTCACGTGCCATTTTCCGTTAAAAATAGACGGATGGGACCAAAAGTGAGAATTTGTGAAACATATGGGACGTAAAGTGAGAATCCCGTAACTTATGGGACCAAAAGTGTACTGGGGCAAAGTTATGGGACTAAAAATGCAATTTTCCCAAATGTGGTCCCTGCCGTCAATTTACCGTTAGCACTAATGAAATTTGCACTGTTCATCATCTTCTCCAACTAACCCAACCCTAAAATCCGATTTCAAACTTGAAATTATGATATCTCACTCATTTCAAGTCCATTTTTAACGAATTTTATATGGTTAGAATCGTCTCAATGAGTAGAATCCATCCATATAAGTTTTGTCCCAAAATAGGCTGATTCAAAAAATGGATTTTTTCGGATTTGTGCGGTTCGGGTCAATAGAATCAGCGTATTTTGGGACAAAACTTACATGGATGGATTCTACTCGTTGAGACGATTCTAACCATATAAGATTCGTTAAAAATGGACTTGAAATGAGTGAGATATCATAATTTAAAGTTTGAAATCGGATTTTAGAGTTGGGGAAGATGATGAACAGTGCGGATTCCGTTAATTTTAACGGTAAATTGACGGCAAGGACCACATTTGTTCGAAATTTGTAAGTTGAGGGACCAAATGTGTTGAGGCTAAACATGAGGGACCAAATGTGTTTTTGGCTTCAACTTCAGGGACGAAAAGTGTAATTTTCCCGTTTGTGCACATTTTAAGATCCATTTTGGTATTTTTAATGCTCTTTTGGGGACAAGTTTTATCATTTTCACTTACAAGTATATTTAATCAATATAATATATCATTATATACATATCATTACTTTTAACTAATTCAATCATTTCACACATCATCAAATTATCAATTCCAACTATTTTCAGGAACACAACCACACAAAAATAAAAAAACTCATTTTTCCATATATTTTAAAAAATGACGGTTGAAAATGAAATGAAAATACATCCAAACAGAGCCTAAGTAAAGTCGGGAACAACTTCTCAGAAATTTAAAAACAAGTGGCAATATTATTTTGATGGTAATATGCAGATACCCCAACTTAGGAAAAATTATACTTTTAGTCCGTTAACTTGGTCTCCCTTTTGTTTTAGTCCATACATGGTATATAATTACAAGCTATCTATTTTTATTTTTATTTTTCAATTCTCCCTCGAGGAAATCTACACCAAATCTTACATGGTATATATGCAGTAAATGCAGAGACGGGGCTAGGGGCTGGTTTAAGAAAAAGAAAATTTGCCCCTAAATATTTTTGATATTCGAAAATTTGCCCCCTCAAAATCTAAAAATATCACGTTTTCCTTTTTCTGTATTCGCCCTCGAACCCCAAATTCTAATTTTTTTTCCCTTTATATATGTTAATTAAGCTCCATAACTATTCAATTTAAATCATATTTTTTCAATTCATTTTCCCATTCTAATTTCTATGAAAACAAGGTGAGAATCGGGATCGTTTAGACTGGAAAGCCGGGTAAAAATTGCGACTAGTGCAGCAAAAAGCCTTGCTCATATACACCAACAATCGGGTGGGAACTTTGTGTATGGAAATAGAAGGCTTCAAATATTTTCCTCAGATCAAACGAATATGCATGTTTGGGTGATCTCGTTTCTGCAGATTTCCAGGTTCCATCCCCGGGAAATTTTAATCACCAAATTAAAAGGGTGTCTCAGGCGTTGGATGTCTACAATTTTGGAGTCATGTTGATCCAACTTCTGAGTGGAACGTCCCCTATGTATTCGACTATTAGGCATAAAACGTTTGCTGATTGGGCTCGTTACGAAGTTCTTCATGAATGGACCGCTCTAGTTTCTGATACGTATTTTTTGGAGAACAAAGGCGTTCCCAAAAATTTTAGAATAAACAAAGGGATGCTAGATATATTGAAAATAGGGTTATCTTGTGTTAGAATAAAACCAAAAGAGAGACCAAACATGACACAAGAAGTGGAGATGCTAGGAATTTTGTGCTGTGAAGCTCCTGTAGATTTCTTCAGCTCATACTCAAGATGGACTCAAAAAGAATCCATTTACTAGTAAAACATTTTTCAGGTATATACTCCTTTTTCTTGCTTTTAGGAATAAGGCAATAGAAAGAGTGAAACTATGTTAAGGGAAAATTGTATTTTTTGTCTCATTACTTTTTTGTAGTTCAATTTTGGTCTCATTCGTTACAAATTTCTCACATTTAGTACTATAACTTTCAAAACATCTCGCGTTTAGTCTTAATCGAAGTTTATATTCAAAATTTGACGGTAAACTCCGTTAGTCAACCTTTGAATCGTTTTTTGGGGGGAGTATTGGTGCATAAATGCACCCACACATATTATATTCATTATCACGATATTTCTATTCAAAATCATGTGCTGCTCATGCAAAAAATCTCCCCAAAAAAACTGGTCAAAACGTTGACTAACGGAGTTGACCTTTAAATTTTGGATGGAAATTTCACTTGGGACTAAATGTGAGACATTTTGAAAGTTATAAAATTATATGTGAGAAATCTATAACGAATGGGACCAAAATTGAACTAGGGCAAAGTTATGGGACGAAAAATGTAATTTTCCCTTATCTTAAAGATGTTTGTTTCATGTGCTAAGAAATTTCAATCATTATTTACAACCATTAAACAAAAGAAAAGGAGAGAATCATACTCACGCTCTTAAGCGATGCATATCCTCTGTTGTAAAATGTTATTCTATCTCGTATTTTGTTACACGTTATGTATGATAAGTGCATAAAATATTTCCTTAAATATAAACTTGAAGCAAATTATATATAGTTGTCGTGGGAAAATTTTAACCCAAATATGATTTGGCCAAACTTAAGCATAATTCATTTCATCTTGTAACCAATCAGCAAGTATAATTCGTTCAAATTGTGATTACACTTGAACTCGACCAAATCGAATTTGCACTAAAAAAATTCCCTATCATGTAAAATGTTACAAAATGTAAATATTATGGAATACGAATTGAAACACTATTTTAAAATAAAATATCTCAAATGCTTAGCCAGAACTAGCTATCTTGTTTGGGCTTTAACCTATTTTTAGTGCAGTGAAGTTTAGTGGACTTTTGGCTATATGCAGTGCAATCCATTAACACTTTTACATCCTTAAAACTCCAAATTTAAGAAAGTGCACCTTCAAAAAGCAATTCTTTTGTAGATTGCTTCCCAAGTCAAACTGCAGCAGAAATTTGTACTGCAAATTCAATTTGACTAATATAGTATTCCGGCAATAGGATGTTATGTAACAAAAATCAAAGATTGGGGAGCAAATTGTGAAAATTTTAGAATACGGAGCAAAATGCAAAATATGTCATACATTAGGAAATCTGCGTTTTACCCTTTTATATTCTTTGTTTTAAATACATAAAACATAATAGACTATTTTGCAACAAAATATGCGAACATCTCACCAACTCCGTTTGTGAATTAAAAAGACTATACGAATTATTCAAAACATATTAACTTGTTGATAGGCGTTTGACTTTCACCAAATTCGCTTCTGATCTCCTCTCCATAACTCCTCAAAAGAGTCTATTCCAAATTCAAGACATCATATATATATATTTCATACAAGTCTATTTTCTGATCGTCATACGGTAAGAATTCTTCAGAAGCTGAGACAGATAAATGTCTAAGAATTACGACAACTGGGAGAGGCTGGTGGCAGCCGTGCTAAAGAGAGAGGAGCTTTGGCAACTATTTCATCAAGACTCCAAAAATACAAGCATCACCTCCTCCAATTTTAGTTCCGGAGAACGAATGTCCAAGTAAGTAAAAAAAAAAAAAAAAATTGATTAATTTTCTTTTGGTCTTGTGATGGAATGATATTGATTTCGAATACATGAAAATGCAGTGATCTTTCAATCAATCACCAGATTGAACAGTACTATGAGAGTATTGCTTCTGAAAGTCAAAAATCGTCTTCAATGCAGATTCGTGTTGGGAAAGAAAGACGCGAAGATAGTGAACAACATCGCAGCAAAAGTAAACGACTGCTGAAAGCTTTGCTGAGTCGAGGGAAGCCAAAGAAAGAGGATAAATTGTATACTTACTTTGATGAGTATTAATGGAAATCAGGGGAATAGAAAGAAGCTGCAGGGGAATATTGAACGAGCTGTGCCATTTAGTTTTTCACCATATAACTTACCAGAAATATATTGACTAATGTTAATGCACACATCATAGAGAAATTCTCATTTTTGATATCATATTTGTGTGCATGAACATTTTTATACCAAAAATTCTTGAAATTTCACTTTTCATACAAACTTTTTATATTTATTTTATTTTTGGTACCACCGTTTAGTATGAGATAGAAAAAGTCACGTTACTTACCCATGGCCATTAAGTTTGCATTTGTTGTGCACGTGTCTGTGCAGTGCAGATTAACACATAATTCTCATTTTTGGTACCAAACTTTGTCTATTTATCGCAATTCTGGTACCATCATTATCTCATGGATGGATAAGGGTACATAACATTCACGCGGTTGTTAAGTTCTCAATTTGGGAGGGAAATAAATGGGGAAACAGACAGATTGGGGAGCAAGAAAAATTAGGGCGTTTTCATTTTCATCATTCTAAAGCACAAAATCCTACAAACCCATGCTACAAACTATTTTCATTCAAATTCAATATTTCTCAACATCGCTCTTTCAAACCCAAATATAACTAAATATCAATCACTACATTCATCATTTCACACAATCATCAATCAATGATCATTTTTTTCACTGATATTTTTTCTTTCTCTTTCAAACTTTACAATCATTTAACCCATCACATATCAACTAATCATTATTAATTTGACACATTTTACAATTTTCAATCATTTTTAAAACCCATAAAGAAACACAATACACATCACATTATTTTCACATGATATTACGCATTTCCCTATAAATTTTGTGAATTCTAACTCAAAATCAAGAAACGTAAACAAACGTAGCCTTAAATCCTGATCATCAGTTCATCAGAATGAACTTTTCAGCAGACAAGAAAAGGGTCCTAGTGATCTTCTCCCAAGCTTCATGTAGAAAAAGAATTTACTTTGTACTGATGTTTACATAAAGCTGTACAATGAATTTATAGATGATAAAAATCTAGAATATTGAAAGAAAAATAAATCCCTAATTATATGTAATTGAGCTAGAATAAAGCTAAATCCCTGACTATATTTCATTAGACGAGAATTATGCTAACTAAAATCAAGCTAAGCTAAAATTATGCTAATATTCCCCTCAAGTTGGAGCATGTAGATTACAAATGCCCAACTTGGATCGTAGGTAAGTAAACTGTTGTGCAGTGAGGGACTTGGTAAAAATGTATGTGACTTGTTCGGCAGATGAAACTTTAAGGGAAGCAATGTGCCCGTTTTGAAATTTTTCTCGAACAATGTGACAATCAAACTCAATATGCTTTGTGTGTTCATGAAACACAGGATTGGCAGTGATGTGAAAAGCAGCTTGATTGTCACAAAATAGTGGTGTTGGATCCGGCAAAGATATCGTGAAGAAGAGTGCGTAGCCAAGTAATTTCACATGTAGCAGCAGCCATAGCACGACACTCAGCTTCAGCAGAAGAACGTGATACGACGGCTTATTTCTTTGTCTTCCAACAAATAGGACTCTTACCAAGAAACATACAATATCCAGTGGTGGATCGACGAGTCATTGGACAACTAGCCCAATCAGAATCACAAAATCCGCGGAGAATTGGAGTGGACTGGGATGATAGCAAGATACCTTGACCAGGTGTGGATTTTAAATAATGAAGAAGTCGTTGAGTAGCAAGCAAATAAGGATCACGAGTTTGGTGCATGAACTGGCTCAAGAAGTTGATAGTATGAACGATGTCTGGACCAGTGATAGTTAAGTAAATCAGGTGGCCAACAAGATGGCGGTATATGGAGGGATCATCTAATAGTGTTCCATCACTTGTAGTCAGTTTCAAATTTTGCTCCATTGGAAAATCAGTCGGGCGGGTACCGGTAAGGCCAGAATCTTGGAGAATGTCAAGAGTGTACTTGCGCTGAGATATGTAAATACCAGTAGAAGAAAGAGCAACTTCGATACCAATGAAATATTTTAGCGGACCAAGATCCTTGATATTGAATTTTTGATGTAAATAACTTTTGATATCATTAATAATAGAAGAATCAGATCCTACAATAATGATATCATCAACATATACAAGTACAAAAATAGAAGTGACATCACGATGTAAGAAGAACATGCTATGATCAGCTTGTGATTGCGTGAACCCATAATTTATGAGTTCACTTGAGAACTTTGAGAACCATTGTCGCGAGGCATGCTTCAAACCATAAAGAGATTTGTGAAGGTGACATACAATGGACTCCCCCTTACACCTATAACCAAGAGGTAGAGACATGTAGACTTCCTCATTTAAGTCACCATGAAGAAAGGCATTGTGAACATCAAACTAGTGAAGAAACCAACCTTTGATCGCAGCTAAGGCAAGTAATACACGGATTGTGGTAAGTTTGGCAACTGGAGCAAAGGTATCATGGTAATCGAGGCCTTCTACTTGGGTATAGCCCTTGGCAACCAAGCGTGCCTTATAACGCTCAATAGTGCCATCAGAATGTAGTTTGATTTTATACACCTATTTTGAGGCAATGGGTTTGATGTGAGTCGAAATAGGCACTTGGGCCAAGCTGTCAGCCCAACACAATTAAGGGCCCAAGCCCAACAACGTAACAGGCTAGCTACAACTCCTTTAGAAGACATTATAGTCAGGTCCGACCTTCCGGAGGTTTGTCCTATACCAGGTGCAACATTCTATATAAGGCAGGCCTGGAGACAAGGAGCAAACAAGGATCAATTAGGGATGCACTTACCATATCCGAACCTGCGGAGCTCACTCTAACCGACCTGCCAATTATACCATAAAGGAGATGGCTCAAGTTGGAAGGATTACGATTTGTTCTACTTTCCATTGTATATTTAGAATAGTTGACTTACCTTATTGGTAACCCCATCACAAAATTGTATATATATCAACTCCAAACACTAATAAAGGATCGACTTATTTACCCCGTCGACGTAGGTCATAATATTGGCCGAATCACATAAATATCTCATGTTCTTTACTTACAATCCGTGCTTTATATCATATTTTCATATCATATATCGCATATTAATCATTGGTGTGCTTCCCACACACATCAATTGGCGTCGTCTGTGGAAATTCTGAGCAAAATAGAACGTGAGGTAAATCTATTTTTTGCAAAAAAAAATTCCTTTAACATTAACATCTTGCAATGGCAGCGAAAAATATGTTAATGATGGAGAATCTGATCGAAAATGGCGAAAATGGGAAGAAGACGATGTTTTCCCCATCTGGGGTTGAGCAGGCCACACCTACAACTCCGGCCAACCTGGTGAGGCGATTGGAGGATGACCTGCGAAACCAAGTAGGAGACAACACTCCAGGAGAGCAAACAAGCGGGAAGGATGCCTCTCCTCAAAGTGTACTCGATCTGGAGCAATTCATGGGAAGAATCGAAGGTGTCGTTGACAAAGTTGTCAATAAGGTAGTAAGTTCTAAACTTGCAGGCATGCCAGATCTGATGCAGAAAGATGATGTGACTCCACTCTTCCCGAGGGGTACACCCAAGGTAGGAAACGCGGAGATGGGGGTAATGGTAACGTTATCCCCGGTGGCAATACAGGCAAGAAAGTAGAACAACCGGAAGACCTCAAACAAAGCGGCGGAAAGGATGTCGACGTGCCACCAAAAAATTTCTTAGCACCAGAAGGGCGCTACATGTCGACCTGGGATGAGAAGATCTGGAAGGATGGGCCCCCCAACCCAATTTGCACGGAAAACAATCGTGCGAGAACAAGTCACATGTCCAGGTGCATCGTTCACACAGCAACGCCCTAGAAAAGGAAGACCTGCACAAACAACAGGCATAGATCCGCACCAAACACGACAAAGAACTCGAGGATGATGCCAATAGTTTCGTCTCTGCCCAATCTGGATGGGTAGGCCACGACGTGAAAGAAAAAGCAAAGGCCAAGTTGGAACAAATGGAAGAGATGGCAAGACGGATGGAGCACCTAGAGCGTAAAGCTATAGGAGGCTGGACCTCAGCAGAGAGGGGCATTCCATTCACAGATTTCATCGCAAATGAGGAACTACCAAGGGACTTCAGGGTCCAAACCATTGCGTTGTATGATGGAACGACAGATCCGGAGGACCACCTATATACTTTTCGCAATTATGCTTTGCTTCACAGGTACTCCGATGCCATCAAGTGCAGGGTGTTCTTGTGTACCCTGGCCAAAGCCGCGCAACAGTGGTTCAATCAACTCCCGGCTAGGTCCATTGGATCTTTCTCGGAGTTTAGCTCGAAGTTTCTGAACTAATTCGCCAGCAGCAAGCGGCACGAGAAAACTCCTTTAAGCTTATTCAGCATCAAGCAAAGGGATGACGAAACCCTGCGTGCGTATGTCAAACGTTTCAACACAGCAACACTTGAGACGCCAGCGGCAATATCGGACTTGAAGGCAAGTGCATTCACGACGGGCCTGAAGGATGGAGATTTATTCAAATCATTGACCAAAAGGCCCACCCTGAGCTTTGATGAGTTGTTGACCCGAGCTGAAAAGTACGTCAACTTGGAAGATGCCCACATGATGAGGAGAGCTGAGCAAAAGAAAGAAAAGCAAGACGATGGCAACAGAAACAGATCTCAAAAAGACGAAAGAAGTGGATGGATCCCCAACACAGCTCGAGTGGGACCACCTGCTCCAAATACGCCTAGATCTAGACGCATACCCATGAGGGGAAGTTGGAGTGACCATTTGATGGCTGTGGAAGTCAAAAACTTGATCCAATGGCCCGAAGGTGCAGACCAGGAGCCCAAAAACCCTCCCAGTACGCTTTTCTACAGGTACTACCGCGAGTACGGTCATGATACTGATGAATGTCCACAGCTGATTGATGAAATCCAACGTCTAGCAAACATGGGCTACTTGAAGGAATACGTGATAGACAACCGTAACACAGGAAGCGCGGCCCCAGCACGAGGGGGTCACACCTGGAGAGGTCGAGGTAGAGGATGGCGAGGTGGAAGAGCCGGACCTGGAGGCAGAGGAAATTTTCCTCAGCAAATCAATAAGGCACCTACCCAAGAGATTGCACCCAAGGAGGTCGACAATCTCAACCGAGCAACTATTCATATTATATCGGGAGGCCTAGCAACAGGGGAATCAAAGCGGAATCTAAAATGCCAGACAAGAGCTATAGAAACCCAACCAGCATTCTTTATGAATGTCAGCCGGACCCGACCTGGGAAGGAAATACAGTTCGGACCTGAAGATGCCCAAGCCATACAGACATCCCACTGTGACGCATTGGTAATAACTGCTTTCATAGCAAACTATGACGTACAAAGGATCTTTGTCGACACCGGCAGCTCAGTGGACATCCTTTTTTTACCAAGCATTCGAGCAAATGGATCTGGGAATTGGCAAATTGGAAGCTGTGCGCACTGCATTATTTGGATTCTCAGGGGAAGCAGTCAAACCTATGGGTATTGTCTCGTTACCCCTCTCTTTAGGTGAAGGATCTAACAAAGTGACAAAACTGACCAAATTCTTGGTCGTGGACACTCCCTCGGCCTACAATGTGATACTAGGAAGGCCGGCACTAGTTCTATCTGAGGCAGTAGTCTCAATACCACATATGAAGATCAAATTCCCAGCACTCAATGGAGTGGGGGAAGTTTGTGGCAATCAGCATCAATCTAAGAAATGCTACTTGGCCTCCATCAAACAGGGAGAGAAGCCCAATGAAGAAAAGAAGCGCAAGCCCGAACCTATGGAATTAGAAGATAATGAGAATGCCAAGAAAGTAGTATCATCACACGTGGAGCCGGTAGGTGAGCTTTTGAGCATAGAACTCATACCTGGAGACAAAGAGAAGATAATCAAGATAGGTTCGCACTTGAGTCCCGACCTGAGAGAAGAGTTGGTAACCATGCTGAGGCAACACACGGATGTCTTCTCTTGGTCCGCTAATGACTTGTTGGGAATTTCTCCGACAGTCATACAACATCACCTAAACGTAGATCCAGGTACAAGACCAATCATTCAAAAGAAAAGACACTTCGGCCCGGAGAAAGATGCCATCATCAAAGCCGAAATCGATAAACTACTCAAAGCTAAGCACATTGCGGAAATACAGTTCCCGGAATGGATATCCAACGTAGTTTTAGTACCAAAAGCGGGGCAAAAGTGGAGAATGTGCTTCGATTTTCGTGACATGAACAATGCTTGCCCTAAAGATCACTATCCCCTACCTAGGATCGATCAATTGGTAGATGCTACAGCTGGGTACGAATTACTAAGCACTATGGATGCGCAGAGCGGGTATCATCAAATACTCTTGGCTGAGGAAGACCAGAGGAAGGTCAGCTTCATCACCTCCTTCGGTACCTTCTGCTACGTAGTATGCCCTTTGGCTTAAAGAATGATGGGGTCACATACCAAAGGCTGGTGGATGTAATGTTCCAAGAGCAATGGGGGAGAAATATTGAAGTATACGTAGACGATATGGTGGTCAAAAGTCGCATCGCTAGAACCCATGTGCAGGACTTGCGAGAGACCTTTGAGACACTTCAAAGGTACGGGATGAAGCTGAACCCGGCCAAATGTGCATTTGGAATCAAAGGAGGAAAATTCCTAGGGTACATGGTGACAGAGAGAGACATAGAGGCTAACCCCGCAAAGATCAAAGCTATTCAAGATATGGTAGCACCTAGGAATATGAACGAAGTACAAAGGCTGAACGGGAGAATAACGACTTTAAGTCGCTTCATTTCCAAGTCCGCGGAGAAAAGCTTACCATTTTTTAAGGTCCTACGAAAACTTGATAACTTCAGCTGGACTGCTGATTGCCAGCAAGCCTTCGAGGACCTCAAGACGTACCTGAGTAAGGTACCACTATTGACTAAACATGTGCAGGGTCAGCCCCTGGTAGTTTACATAGCTGTGGCTGATCGAGCTGTCAGCACAGTCCTAGTTCGAGAGGAGGATAAGACAGAGAAGCCTATATATTATGTCAGCAAGGTCCTCACGGACGTTGAGTCACGATATCCGGATGTGGAGAAAACGACATTGGCACTGGCCGTCACCGAGAGGAGACTCAAGCGTTACTTCTTAACTTACAAGATCATTGTAAAAACCAGCCAGCCACTTAAGACCGTGCTGGGAAAGGCTGGAGCATCAGGTCGACTCGTCAAATGGGCCGTGGAGCTTGGGGAATTTGAGATAGAATACACATCCCGAGCTACGATTAAGGCCCAGGTCTTGGCCGACTTTGTTACAGAAATGACCCAACCTGAGCAAGAGAAGGAAGAAGACGAAAAAGTATGGCTCTTACACGTGGACGGATCATCTACGCAGAATGGGAGTGGGGTAGGCATAGTACTTACCACACCTGAGGGAGATCAATTGGAATACGCCGTCAAATTTGAATTCAAAGCAAGCAACAACGAAGCCGAATACGAAGCATTCATCATGGGGCTGAAAATGGCAATCAAAGGAGGTGCCAAGAGCTTAATAGTGTACTCAGATTCGCAACTGGTTACCAAGCAAATCGAAGGAGCCTATGAAGCCAAGGAAGAGAGTATGGTCAAGTACCTGAAAACCGTAGAGGCACTGCGAGGACATTTCCACAAGTTAGAAATTTATCAAATACCCCGAGCTGAAAATACCAAAGCTGACTACTTGTCCAAACTGGGCAACTCAGTCGCTGACTGTCAAACCCGGAGTATTACCATCCAAGCTCTAACCAAACCTAGCACCGAGCAGGAAATCTTGCAGATAGAGGAAGGCAAAGATTGGGGAACAGAGATAATTCAGTATCTCACAAAGGGAACCCTACCTGAGGAAAGGAAGAAGCGACAACAGTTAGAGACTCGTACTGCCAGGTTCGTCATGATTGATGATATGCTATACAAGAAATCATTCGTACACCCCCACCTGAGGTGTACTTCGAAATAAGAAGAAAATTATATATTAAGGGAAATACATGAAGGGGATTGCGGTAGCCATATAGGAAGAGCAGCCCTAGCTGGGGAAACAGTACGGGCCGGTTACTTTTGGCCAACCTTGAAGGAAGATGCAGCCAACCTGGTAAAAAAATGTGAGCAATGTCAGAAACATGCCGGTCTCATTCATCAACCGGCGGAAGCAATGCGTTCCATGAGTTTTCCTTATCCCTTCGCCAGGTAGGGGATGGATATTGTAGGCCCATTTCCAATAGCAAAAGGCCAAAAGAAATTCTTATTGGTACTAGTCGACTACTTCAGCAAATGGGTAGAAGCTGAAGCCTTAGCCCGGATCACCGAGGCAGAGGTCATCTGTTTCCTTTGGAAAAACATTATCTGCAGGTTCGGTATACCAAGGGAAATCGTGGTAGATAACGGAAGACAATTCAGCGGGACCAAGCTAAGGAGGTGGTGCGAAGAATTAGGAATCCAGCAGCGATTCAGTGTCGTTGCCCACCCTCAAACAAATGGCCAGGTCGAGGTAACCAATAGAATAATAGTCCAAGGTCTAAAGACCAGGTATGTCCACCAACCATCTTGAAAAGCCCTTACATTTTTTTTCTTCACATTCTTGTCTTAGTCAGTTTGTTTATTTCTACAACTCATTTTTCTAATAAGTTCGCGTGATTACCCAAACCTCGGTCCCAAAGACTGGAGGGAGCGGGTGGGAATTGGGTAGAAGAATTATTACCAGTACTATAGTCATATCGTACTACCCCAAAGTCCACTATAGGGGAAATCCCATTTCATTTAGTGTACGGAGCTGAAGCCGTCATACCCACGGAGATCAGAGTGTCGTCCCATCGGGTAAGATACTTTGAGCCGGAGCAGAACGAAGAGAGGCTAAGGGATGAGCTGGAATTAATTGACGAAGTCAGAGACAAGGCATGCTTAAGGATCGAGCAATACAAGCAGCGTATCATGAAGGCTCAAGGAACAAAAGTGAAGGCCAGATCTGTCCAGGTGGGGGACCTAGTGCTGAAGAGGGTAAATGCGGTACGAACAGTGAAGAAATTGGACCCTAACTGGGAGGGCTCCTACAAGGTTACCAAGGCATTAGCTGGAGGAGCTTACGAGCTGGAAGACTGGGAGGGTAGGCCACTCCCTCGCCCGTGGAATATGCAGAACCTAAAGAAGTTTTACGTGTAGCTGCAAGGGTTGCACTATTCCTTTTATTCTCATTTTTAACTTTTGAATTGTTTTTGTGTCGTAAGAAAAACTTAAGTTTTCCTAATAATCCTTTTTGGAAGTGGTGATCATTGTGACTTTCAGGTACGAGAATTGTCAAGCCTTCTTTGCAGGGCCACATGCAAAGCTCCCAATGAAGTAAGATTTTATTTTCAAAAATGCAAGACTGAATTGTACCTATATGTAAAGTATGTATGATAAATTGTGGAGTAAAGGGTTGCTGGTGCAATGGAGGTAGTCGGAGGTTAAGACTGTACCATCTGGGTGGGGACCCGGATCTGTCTAGGCAGGGATAATTTGCCTACAGATCAGACGGTCTCTAGGCCAGGGAGAAATAAGGAAGGGTAGATCCTCGGGAACATTTACGGGGCTACCCTAAGGAAGACCGGGGTTTGGAGCGACAAGGAGAAAGGGGTAGTCATAAGGTTGGAGAAAGAATAAGGGGGGAAGGCACAGAGAATGTGGGACATAAGGTAGGATACCTTCGGTATGGGCTGGCCACCCTAGCCCGTTAAGGAATATTTTTGGACGGAGGGAAGAAAAAGGGAATATAAGGCAGGAGGTAAATTCAAGTCTCCACGATTGTACGCGCCTAGTGACGGGTGTTCGATCCCGTGTGCAAGTCTCCACGATTGCACGAAGGTGGTACAAGTCCCCACGAATGTACGCACCTGGAAAAGGGTGTTTGATCCCGATGCAAGTCCCCACGATTGCATAAGAAAAAGATAAATGCAAGTCCCCATGATTGTATAGTGACAATACAAGTCCCCGCGATTGTACGTGTCAGGAAATTACTAAGAAGTTGACGGAGGTGATGATGCAAGTCCCCACGATTGCAACAATTTGTGGACCACCTGACCCAGCTGGGGCTATAGCTCAGTGTAAGTCTGGTGGGTACCACCTGAGAACTAATGCATTTTTGTTTTTGTTTTCCTGTGAGGAATGGTAGATAAAGGGTCCTACCCAGATTCTCTGAGGACATGTTTGTGTTAACAAGAAGGAAGGTACGATTGTAATATTTTCATAGAGGTGCCCCTCAATCGAGGTATGGTCGTGATAACTTAATTCGTTATTTGTCCTAGTGATTATCTCGTGGTAATTCAACAGTAAGGTTAGATCATTCCTTGATTAAATTTGTGCAAACAATTACTCTTAAGATTTTCTTTTATAAGACATAGCAGGTACACCATATGCAAGATGGACATCACACATCTCAAAACAATGTAACAAACCAGGAGGTAAAAGTTCAGCATAACATGCATAGAAATAAAAGACGTCAGCAGCCCAAACCTGGGCAGAAACAGTAAAGCAAGCGACAATTTGTCCAAGGGCAACACAGGCCCATCACAAACATCAAAAACAAAAAGTGTTTCAAAATACTAGGTGTTAGGAATTTCATGTTAGATGTTTTGATGATGACAAATAGGACTTCATGTTAGACCCCAAGAAATGTAAAGTATAAAAGCTTTCATAGAACAAATATGTAAGCGCCTGAAAGATCGTGTTTTTACACTAGACTTGTATTTTTATAGAGTTTAGACTAAGAATGTGATACTAAATCACTAGAAGAATTCTGCATGAGCCTACCATGTGATGAAGTTGAAGATCAAGCGTCTGAAGAAACAGTAAAGATAAAGATTAGTCTCAAGCGTCCATCAAACGCTAAAAGACTATTCCGGGTTACGAACTCAGCGCTCAAGATTTGTTATGGACCTTAGACCAAGTACTTAACACTAAGTCAATGATAGAATTCTGAGTGAGTCTATCAAAGATAAAGTGAAAGGACAAGCGTCTAAAGAATCGGGCAAAGATTGTGACCTCTCTCAAGCGTCTGATTAACAAAGAAGACTACTTTCAAGAAGCCTAAACTCCAAAGGCTCAAACGCCTAGTTCTCCAAGCGTAACCTGAAGATTCAAACCCAAGTTATCAAAGATGCATGAATCAACGGAAATTATTCCCAAACGGAAATAAAACAAGATGCATCAAAAGTCGGATAAGTGCTATTAAAATATAAGCACTACAACTTATGGGCAAGCCATATCTTTGACCTAGACTGTCAGATTTATGAAACCAAGACCATGCCTAACCAATTAAATATACCCAAAGTTAGGATTGTCAGAACTCATGGAATGTTTAGGGAAACGAGACTCCAATCGTGTCCAACGGACAAAATCTCATAACAATCTATAAATAACCTTTTCAGCAAAAGGGACAAGAGAGACAGATATAGAAAAACATCTGGACGCAAAAAAAAGAAAAGGGGTCCAAAACGTTGCTGAACTGTTTTAAAAGAAAAGCTTATACACTCCAGAGCCGAAACCCTTTAAGCTTTCTCAAATACATTCCTAGACAGTCACTTATATCTCAAACCTCTTTTTAAGAAGAACCTACACTGCCATTGAGATATCTCCAAGTTGTTTGAACTTTCCAAAAACAAACAAACCCGTGATCAAAACCATCAACACCTTTCATCTGAGTGAGAAAGCTTGTTGACTTACGAGCAATATTTTTGTGTAAAAGAAGCTTGTTGAAGTTGATCTCTATTGGAGCTGAAATCTGTGTGACCAAGGAGTTCCAAGATCAAGCGTAACTTGCACCATTTCTGAGTGAAAGAAGCAAAGGGATAGAAGGTCTTTAGTGGAGCTGAAATCTGTGTGACCAAGGAGTTCCAAGATCATATCCAATCTCCCTCTATCTTGTAGAAGTCTTTGTGTGACTCTTCGATAATCATCATAGTGGAAAACCTCTCTGATAAAAGGAGAAGAAGGACGTAGCTGGGATTACATCACCCAGTGAACCTTACAAATATCTTGTGTCATTTACCTCTTTAAGCATTCATTGTTTTACTGCTTTACTATTCATATTGCATACATTCTGATAAAGTTTTAAAACAACTAAGCGACTACTTTTGATTAACAAACCGAACGCTAAGCTATAAAATACTTCCGCTGTGCTAACCCTGATTTAGTGACTAAACTCTGCCCTACTTTGGTAAGCGTTGAAATCACCAAGTCTAAGTTAATTTTTCCCAAGCGCCTGAAACTAGCGCTTAAGTCATTATCTCTCAAGCGCCGCACCCAGCGCTCAAAGCTTTCCGAGCGTTCAAATACTTCAAAGTGATACGAATTTTTAGAAGTCGAAAAAGACTTCAGGGTCTATTCAACCCCCTCCCCCCTTCTAGACCCTTTCATATACCACTTGGGACCAACACTAGGGCTACATATGCCCGCCAAAAACAAAGTCTTAAAGCAAAAAACATCAACTCTTTTTCAAGGCTCTGCCGGGAAAGCAACCTGGATATCACCTCCCGCACCACCGGGAGAAGTGGCCTCAGTTGAAGTCTTAGCGCTGCCCTCCGCTGGATCTAGCGATTCAACAACCGGGCGGTCTGCGGCTGGAGGAGGGGATGGACCTGAAGAAGCTGGATCTGGAGCAGCCATGGCCTCAAGAAGGGCTGCGTCACAATCCAGAAAGTCGGCAGAAACCCCTTCAGGAGGAAAGCCTTTCGCCTTGAATTGAGCCACGCATCCTTCGAAGCCCTTGACAAAGAACCCGAAGATCTTGTCGTCTGTAAGGCGCTCAAATTCTTTGGAGGCAAGAAAGTCAGCCTTGAACTTGGCAACCAGGGCTTGACCCTCTTCAGATGATGGCAACTCGGCTATCCATGTCTCGTGCGCCTTGAGTAGAGTGCCCTTCAGAGCGGCGTCATGTGCAATCTCCATATCCGAAAGGGTCACCTCCAGCTCCACCTTCTTAGCAAATAGCTTGTTAAAGTCCTTTTGAAGAGCCTTCAGCTCCCTGTCCTTGCTGGAGCAATGATCCCGGACCTTTTTGAGTTGTTCCTGGGCTCGGTTTAGCCTCTTCTGCAGATCCTCCACCTCCGTGCCCTTGTAGGCATCCAGCAAAACTTGACCCGCCAGCAGCATACACTACAGTACATTTTTATACAATGAGTCATAACCAACAAACATGAAAACACATAATCAAGCCACGCACGAAAGGAATCGTATTACCTTAGGGAAAATCAGTGTCGCGGCTTCAGACCTCTTCCAGGAAGACATGCTCTCCAGGTAGTGGCGGTCCGTGGAATTGGGAAGCCTCTGCAAGAAGTCCACCATAACTGAAAGTTCGTTGCTGGATAGAGCAGAAGTAGGAAGATCGGAAGCCCTGGACCTGGTTCGAGAAGCCAGCGGATCTGAAGTCTTGAGGGGCAGGTCCGGTATCATCTCACGGATGGCTATACCCGAGCCGCCACGTTTGGGAGGACGTGCACTGGAGGGAGTCTCGGCAGCCATGGGTCTTTTGCCAAGGACCTTCTCCTGGTTGGGACGTGACTTGGAAGAACCACCCTGACCTGAAGGAGGAGAAGTCAAAGATGGAGTATCCTGAGGCGTCGACGGGGGTGGAGGAGGTAGAGCTGGTTCTTCTGAAGGAGGGCGCTGCCTCCTGCGGCTTACAAACTCCCGGGCACATGCAAGATCCATCAATTTTTCTGCAAATACGACCAAATAAAATAGGGGTCAGCATAAGATATGAAGAAACGAAGCGAGTCAAGCAAGAAAGAACAAGCCGAAAGCACTACCTATGGTGGCACCTCTCAGGTCAGCCCCCACAGGGCTATAGCTAAAGTGGTGTAACAGGCGAATGTCAACAAGCTTATTCATAAGGCGGGGAGAGAAATTTAAAAAATGCACCACCTGACGGTGGTATTCAGATAACTGACGAGGGGTAGGATGGTATTCCTCTAAACTCCCCAAAAATGCTCGGCGAAAGCCCTATACCACACCTGGGGGCGGGGCAATGTAGAAAAAGTTATTCTTCCATTGCTTGTCCCCAAGGCGACCAGAAAGAAAAATAGCAGAACCTCGGGAGGTCAAGTAAAAAACCTCACTATCCGCAACACTAGAACAGGGATGGAAGATAGTATAAAAGAACTCGGTTGTGGGCTCGATACGGTGATAACTAAGAAGAACGGCAAAACTAGCTATCATCTGAATAGCGTTAGGTGCGAACTGATTCAGCGGAATGCCATACCTATTGGCTACGGAAACAAAGAAAGGTGGAATGGGGAACCTAAGACCTGCTCTCAGGAGGGCCACATGAAAACAAGTGTGCTGTGAAGGAGGACGATGGGCTCTATCCTAGGGAGAGGGAACTATTATCGAGTAGTCATCAGGAATGCCGTATGTACGACAAAGGTTTCTCAATTTTTTCAGGTTGAAGGAAGAGGGAGTCTCGTCCCAATAATTAGGGTTTGGCTCTTCTCCCTCCCCTAATTCAAAATTAGAGGGGTGTGAACCATCACCCCCTGAAGAAGCCCCAGCCCCAACACTTGACAACGGAGGTACAGCATCAGCATCCCGACCGTCGGATTCAGTATCCGACGAGGATAATTCTACAAAATTCCGACCACCCAAAGCAGGAGATTCATCATACAAATCTCGCACAAAAGAAGAGGTATCCCCCACCGAGTCATGATCTAACAAACCCGGGGAATCCCTTTGGTTTTGAGAGTCTGACCCCGAGTCGCTCGACATTTTTTCATAAAAAAGGGGAAGGGGAACAGAGACAACAAACAGAAAAATAGCAGCAAGCACAGAAAACAACAAAGAACAACACAAGATAAACAAATAAGAGAGAAAAAGGAGAAAAGGTAATACCTAAAGAAGGGGCGGAGAGCGCGGGAGAAAACGGCTGAAACAATGGGGGAAGGATGGAAGAAAACTCTGAATTTAACAATTAACACACAGAGGACGGAAGGAAATGAAATCTCAAAGTTTTGGCAAGTTACCTTTTTGAATTTTAATTTTCGAAAATAAACCGAAAATAAATAAGGAAAGAGCGGGCTCTAACCTGGGTCGTACACGTGTGCCAAGATCAACGGTTGCCAGGATAGGAAGATGGCGGCCAAAACTGACAAAGGCAATGAGTGGCGCAATTTTCCAGGAGTTACCTTCATAACTGCAATCATGGGAAAATGTAACTGTCGCGTCAGGAACAGGATGTCACCCGGAGACGCACCTGAAATAGGAACCTCACTTGAGAATAAAGTCCATATCTGAGAAGAATCCCCACGCAGCCTTTTCTTTCCAAGCAGTTCGAAAAATTCATGCAGCTCGACCCAAAGAACTATCCTTTCTCAACTCACGCAGCTTGACTATGTCAAACTGCGGAGTTAGGGGGGACTATTGATGTGAGTCGAAATAGGCACTTGGGCCAAGCTGTCAGCCCAACACAATTAAGGGCCCAAGCCCAACAACGTAACAGGCTACAACTCCTTTAGAAGACATTATAGCCAGGTCCGACCTTCCGGAGGTTCGTCCTATACCAGGTGCAACATTCTATATAAGGCAGTCCTGGAGACAAAGAGCAGACAAGGATCAATTAGGGATGCACTTACCATATCCGGACCTGCGGAGATCACTCTAACCGACCTGCCAATTATACCATAAAGGAGATGGCTCAAGTTGGAAGGATTACGATTTGTTCTACTTTCCATTGTATATTTAGAATAGTTGACTTACCTTATTGGTCACCCCATCACAAAATTGTATATATATCAACTCCAAACACTAATAAAGGATCGACTCTTTTACCCCGTGGATGTAGGTCATAATATTGGCCGAACCACGTAAATATCTCATGTTCTTTACTTACAACCCGTGCTTTATATCATATTTTCATATCATATATCGCATATTAATCATTGGTGTGCTTCCCACACACATCAGGGTTGTTTTTCGGAGGCAGCGGAACAACAAACCAAGTACCATTTGAGGAAAGAGCATTCATTTCAACTTGCATGGTGTCATGCCAAACCTGATATTTCATAGCCTCATGAAAATTTGCAGGTTCACGAGTTATAGTAGTGAGATAAGTAACATGCTTGGAATTAAAACGGTCATATGTGAGGAAACTAGTAGTAGGATGAGATGTGGAGTTTACCGAACCTACAAGCGTAGAGGTTAATTGGAGACTAGGTGTAGTCACCTGATAGTCTTTTAGAAAAGCAGGCCTCCAAGATTGACGTGTAGTGCGCCTAGGAACAATGTGAGGGATGAGAGTAGGAGTTGTGGAGGTAGAAGGTTCCGGTTGTGTGGGTATTGGATTATCTTCAGGTAGAACATGATAAGTGGATAGAGTAATCGAGTGTGATGGTGTAGACGATGCAAATGGGAAAACGGACTCATGAAAAATGACATCCCGAGTAACAAAAGTTTTATGCGACTGTAAGTCATAAATTTTATAACCCTTTTGGCCGGGAGGATAACCTATAAAAACCCCAGGAGATGCGCGGGCATCAAACTTATGGTTAGGTTGTAAGTTTTTGGCGTAACAGAGACATCCAAAGACACAAATGTGATCATATGAGGGTATTTTGGAAAAAAAGAAGTTCATGTGGTGTTGTTCCATGGAGAACTTTAGTGGGTAGACGGTCGATAAGGTATGTAGCAGTTAAGACACAGTCACCCCAAAAACGCAATGGAAGGTGTGATTAGAAACGCAAGGCTCGTGCAACATTTAGGAGATGCCGATGTTTTCGTTCAACTACTCCATTTTGTTGGGGTGTTCCAACACAACTAGATTGGTCAACTACGCCTAATTGCTGAAAAAAATAAATGTGTGGCTTCATTAAAAAATTCCTACCACTATCAGAGCGAAGCTGCTTTATGGTTTTATTAAATTGTGTTTGGATCATGCGAAAAAAATAAGGAAGTATAAAGTTAGTATCCGATTTTAAATGAATGAGAAAGGTCCATGTACAACGAGAAAAATCATCAACCAACATAAGAAAATAACGTGCTCCAAATAAAGTAGGGATACTATATGGACCCCAAACATCGACATGTAATAAATCAAAGCAAGAAGTGGTAGAGATGGTACTAGTTAAAAAAAGGTAATCGGGTAAACTTTGATAAAGGACAAATAGCACATATATGATTAGAATTTAATTTGTTGTGTGGGTGCAAGAAAGTACTATCTATTAAGTGAGCAGGGTGACCAAGTCCCCAAGGCCACAAATTGAATGGAGTTGATGTGGTAGATGCAACACTAGCAGTCTTTAGATAAAACTCCACAAAATAAAGACTATCACGTAAATGACCCGTTCCAATCACCTTCTTCGTGTGTAGGTCCTGAAAAACATAGTGGATGCAGGAAAAAAGGACAGAGATGTTAATTTGTTAATGGATAGTAAATTAAACTGAAATTTGGGAAGAAATAAAACATCTGAGATAAGGTAATCAAAAAAGATAAACACGATGCCAACATGGATTGCAAATACAATGGTATTATTTGGTAAGGTCACAAGACGAGGTGGATCGCAAATTGTGTAATTAAGGAACAAAGACATATCAGAAATCATGTAGTCACTGGCACCTGTGTCAATAATCCAAGCAATGCTATTTGTTCTAAAACTCGTAAAACAATTTGGTGTACCTGCAAAATTTGAAAGTGGGCTAGTTTTACCAGGTTGAATGAGCGCCAATAGTTGCAAAATTTGCTCCGGCGTCAAAGTACGACTACAGACTGAGGACGCTACCGGATTAGATGCAACGGATTTAGATTGAATAGTGGCAGCAGTGGTAGGGAAACGTGATTGGCTGGTGTTGTGATGTATAGGCTGGGAAGGTATGGAGTGGCTTGATGATCAGTTGTGATTTTGCTTCAATTCTGGGTGCAAAATCCAACAACGGCTATTACTGTGGCCATCTATGTCACAATGATATCAATGTGGTTGATTGTGCCTAACAGAGGTTGTATAAGATGGCATAACGTGAGGTTGGGTAGCATCGTTATTGTCGAGCTGTTTGGTCATCATGGCTGAGTGTTCAGAAGAGAGTACGTGGGTATTCACACGACGTTGTCGGTCCTCGCACAATAACATGGAGTGTGCTTGTTCAACAGTAGGAAGTGGATCGGTCATTAAGATCTGGCTAAGGATTTGTGTGAAGGACTCATCCAAGCCATTCAAAAATTCCATTAGTCGGTCAGTTGCATGATTAATATTAAGATCTTTAAGTGGACCACATGAACATCTAGGATGAGTGGTATATGAATCAAGTTCATCCCATAAAGAATTCAATGTAGGGTAATGATCTGAGATCGAATTTGTACCTTTTTATGGTTGAAGATTTCTTGGTGAAGTTCAAAAATTCTAGAAATATTTTTTTCAGAATACCGTACACGAAGATCGGTCCAAACCTGATGCGTTGTTTCTGCCCAAAGAATGCTGGACCTGATTGAGGCTTCGGTTGAATGAAGGAGCCATGAATGAACCATCCGATTGCAACAATTCCAATAAGAGAGAAGAGTGGACTTCTCATTGGGCTTGCTAATGGAGCTGTGGAGGAAGCCTAATTTATTTTTGTCTTCAAGAGCCAACTGGACGCCTCGACTCCAAGTTGGATAGTTATCGCCATTGAGAAGAGGGGTTACAAGAATTTGGCCAAGTTGACCGGACGGGTGTAGGTAATATACGGAGTAGAGGTCAATGGTAACAATGTTGTTATCGGTGGTGGAGTTTTTTGTTGTCATGGCTGGAAAAAGAAAAAAATGTCAACTATGGTGGCTGGTGGTGAACTGGTGATTATTAGGACCAAAGTAGGCTGATACCATGCAGAAAAAGCATGGGAAATTCTGGCCCGCTCCCGGCTCGGCCAAACTCATGTATATTTAATAAATAACTTACTAATTAGGGAAAATTACAGTTTTCGTCCCTGAAGTTGTAGCCAAAAACACATTTGGTCCCTCATGTTTCAGGCTCGACACATTTGGTCTCTCAACTTACAAATTTTGGACAAACGTGGTCCCTACCGTCAATTTACCGTTTAGAACTAACGGAAACCCCCAAAACATTCAAAATTAGGGTTTTTTTAAGTTTCTCAATTAAATTAATATCAAAATATATTAAAATATCCAGAAAAATAAAAAAATTGAAAATTATTTCAAATTAATTTTAAAATTTATACAGAATCTTCAACACTAAACAATGTAAAAAATATAAAAAATAATAAAATACCAAAAATAAAAAAGTGAGAAATGGGTCTTCTTCCTCACCTACCCCTGTACCTACCCCCCACCCCCAACATCAACTCTCTCGCGCACAGGTCGTCATGGCTAGCCCCACCTTCCGTTGCCGCCCTTAGTCCTTACCCCACCTCCACTCGTCGTTGCCGCCTGCTGTACACACATAGAAATATACACACATAGAAATACACACACACACAGAGAAATATACACACACAAAAATATACACACACACAGAAATATGCACACACAGAAAATGCTACACACTCATGGGTTGACCGATGAGTGGCCGTCCGTTTTGGGTACAGAAGGTGGGGAAGGTGGGTTGGAATTAATATATTATAGTTTAAAATATAAAATGTTTGTGATTTTTGCTAATTTTTCACTTGGCATGTTGGGATTTGCACATCTGTCAATTTTTTTCCAAGTTGGCAACTTTATAATCCACCTAGGCAAATTCCGTTAGTTCTAAACGATAAATTGACGGCAGGGACCACATTTGTTCAAAATTTGTAAGTGGAGGGACCAAGTATGTCGAGCCTGAAACATGAGGGACCAAATGTGTTTTTGGCTACAACTTCAGGGATGAAAATTGTAATTTTCCCTACTAATTATATGACAAGTGTAATATACTTTCCCTATAAAATACACTTGGGTGCGGCCAAGCCGGGTCTGGGCTAGAATTTTCCAAAAAGTATTTACTTTGTATTGATGTTTACATAAAGGTGTACAATGAATTTATAGGTGATAAAAATCTAGAACATGGAAAGAAAAATAAATCCCTAATTATATGTAATTGAGCTAGAATAAAGCTAAATCCCTGACTATATGTCATTAGACGAGAATTATGTTAACTAAAATCAAGCTAAGCTAAAATCATGCTAATACTTCATTTCTTTGATTTTTTTTTTTTTATTTGGTAATAACTTCATTTCTTTGATAGTACTTAATATTACTCCGTTAAAATTCATGAGAATTAATCAAAGATATGTCTAGTGTTGGAATATTTGATTATTATATTAAATTAATTAATTAAAGTCATGTCTATTAGTGAGTGGCCATATTTAATAGTCACGTCTTTTATGATTGGTGTTATTAAAAAGTTGCAACTCTTTTGACAAGAGTTGTGTCTTTGTATGGAACAACAAGTTGATTGGAAAAGGTGTCTGTTTCGTAAAAAAAAAAACTAGATTAGGGTGGATTCAACTGTGTGTTCCAAGCCCCGCGATAATTCTTATCTTAGAATTATCTTTCAACCCTCGCGCTCGAACTCGATACGTTAGGCAGTGGTTCAGAATTTAACACTTCGCCGTGTTGTTTAAATTAATTATTCGGACCGCAATTGACTGAAATATATATATATTGTCTTCGAATGACACGATAATACTATAAAAGAACAATTCAAGTACAGGTAAGAATTATTTCTCTGATACTTAAATCTTACACAAAATAATTCTATACCTACGTGAGAATCTTCCTTTTTAAAACGATGATAATGAATAGAAAACTTAGGTCAAGATACAAATTACTGTCAAATAATGAAATCTGAAAGCATGTAATCTATACCTCCATAAAAGTCTTCAATCCGTACTAGTTACAGATGAATGAAACACTGGTATAACTCCGAGACCGGATCCAACAATTCTTGAACAAATCTACACTACAAACTACTCCTACTTATATTTACGCCTACTCCTATGATAAGAGAGAAAAATAAGTTGTTCTTTGATTTTCTGTATCTCCTCTTCTCTCTCTTCTTTCCCGCTTTTGTACTTCTGCGTCGTGGGCCTGCTTCTTCAACCGTCGAGAACTACTTCCAACTTCTCTTTTTAAAAATCCTTTTGTTTTGGCGGGATATTATTGTCGGACCTTTGACTCTAGCTTCATCAGACCTGGTTTATTGTCATTACAATGGGCTTAGCCTTTTAAACTTTTGGGCCCATTAATCGCTGTTGGGCCTGTTCTAGGTCTTTCACTTTGGGCCTTCTTAGATCTTTCAACCCATTTTATTTTCAGCGTAAACAAATGCCTCCCTAAAGTATATGAACGTTTCGAGTTCATGTACATTAATGTACACGTCTCCTTATTAATCATCGTTTTGTTTCAAAAAGGTTCGTGTATGATATGACGAACGTGTTCGTTCCTTTTCCCGGCACGTTTTCGTGATCAGGGTTTTAACACCTCCCTTCTTTCTTATTTACGTCATCTTTCTGTAAGAGCCTCTTCGTATTTTTAAACGGGTAAAAAAAACAACGATTGAAATTTCCCTCTTCCTGTTCTGCATAGAAGTGTCTTTTCGTGATCGAACACCTAGAGCCCTATAAATATCTTGTTCCTTTTCTTAACCATCACTATCATTCTTCACTTTATTTTCTCTCTCCAACTATTCATCATCTTCCTTCTTTATTTTTTCTTCTTTTCGAAAATTCCTTCTTCTTCGAAATCCCCTTCCATTTCTTCTCGACAACCTTCTCGTTTTCAAGTATGTCTAACTCTCATGCTATTTCGCATCTAGTTGCTCGAGCAACTCTTTTGGGTAGCGAAGATGCCCAAGATCTCTATCAAATCATCAAGAACTTCGAGGCTTATTACAGTGATGTGAAAATTTCGACTCTAGGGTCTACACATATAATACCGCCTTGGGTTCGCGATCGCCGGGGTCAATCTATCAACCATGTTGGGCTCGGGCCCCGATTTCAACCCAAGGCATTCGAATCTTCTGAATATGGTATTCCCGATTTACTCGGTACTTGGCCCGCTTTGGAGGGTGATGCCCCTCTTTTTCAATGTAAGGTGGAGGACAAATATGAGTGGACGAATAAGACCAAACCCATCAATGGATGGATCGGAGCCATCGATGCATATCCTTGGTTCGAAAAGTTGCATCATCTTCATAACAAATGGGAAGGTAACCGAATTCTTGGGCTCATTCGAATAGCCTGTTACCCAATTATCCCTTTCGAGCAGGTAACAACAGATGCTCTTGCGTATTCTTGGCATTCTTCGTATAATTGTTTTGTATTACCTCATGGTTTTCAAACAATTACGTTGGAAGATGTTGCTCTAATTACTGGCCTTTCCCCTATGGGTATAAGTCTTCCTACGGATGAGCCTTTGCCTAACTCTCGAGCTCTCTTATTAGCCTCCGAAACTTGGCTAAAACATCATGGTAAATCAAAAGGAGCGAATATTGCTTATACCGCCTTAGTCAAGTTCTTTATTAGTTGTGATGACCCACCTACATCTTTCGAAGAAGTCTTATTTTTGAATTTTATCTTTTCCCGGCTGTTTATGAATGCCGGTTGTGTGGTGAATAAAACATTTTTCACTTTGTCTGCTAATATTGCCATCACTATGGGACCCATCGAGCTAGCTCCATTAGTGTTATCTCACTCTTATCGTATGATGTTTAATTTGAACAATGACCCTTCGAATGCTCATAAATTGTCTGGCCCCCTTTGGTTATTGACATGTTAGTCTTTTTTATATTATCCCGAGTTGTTAAATATCAGGACTGTACAATCGTTCGAGAAATCGATTGATAAACGACAGTCTTCGAAAAAATCCTCCAATTTCCGACTCGAGCCGGTTTCGAAATGGGTTTGCTACGGGGAGGCCGCTATAAATTTATTAGTTCCGCTCGAGAAGGTGTCGTACCTCGAAGTATTAAGCGCTATTTATAATCCGCTCTATGTTTCCACATGGTGTCCTTTTTTCGAGACAAGGCATGACCAAGCCCAAAGTCATTGGTCTCATACTGCCCTACCCGATTGGATGCGAATGATTGATTCGCTGGACTCCTCCATAGATGATCACCCCTACTGGAGATCTATCTTGTCATCCCGAGACTTACTTTATGCAGACAATGTCCCCGGAGTTGAAGTTTACAATCCTCAGGTACTCTAATATATTTTGAGTATAAATATACTAAACTTTATTGCTTTATAACTTGTACTTCGAGTATACCCGGTGTCGAACATGTTCAGTTTCGAGCATGTATCTTTCCATGCTTAATTTCGAACATTCTGGACCTTTTCGAGCATGATTAATTACGAGGGTGGCTCTTTCGAGCATACTTGATTTCGAGCACAACTTGATCTCGAGTATGCTTGATTTCGAGACTTGATTTCGAGCATGCTTGATTTCGAGCATGCTTCTTTCGAGCATACTTGATTTCGAGCACAACTTGATCTCGAGCATGCTTGATTTCGAGCACAACTTGATCTCGAGCATGCTTGATCTCGAGCACGCTTGATTTCGAGCATGCTTGATTTCGAGCATGCTTGATTTCGAGCATGCTTCTTTCGAGCATGTCTGATTTTGAGCAAGCAGTTCGACGTTTCGAGTTTTGTTTACACCCTCCTTATTTCGCAACTATGTTCGCGGCAATTTGGTGTAACTCAATGCTTTTCTCTGCCATTTCTGGGCACCATGAATCATCCTTGGTCAAGTAGGCAATTTCATATTGCGAATCATCAAAGGGCCAAAGTTGAAGCTCTTATTCGGGGTCAAGCTTCTTGTCAGATTCCGCCGGGTTTTGTTCCTATTTTTTGTAGAATTATCCGAGTCGAAAGGTGTTTCGCAGACTTTTGGAACAAAGTTTTGATGCGCATTTATTCGAGACCAATCATCCGAAAGCAGATTACAGACATCACCAGAATGTTCGCTGGCACGGTGGACATGGCTCATCTTTCGAATCTTTTATCGAATCAGGTAACTTTCATATACTATTATAATCTTCGACTACAATAGTTAGGATTCATTCTGATACTTTTTCTTACAGGATAATGATTACATCATTCCTTATGATTTAACTTTGGGGTGGAGATTTGAGCGAGACAACCCCAAGTCCGAGAAGCGGCGGCACTGTCTCAAGCTCTTCGAGACTCATCTGTTCCGACTAAGCCATTTTTCATCCCTACTCGCGTTACTCGAAAACGAAGTGCTCTTACCATCCGGGAGCCTGCATCTTCTATTTCTCGAGAAGTACCCCCTCGAATACTTAATGAAGAAGAGAAAGAGCAAGATGACGACGATGCAGCTCAATACGCTCTTCAACCCAGATCCAGGAAACGCCTACGTATGCAAGAAGCTTCCGGTGAATCAAGTAACTATTCAGATATTCTTAGCTTTCATTCATAAATTGTAGGCTAATTCTTCATTCGATATTTGCTTATTCATATTTCTCGTGCAGGCTCTTCGAGTGAAGCTGTTGATCTTGAAAAGGAGACGCCGGTTATTGGGGCTGGTGTCGAAGATATCCTCGAACCCATTCTTGAAGAGGGTTCATCCGACTTTGACCCCCGACCGTCTTCGCCTATCCTCGAAGATGTTTTACCTGATTCTGAGACTCATCGAGACCCAATCGAGACAGATCATTATTCAGGTATATTTTTTTTTTTTGAAAGTATCATATATTCCCTTGAATTGGTTAACCCCTTTATGATTTTCTCGCGTTGTATAATCATTAATGGGCTTTTGTTACTCTACCCTGTCTTGATATTTTTTTTTTTTAGAAAACTTATCCAGTGACACTTTCGAGAGAGCAGACCCCAGTTCCGAGATTACCACAGGCACTGCTCCCAACCTCTCGAGATTTCTTTCGTCAGGTAAGACAATTTATCATGTCCACACTTTATATTTAGGCAGATTTTTAACAACCTAATTATTCATTTTCCTGAATAACCTTGTTCCTCGATCCTCCAGGCATGCCTAATATACCTTCTTCAGTGCGATTCTCAATTGGTACTACAGCGGGAATATCCACCATTGTCATGGACTCTGCTATTTTTCACAGAATTGGCATGAACCTTGCTCTCGGATCGCAATTTCGGCCTACCCTGGATTCTCCTCTTTCCTCTTCAGTACGAATAGAAGAGGTTGCTAATATCTCTCCGTTGGCTATCTCACCTAGTCCGGTCATGGACCCTGGACCTTCAAGCTATACCATGGCCCTTGCTACCCCGGCTGAAGGTATAGATTTATTTCGTCGAAATGCACAATGTTCTATTTCATTATGGTGTTTGACATACTAACTTCGTGATTTTCTTTCTTTCAACAATGTAGCGCCGACCGTATTTTCTCAAGTCGCTTTAAACGAAGCCCTTATGGCATAAGGCATAATCTCAATGATCCTCATTTATTGTCGGAACTTCGTTTCCTTCTTGATGAAGCGGCTTCGAGAATGGCTAGTACTTGGTTGCCTCTGTTCCAAGCCGCTCGTGAAGTTTTCGAGAATAGCCTTGTTCGCCTTCACTCTTTAGCGGATCAGGGCATCAACCCTTTTACCGAAGCCGTTTCTTCGAGTCACACCCAACAACTAAATCAACTTCGTGGCCAGGTCACCATCTTAGAAGGTTCCCGTGACAGTTACATGGCTCGAGTTGTTGCTCTCGATGCCCAGATTGCTGATCTCCAACTTGAACGGGATCGCTTAGTTCAATCTGCCAATCAAGTCAACGAGAATATCTCAACTCTGAATGACCAGATTGCAGCTCTATCACTTGAACTTGAAGAAATAGCCAAGCCTGCCGTCCTCGAAAGGGATGCCTTCGATTCATCGTTAGATGTTTTGTCAAACTCGTTATTTTTTCTTCAATCTTAGTACATTTTCGAATGATGCTACTTTTTATATTTTGTTATTGTAAAAATTCTTACCCGTTTCGGGTAAACTTTTAAATATAATGGTTTCGTTTTCTTTCCATATACTTGGTGTATACTTTTTTAAGTATCTCGCGTTAATGTTTTCCATATTTATCTCCATTCGTCCATTGGAGTTCAAAAGCATTCCCAGATAATTTATTCGATATTAGAAATGGTCCTTCCCACTTAGCTGACCATTTCCCATAAAAATTGTCTTTTGATCCTTTTGGTAAAATCATTTTCCAAACTAGATCTCCTACATCGAAAGATCTTGCGTTTACTTTCTTATTATAACTTCTTTCAATTCTACTCTTTTGAAATTCTATTTGTTGCAATGCTTGTATTTGCAAGATTTCATGATCTAGTTTTTCGATATTCATGTTTTCGGTATATTCTTCGGCTGAAAGTCTTGCTTGTTCGAGTATTCATCTAGACTTGATATTGATCTCCAAAGGAATTACTGCTTCATGTCCATATACTAATTGGAAAGGAGATATCCTAGGCTGTCCTTCTTGATTGTCCTTAACGCCCAAATCGCGTCGATTAACAATCGTGCAATTTCTTGGATTCTGGCTTATCATTTTCGAGACGCAATTTTTGATTAATTTATTCGACATTCAGCTTGGCCATTTGCTGGGCATAATAAGGTGTCGAATTGATTAATCTTATTCCGAATTGTTCCAAAAATTCGAGTATTTCTGTACTATTAAATACTCTAGCCTGATCGAAAGTTATGGTTTCTGGAATACCAAATCTGGTAATAATATACTCCTTAATGAACTCGACCACTTGTTTTGAACTTATACTTTCGAAAGGTTTAGCCTCAATCCACTTGGTAAAGTAATCGGTGGCTACTTATATGTATTTATGCTTTTTTGATGAAGCTGGTTTAATTTCTCCGATTATGTCCATGGCCCACCCTCGAAGTGGCCAGGGTTTTATTATGGAATTTAAACCTACGGTCGGTTGCCTTAAAATTTTTCCATGTTTCTGACATTGCATACATCCCTTCGCATAATTTATACAATCTCGCAAGATAGTCGGCCAGTAAAAACCATATGTTTGTATCAACCATCTCATTTTTTGTCCTGACTGATGGGCTCCACATACCCCTTCGTGGGTTTCTGCCATTATAACTAATGCATCCTCTAAATCGAGACATTTTAACAAAACCCCTTGAGGATTCTTCCTATATAATTCTTGCCCATCATAAAAATAATGATGTGCCATCAACTTTAGCTTATTCGAAAATGTTCCCCTAGCTGGGTCTTGGAGATATTCGATGATCTCAGAACGCCAATCTTGTTCCCCTTTAAGAATATCTACTTTGTGTACTCGAGCTATTCTCTGCTCAAAGGGTAGGACCACCTTGGTTTGAGTTGGATAACTGACTCAAACATATTTGAATCGACCTTATATCCCGACGCTAACTGAGCTAAATCATTAGATATTTGATTCTCTTCCCGTGGCACATACGAGATTTCGACTGTCTCGAAACATTTGAACAACTCGTTTATTCGAGCAAAAGAAGCTATGGCTACGGGACTCACACATTTAAATATCCCCTTCACTTGATTTATTATCAACTGGGAATCTCCTTTTATTTTCACATTCTTTGCTTTCCTGTCTCGTAGCACTTCTAATCCTAAAATAAGAGCTTCGTATTCTGCTCTATTGTTAGTACAATCACATTCGATCTTCGCATACATTTTAGTAATTATTTTAGACGGAGATATTATATATATCCCGGCCCCTGCACTATCTCGAGTGCTTGACCCGTCGAAATAGAGGATCCAAGGAGCAGTACTTATGATATCAATTTCGAACTTGGTTTCCTTATCTATATATGGATGTTCCGCTAAAAAATCAGCTAAAACTTGACCTTTTACTGCTTTTTGCGGTACATAGATTAAATCAAACTGGAGTACGCTAAGACTCCACTTACTTAATCGACCCTTAACCAAAGGTTGATTTATCAAGAATTTGATGATATCGGTAGGGGATACCACTTCGATTGAGTATGCAGCAAAATAATGTCTTAGTTTGGTAGAGGCAAAAATAGGTTGAGGCACCATTTCTCCATCGTAGTATACCTTTTCTCTGCGTCATTCAAGAGTCTACTCAAATAGAATACCGCTTGTTCATAGCCTCTGCCATTTTCCTGCACTAAAAGGTATCCTATTGACATTTCCGCTGCTGATATATATAATCTTAACTTTTTCCCTTTTCGAGGAGGAATCAGCACGGGAGGCTGAATTAAGTATCTTTTGATAGCGTCGAATGCTTTATTTTGTTCATCTCCCCATACAAATTCATTTTCATCTTTTAATCGTAATAGAGGGGAGAAAGCTTCTGTCTTTCCGGCTAAGTTGGCTATAAACCTTCGTACAAAATTTACTTGCCCTAAAAAACTCTGAAGTTCCTTTTTGTTTCTTGGAGGCTTAGCTTCGATAATTTCTTTAGCTTTATTTCAATCTACTTCAATGCCTCGATGATGTATCAAAAACCCTAGAAAATTTCCAGCTTCTACTCCGAAAGCACACTTCAAAGGATTCATTTTTAAATTAAAGAGTCTCATTCGCTTAAAGGACTCGACCAAAAACTGTTTGTGCTCTTCGTAATTTTGAGCTTTAACCACTACATCATCGATGTATATCTCCAAAGACTTCCCGATTACATCATGGAAAATGTAATTCATAGTCCTCTGGTAAGTGACTTCGGCATTTTTTAAACCAAACGGCATAACCCTCCATTCGAAATTCCCTAAGGATCCTGGACACCTGAAAGCCGTTTTATGCCGATCCGCTTCAGCTATTTTCAACTGATAATACCCGGAATAGCCATCCATAAAGGACATTACTTTATGTCTAGAAGCTGCATCTATCAGTACGTCAGCCATTGGCATCGGATATTCATCTTTTGGAGTAGCTTTATTCAAATCTCTAAAATCGATGCATATTCGTACCTTACCATTCTTTTTTATCACTGGTACGATGTTAGCTAACCATTCAACGTATCGAGTTGGCCTAAGAATGGCTTCGACAACTTTTCTATTCTTCCTTAATTGCTCCCATTAGATCTTGGGACATCGTTGGTGTGATCAAGGTGTGAAGCGGGGGTTAATAGGTAGGTCATTGTCGGTTATTAGTATCAATTCGGGCCACTTCATGAGTGCGCCAAACAAATTTATTAGCCCCTCTTCATCTGCCCCATTCACAGTTTATTCTGATGCTGATTGGGCGGGATGTCCTGACACTCGTCGTTCGACTTCTGGATATTGTGTTTTTCTCGGGGATAATCTTGTGTCTTGGTCTTCTAAACGCCAACATGTAGTTTCTCGGTCCAGTGCTGAAGCCGAGTATCGAGGCGTTGCCAATGCATGTTGCTGAGCATCCTGGCTCCGTAATCTTCTTCTTGAACTTCACTGTCCTCTTCGTTCTGCCACTGTTGTTTTCTGTGATAATATCAGTACTGTTTATCTTTGTTCTAATCCAGTGCAGCACCAACGCACCAAACATGTAGAATTAGATATACATTTTGTACGTGAAAAAGTGGCTTTTGGTGATATTCGTGTGCTTCATGTACCATCCTCACACCAGTTTGCAGACATTTTTACTAAGGGATTGTCGTCATCTCTTTTTGTTGCTTTTCGTAACAGTCTCAATGTTCGGTCCCTTCCCGTTTCGACTGCGGGGGAGTGTTAGAATTATTATAGAGTTTATATTAGAATAGGTTTGTTAGTCTTTATTTCCTTATTTATTATTTCCTTGTTCACCAAGTCTTGTACTCTATATATATGTTTCAATGTTCGGTCCCTTCCCGTTTCGACTGCGGGGGAGTGTTAGAATTATTATAGAGTTTATATTAGAATAGGTTTGTTAGTCTTTATTTCCTTATTTATTATTTCCTTGTTCACCAAGTCTTGTACTCTATATATATGTTTCTATTATCAATAATACAAGTGTGGAGAATTATATTCTAACACAAACAGCATTGACTTTGTGAGGAAGTATTAAGATTTAAAAACAATTGACAAAGACTTTGTGATTTATTGCAGGCTTCTTAAAGAAAGAATTATGTTGTTTTCCTTTGACCAACATAAAAAAGAAGAAAGAAATGGATACACGCTTAATCACACTATTAACTATTAAGTTGAATTTAGGAATAATAAAATATATATATATATATATATATATGAAAGCTACGGAAACAACTTGTGAGAAATTTAAAAACAAGTGTGCAATATTATTTGGGACAATTACACACACAGACCGTCTCACTTATTTTGTAATTACCAAAACACCACTTCACCTATCGGAAATTACCAACACACCTCCTCATCAAGTCCCAAGAATGGACTTCTAAATTGTTTGATCGAAGACTTCGTAAACCAATCCATGATGAAAAGGATTTGATCCAAATGATGCAAACAGAGATTCCAGGGTTTGGTCCAGTGGTCAATGATTCAGTCATAGATTTGGAGGCACTCAGAACGATTCTTCGCTCGCGTTTTCGCTCGATGCTCGTGTTCCAACAGACTACTTCCCTGTTCAAGACTTATCAGAGATGGTAGAGATGTTTCATGTTGCAATGAAGTGCTTGTTCTAAAATACTCCTAAGATGTCTGATGTAGTGTTTATGCTAGAGAATAAAGTTTCGTAAAGGCAAACCACAACTGGCCAAAAAACACCACCGAAACAAACTGCGGAGCGCCTTCAGAATTTTTCGTCTGGGAAGACCCTAGCTAGAATCGTAAGAGATGTTTATATAGATATATAGTCTCGTGAACGTTGTTGGATACTTTTATAAATTGAGTGCATAAATTGGTTCTTTCTTGAGATGGTCCTGATGGGATATAAGTGTGGAGACAAATCAAATTATCAAAAGGAATAGCTTTGGTAGGTGGAACCAAAGATTGTTTGGTAGGTGAAACCAAAAGGTTGTTTGGTAGGTGGAACCAAGAGTTGTTTGGTAGGTGAAACCAAAAGGTTGATTGGTAGGTGAAACCAAGATGTTGTTTGGTAGGTGAAACCAAGAGTAGTTTTGGTAGGTGGAATTACTCCTATAGGAGTGAATTTCCTTCACTTCATCATCCCAAAACCGAGAGAAAAATGTAGAGAGCAAGTGTGTGTGAGTGTAGTGTATATTAGGGAAATCAATTTGTGGTAGATACAAATTGTGCTACACGGGAAACACTTGTGGGTTTTTTTTTTTCTTTCGGGGCAATACACTCTCTACCCTTGTAAAGGATCTCTCTTCATACAATCAATAAAGATGTAGTCTAGGTTGGTCCGTGGACGTAGGCAATTATGCCGAACCACGTTAAAATTCCCGTGTTGTTTATCTTCATGTTTAGGCTTGTTTTTCTTGTTTCTTGATTATTCTTCGTGCTCGGGTGCTACCATTCCTAACAACTGGTATCAGAGCCATAGGTTTGTAGATTTAGGAGACGTCTTAGATCTAGATCTATGGGGAAGTGTTTTTGGCTAAACACGGATTTTGTCGTAGGACGATGGTAGGAGATGGAAGAATAATCAAACTCGACGAATTTGTTGCAGAGGAGCACGAATTGAGGTCGTGGTGAAGCCGAAGAAGATGATGGAGGAGGTTGAGATCGGGTAGATCGTCAACTAAAGAAGAGTTATCCCGTTGAACGTTAACGAGAAAACGTTGAAAAATCGTGGTGCCAGATGCAGGGGCAGATTTGCAGCAGTGGAGGCAGGTTTATGTTGCCGGGTTGGGTAGACATGAAGCCAGTGGGAGCAGTTGCATTGCTAGGGGCAGATCCGTATAGCCGAAGGTCAAGGGGCCAGACTCGTGTTGCCAAGAGGGCGGAAGAACGAGTAAGCCAGGGACCGGAGAGGCGGAGTTATGGAGCCAAAAGCAGATTCGTATAGCCGAAGGTCAAGGGAGCAGACTCGTGTTGCCAAGAGGGCGGAAGAACGAGCAAGCCAGGGACCGGGGAGGCGGAGTTACGGAGGCATGACCACGTGGATAAACCATGAAGGCAGGAAACGGGACCAAGACAGGTTGACCGTGGATCCGGAAGTCATGGGGGCAAGATGCGAAAGCCGGGTTAGGCCTTCGCTGAGCAAGGACAAGATGCGAAGCCGAGTTAGGCAGATTCGCTGAGTCAGGGCAAGATGCGAAGAGCCGGGTTAGGCAGATTCGCTGAGTCGGGGCAAGATGCGAAAAGCCGGGTTAGGCAGATTCGCTGAGCTGGGGCACGATGCGAAAATCCGGGTTGGGCAGATTCGATAAGCTGGGACAAGATGCGAAGCCGTGTTAGGCAGATTCGTTGAGCGACGGCAAGATGCGAAAAGCCGGGTTAGGCAGATTCGCTGAGCGGGGGCAAGATGCGAAAAGCCGGGTTAGGCAGATTCACTGAGCTGGGGCAGAACGCGAAGTCGAGATAGGCAGATTCGCGGAGCCGGGGTTTTGTTGGCGGATGGATAGGACATAGCTTGTGCAGTGGGAGCATTAAGCAGATATGTGGGGGATCCGAGTTGCCATTGAAAAACCAAAGTATTGACAGATGGATCAAGACATAGCTCATGCAGTTGGCAGGGAGCAGATATGTGGGAAGATCCGAGATAGTCAATGGAAAGTCCTTGGTGTAAGGGTGTCGCGAGACAGGTTGACCAAGGTAGAAAGTCTTTGGTGTAAGGGTGTCGCGAGACAGGTTGACCAAGGTGGAAAGTCTTTGGTGTAAGGGTGTCGCGAGACAGGTTGACCAAAGCGGGAAAGTCCTTGGTGTAAGGATGTCGAGAGACGGGTTGACCAAGGTGGTTATCCTCTTGTGGGGAGGATAGCAACGAAAGTTGCAGGGTTGTGAGACATGTTCCAGGTTTTTGGGAGTAACCTATATCCAAAGGTCAGTTGGACCGAGATGGATAAGTCACGGTATTCAGGAGTTGGTTGATCACCAAAAGGAATAGGGTAGTGGCGGAGGTTCAAAGAAGGGGAACATCGTTCACAACGTAAGTTCGTCGAGTAGGAGCACTAGGGACGGATGGATTGATGAGACAAGGAGATGTCTCGGTTTTGATCTCCATTGGATTTGGGGATGTGACCGACTAGATTGAGGTTCACCTGGGAAAAGTGAAGGAATGATCGAGAAGATGGGATTGTGTCTTCAACTTTGAGTTTGGTCTCCAAGTGGGAGATTGATGGGATATAAGTGTGGAGACAAATCAAATTATCAAAAGGAATAGCTTTGGTAGGTGGAACCAAAGGTTGTTTGGTAGGTGAAACCAAAAGGTTGTTTGGTAGGTGGAACCAAGAGTTGTTTGGTAGGTGAAACCAAAAGGTTGATTGGTAGGTGAAACCAAGATGTTGTTTGGTAGGTGAAACCAAAAGTAGTTTTGGTAGGTGGAATTACTCCTATAAATAGGAGTGAATTTCCTTCACTTCAATCATCCCAAAACCGAGAGAAAAAATGTAGAGAGCAAAGTGTGTGTAGTGTAGTGTATACTAGGGAAATCAATTTGTGGTAGATACAAATTGTGCTACACGGGAAACACTTGTGGGTTTTTTTTTTCTTTCGGGGCAATACACTCTCTACCCTTGTAAAGGATCTCTCTTCATACAATCAATAAAGATGTAGTCTAGGTTGGTCCGTGGACGTAGGCAATTATGCCGAACCACGTTAAAATCATCGTGTTGTTTATCTTCATGTTTAGGCTTGTTTTTCTTGTTTCTTGATTATTCTTCGTGCTCGGGTGCTACCATTCCTAACAGGTCCAATTTCTTGTTTCCAATTGGTTTAATGTCATTGTAATTTGCATAAAAGTCATTTCCGACCTTCATATATAGTTAACTTATTCTCAAAAGACATTGGAGCTTGTTTGCCGGATGCTATCAGTTTCAAGTATTTTTCTAAAAATAAAGACATTTTTCTGAATTGAGGTGTATTCTACTAAAAGTAGAATTCTTGTACTTTTAAAATGTTTTCACTCAAAAGACTCGAAAGATAAGTAATACTTTAGCATTAGAATTGTATCTGATACGTATCCACCCCATATCCGACCCATATCCGTATCTAATACGAGTACAATACTGTACGGGGTCACTTTTAGGAGTATCCGTGCATCCTAAATATCAATTTGGTGAGTCCCAACAATTCCAAAGAGCCTAAAAAAGAAACACTTCTTGTTTTTTGGGTGAAAGTTGGCTTTTTGAAGAAAAAATGGGGGAATTTGGTGATTTGGAGCCCAAATGGAGTAGTGACCAATTTGGAGCCAAAATTTCCCTCACAAAATGTAAGTTGTGACTTCAGGCGCTTATTTCCCTCCAAGCTCTAAGATTAACGGCCATGTGATTTGCACGTGTTCACTTCCGTCAAAAAACTAACGACAATGACCCATTGTGCACATTTTTTGGATCATATATGTGAAACTATATCTACGATGCCGAAAAGCGTGGGACTAAAAGTGCACAATCGTGTAAAACTTGAGACTAAAAGTGTAAGTTTTTCTTTAAATATTTTTCGTATTTTGTTCAACTTTAGAACATCCCACGATGAAACAATCAATTATCTATTCGTAGATGATTGATTTCACATCAATTTTATATAAAAAAAGAAACAACAAAAACATTATGGTATCAAATTGTAGATGATTAATTTAACATCAAATTTATGGGGGGAAATTAAAGCCCCTATAATACGATAAAAGAGTATTTTAGGCAATTGCTTGATGTAAGTAGGAACTTTAAAAGGAGGTGAATGAGGCCTTGTTAAATAAAAGATTAGTATCTTCATTCTATAATATCTATCATAAGATAATATAATTATATTTTGTCTGCTCCATTGAAAAATATTAAGATGCAATATCATTATCATTTTATGGAGTGTTAATATCAACTCCCCAAAATTATTGAGGGTAAAATACATTTTGCCCCCTTGAACTATACTCCTCGTACCAAATATTGCATGAACTATATCTCTTGTATCAAATACGCCCTGAACTATACAATAATACACTTACCCTTTCTAATAGAATTGTCTTAATTACTCTTAATCATTATTTTTTTTCTTTTATTTTTCAATTCTCCACTATTTATTTTCTCTTACAAATTTATTTTCTTGCATACATCAATCAAAATTTACCAAAAACTTTAAGGTCAATTAATTACATAATAATTGATAATATCTTTTACATTACTTTGTGATAACATAATTATATTAATATTTAACAAAACTCATTAACTATCATTATTTTGCAATATTCTATTACAAACTATAAACAATGGACCGCTTGTATAGTATAATAAAAAAGGAAAAAGTTCACAAATTTAGTGAAATCGAATTCATGAACTCTAAAATTTAGAGTCCGAATCATGTCATTCTAAAAATTTATATTAGACTGAATTCAATAATTTAGTGTTTATACCTACAAAAATATGAATTGTGTGTGATCCCAAATAAATTTGTGTGAGAAAAGTAAACGTAAATTTTAAACTCAAACCATTAGAATTAGAATGGGTGTGACGATGAATTAGCCTCGTATCATTGGCCGAATCCGACAATTTAATATGTTTCATTTGGGACTTCGGTTGACTTCACATGAAGAAAACGACTACGCGCTTCTTGAGATTGCTGCCCTTCTCGCAGAAACTGCGAAAAGGAACGGCTTTCAATCAAATTGAATTGTGAATGTAATAATCATCGCGAAGCAAATTCCAGCGGGGGATTTGATTTTTTGCCAGAGCAGAGGTGAAACGGTTGAGATGTCTCGAAACTACGACAACTGGGAGAGGCTGGTGGCCGCCGTGCTCCGACGAGAGCAGTTTCGTGAACTCTGTCGTAGTGATTCTCTGGATTCAAGTTTGAGCTCTTTTTCGTCAGATTTTGCTTCCGCTAGTTTGAGTAGAAGAACTTCATTGTAAGTAGGAATTGAATAATCTATTTTTCATGTTTTTGCCTTTGGAGTTTCCGCTTATTACCATTTTTGGGGACTGATGTTAAAATTCAAACACCTAAAAAACGCAGTGATATTTCAATTAACCACCAGACAGAACAAATTCCTCATCCAACTCCACCGAGAAATCCATATATATCTGGAGGTTCGTCTACACTTCCTGCCTCATTGTCAATTACGTACTTCTTCTCTGTTTGTTTGCAGATTGTAATGAAATGGGGAAAATTACAAGCAGGCCCTCTCACTTATTGGGAATTACTTAAATCCCCTTAACGGCATTCTTACAATTACACCCACTTTTTATTTGAGAATTCTTAGGCATTGTTTGTTGAGTTAGAATCCCGAGAATTTCTCGAGAAACGTGTGCTATGGAGATTCGCGTAAAAATGTTGTGATGTGTACTGAGTTTGTTTATGATTCTAAAAATGGTTGGGATTTGTAAAATGTGTCAAATCAAAAATAATTGGTAGATGTCTGATATGTTAAATATATATTAAAAATCGTAAATTATGAAAGAGGAAGAGAAAAGTATTAGTTTGAGTAATTGCTTATTGATGATTTTGTGAAGTGATGGACCTAATAATTGATAGGTAGTTATATAGGATAAAAGGAAAGTGAAGTTGAGAAAATGTGAAGTGAAGTTTTAGGATTTAGGATATGGAGGAATTCAAAAACATAAACAAACAAAGTCTTACAATTTTACTCAAGTAAACCTACTTTACTAGTAGACCCTTGAGGTTGAGGGGGTGTTGGTAATTACACAATAAATGAGGGTGTCTCTGTGTAATTCTCCCTAATGAAATTGACCCTTGGCTGTTCAACTTGACAACTGACAGTTACATGCATTCGGATCAATTTTGTCAAAATGGTATGTTGTAGAATTTTAATTTATCATCTGTAATTTCTTAATTAATGACCGTTGCAGGAGGGGTTGTCACCGGGGCAGAACTTGAATTTGTGGCTCCTGAAAAGGTGCTTGCTTGGTCTCAAAGAGCCCTTTTATTTGCCACTCCTGCAAAGTTGCGTGCTCGGTCTCAAAAAAGGAAACTGCTGAATATCCTTGTTACAGGTCAGTAGATTTGAAAATTTGTTCAAATTATGATAGTGAATAATGTGGATGATGATGGTACTATAATTTTGAAAATGTACATTTAACGCCCCCCAGAAGTAAGTAAAAAGATCGACAACATCTAAAACGTGATTAATTCTGGTGTGAGCCGGGCTATTATTGCGAAAAACATGATATTTGGCTATATGTGGTGTCTCAGGAGTGCCAAAGTTGAAGAGAGATGAACTTGAGATTGCTTGTGAAGATTTTACCAATATTATAATTGGTTCTTCCTCAACTTGTTTGTTGTTTAAGGGTACATTATCCAGTGGAGTTGAAATAGTAGTCGCATATGTCCCGGTGGCATCTTCAAAGCACTGGTCAAATAGCCTGGAAGCCCAGTTCAGGAAGAAGGTACATTTGATGTGATTATATTTGGAATCTGTTATTTTCACAAGTATTGAGCTTCCTAAGAATCTTGAATTCATGGAAATTTGCATTAAGAGAGAGTTTAAACGTAAGGGTTGAGTTTGCGCTCTTTTTGAATCATGAAACGCCTAGAAATCACGGTAAATTTTGATTTGCCATCACTAAATATGAATTAATGCATTGATGATAGATTTATTATCCATGTTTAACTGCCATTTGATTTTATCAGATTGTCACACTATCGAATGTGAATCACAAGAATTTCGTCAACATGCTTGGGTATTGCGTGGAAGAGAATCCTTTCACTAGGATGATGGTTTTTGAGTATGCTCCCAATGGAACTCTGTTTGAGTGTCTGCATAGTGAGTATTTAAAATTTCTTGCATTTGGAATTAAGAAATTTTTCACGAATAATTTTAATTTATGATTTTGAACACAATACAAAACATTTTAGCTAAACTAAAATTCTGAATTTCGTAACACAGTCTAAATTTCAAATGCTTGATTGTTATTTCTTTAGAAAGAAAAATTACACTGTAGTAATTTTGAATTTATTATGAAATCCTTAATTTACATTTTTTTGTTATATCACAACCCTAATGGAACTGCAGTAAAAGAAGGCGAATATTTGAATTGGGAAATGCGGTTGAGAATAGCAATGGGCATCGCGTACTGTCTTGAGCACATGCACCAATTGAGACCCGCAATAGCCCACAGAAACTTGAATTCCTCAGCTGTGTATCTAACTGAAGATTATGCTGCCAAATTGTCCGACTTTTTCTATTGGGACGAAGTGACTACAGCTAAGATGGAAGCGAATCCGCAGAGTAATGTGTACAGTTTTGGCATCATACTTTTTGAGATGATAACTGGTTCTATTCCATACTCAGACAACTGGCTATCAGATTATCCTAGAGGAGTACAATCCCTCAGAGAAATGATTGACCCGACTTTGGAGACATATCATGAAGATCAACTCGAGCAAATTGGCAGTGTGATAAAATATTGTTCTAATCCAAATTGGATAAAAAGACCAACAATGAGAGAAGTTTGTGCATTGTTGAGAGAGATAACGAAAATAGAACCCGATGGAGCAATCCCGGATTTTTCCTTATTAGGAAAAACTTAAGATTCTGACAGCATAATCTTAGCATTTTTTTTATTTTTTTTGTATCAGCGTAATTCTCAGTTCATGTTAATATAATTAATACGGAGGGTCAATGTTGCGTGGTTCGTCAATAATTGTAATTTATGTTACTGGTCTCGTTCTGTAGACATGCCACTTAGCCAAAAAAAATGGCCGTTATATGTATTTATCTTTCTTTCTGTTCCATTGTAGTTTCCAGCAGCAAGGCTAACTTCATTTTCTTTATTTTTTTATTTTTTTAATAACAAATTTGACTGAAACTTATGTAAAAATCAGACTTGAAAATCTGTAGGCCTCTTTTGTAGAGCCGATCACGAGAGAATTCGACTAAAACGACGCTGTATCCCAGTAAATAATAATTGATGCTGTGGTCACGTTCAAAACTGAAAAGAAGCATTTTGTCATCAAGATCCATAATAGAAGTGGGATTTCCTTGTTTAATCATTTTAAGGCCTGTAAGAAATCTATGGCTCTCTCGTTTGATCACGATGATAAGTAGGCATTATGATAGGTATTACGACAACTGGGAGAAGCTAGTGGCAGCTGTTTTACGTTGAGAGCAGCTCGGGGAACTTAGTCTAGATGATTCTAGGAGCCCAAGCACCAGATCCCTTGATTCTGATTTTAGTAGTTTTAGCACAGACGAAATATCTTTTAGTTTTAGACCATCACCATCACCATCTCCACAGCACCTGATTCAGTCAAAGTTATACCTTAGATGTGAGAGAAAGGAAAAAGAGTGGAAATAGAAAGGAACCTGCAAAGAGAATAAATATGTGGAAAGGCCTCTCAGTTTTTGTAAGCTTCCTTCAAATTTATTAGTCATTTTATTTACTTCTAGTACTATTGTTTATTACTGACGGAGCGGAAGCTAGTAATTTTGAGAATTTAAAGAACACGTCTTAAAATCTAGGAGAACTCAAGAAACTTGACAGTAAAATAAACTCAAATTCTTTATTAATGATAAAATTGTATCTGAAAAGAAAAATAAACTGCAGCAATTATTTATAGGAAATAAAAGAAAGACTCCTAATTGAAATAAACTAGAACTTCTATTTCTACTCCTATTTTGACTTCAAAAATCACTAGAATTCTAACGAACTCGAAACGCTACCAAATTTGACCCAAAAATTCTTCATCGTACGAGATGATAGGTGTAGAAATTTGGGCCACATTCGACAACTAGATAATTAATTAAAAATAAAACAAAAACCCTGAAAATTGAAAAAAAAAACACTAAATGGACCAAACGAAGGCCTAAACAATGGGACTTGAGGTCGATCGGCTCTAGCCATTCGATTGGATTTCTCTCGAAAAGAGCTTCGATTTGGTATCTTGTTGGCCCCATAACTCCAAACAGATCAAAAGTTATGGCCGTTTGAAGTCTCACCGGTAACTTTTCGCTTGTTTTTCACTTTTCTTCCTTCGAACCTATCCAAAAACGTGTCGGCTTCTGGTTCTACATCAATCTCCCCCGCCGAAAAAGAACTTGTCCCCGAGTTATACTCTGGATATATGGCCTCATTAGATAGGTGATACTCAGACAGATTCGCAACATTGAAGGTTGATGAAATGTTCATGTCGGCAGGTAAGTCCACTACATATGCGTTATCTCCCACTTTTTTCACTATTCTGCATGGACCATACTTCTTCTTCTTCAACTTGTTGTAAGTACTTGCTGGAAATCGAATTTTTCTCAGGTGCACCATGGCCATATCACCCTCTTCAAACACTTTCAACCTATGATGTTTGTCAGCAGCAACTTTATAACTTTTGTTAGCATCTTCCAAATTCTGACTTACTTGTTCTTGGACACTATGGACTCGAGTAGCTATATTATTTGCCGCAATACTAAAACCAGGCAGCTTAGGTAACGTAACAAGATCAAGAGTAAGCTTTGGGGTTTTAGTATACATAATTTCAAATGGTGGTTTTCCAGTGGACCGATTTGTTGTACTGTTGTAGGCAAATTCAGTTTGAGCTAACGCCGTATCCCATTTCTTTGGTCTATCTCCTGAGATACATCTAATTAAATTCCCTAACGATCGATTGGTAACCTCCGTTTGACCATCAGTTTGTGGATGACCTGTGGTACTGTATTGAAGAGAAGTATCAAATTTCTTCCACAAAGTCCTCCAAAAATGGCTCAAAAATTTTACATCCCAATCAGAAGTGATCATTTTGGGAACACCATGTAAACGTACAATCTCTTTAAAGAATAGGTCAGCAATATGACTCGCATCCGATGTTTTCTTGCAAGGGATAAAGTGTGACATCTTAGAGAATCTATCAACAAAAACGAATAGTGAATCCATACCTCGTTGAGTTCGCTGAAGACCCAACACAAAATCCATAGATAGATCCTCCCAAATATTTTCTGGTATTGGCAATGGAGTATACAAACCAGTATTTTTCAATTGATCCTTTGTAGTTTGGCAGATCGGACAGCGCTGCACAAACTTCCCAACATCCCTTTTTAGTTGAGGTCAATAATATCGTGCCTCGGCTAGCTGGATAGTCTTATCTCAGCCTACATGTCCTTCGAGGCCTCCCGAATGCAAGTCGAGAATAATCTTTTCCCGCAAGGAAGATCGTGGAATGCACAATTGATTTTCCCGAAACAAATATCCTCCTTGAACGTGAAAATCCTCCATGGGCTGTTTTGATTTGTATTTTTCCCAAGTTTCCTTAAAGTCATCATCACCTGTATATAACTCTTGAAGATAGTCAAATCCCGTGATTTCAGATTTTAAGATAATTAGGATCTACTAACTCTAGTGGAGTTGTATCTCCTGTCTCCCGCTCTGCCATATTGACCTTCCTGTTCCCGCTCTGCCCTGGTTCTCCACACTTATAGCACCTGTTCCCAAATTTTTTAACATATGGGTTGTTGTTGGTTTGTTTTAGCTAGGAGATGGCTGTCTAGGCGGGTTTTAGGTTATTTGGGGCGGATTTTGTGGAGCGGCATTATTTGAAAGTAAAACTGGGGCTTTTCCCCAATTAGTCGAAAACTGTTGGGGTGTTTCAGAGTTAAATCGGGTAGACTGATATCATGTAAGTTGCCGGTTAATTTGGGTTTCAATTTTTTTGGCTAAGGTAATGGCTTCGTCCAAATTGTTAATTCTATGGATACTAAGTTGATCCTGAATATTTATACGTAACCTCCAATAAAATGCACAACCTGTTGATTGTCAGTTTCTGCCAAATTATTGCTAGCATTCAATTGCAAAAATTCATTACAATAGTCTTTGATAGAACACTCGCCTTGTCAGCAATTTTGATATTGATGGTTTAATATTTGTTCGAAATCCAAAGGTAAAAACCTTCTACCCATCAACTGCTTCATCATTGCCCAAGTCAAGACAGGTTGTCTTCCTGCCCTCTCCGATTCAACTGCATTAGATATTTCCTTAAATATAAACTTGAAGCGAATTATATATACTTGTCGTGGGAAAATTTTAACACAAATATGATTTGGCCAAACTTAAGCATAATTCATCTCATCTTGTAACCAATCAGCAAGTATAATTCATTCAAATTGTGATCACACTTGAACTCGACCAAATCAAATTTGCACTAAAAATTTCCCCTATTGTGTAAAATGTTACAAAATGTAAATATTATGGAATACGAATCGACTGTTTTAAAATAAAATGTCTCAAATGCTTAGCCAGAGCCAGCTATCTTGTTTGGCCTGTAGTGAAGTTTAGTGGGTTTTTGGCTATATGCAGTGCAATCCAAATGCAATTGCAATCCATTGACACTTTTACATCCTTAAAACTCCAAATTTCAGAAAGTGCACCTTCAAAAAGCAATTCTTTTGTAGATTGCTTCCCAAGTCAAACTGTTGTAGAAATTTGTACTGCAAATTCAATTTGACTAATATAGTATTCCGGCAAAAGGATGTTATGTAACAAAAATCAAAGATTTGGGAGCAAATTGTGAATATTTTAGAATATGGAGCAAAATGCAAAATATGTCATACATTAGGAAATCTGCGTTTTACCCTTTTATATTCTTTGTTTTAAATACATGAAACATAATAGACTATTTTGCAACATAATTCATGTTGCAATGAAGTGCTTGTTCTAAAATACTCCTAAGATGTCTGATGTAGTGTTCATGCTAGAACAAAGTACCTGATAGTATCATAGTAATGGTAAACCACAACCCGAAACCACCACCGAAACTAACTGTGGAGCGCCTTCAGAATTTTTCGTCTGGGAATTAAGATCCTAGCTAGCATCGTAAGAGATGTTTATACAAATATAGTCTCGTGAATGTTGTTGTGCACTTCTATAAGTTGAGTGCATAAATTGGTTCATTCTATGTGTATTCCTGATATTGGATTTGGAACTTTGAATGTGTTAAACCTAATGTTTGCTGAAGGTAGCAATTTTGCATTATTGTTGTGCTAGTTTATTGAGGTGAATCATGCGAAGTCGAACAAATAAAATATCGAATTCAAATTAAATTCATTTCAGATTAGTTAACTAATTATATTGAGGTGAATCATAAATTTTTAAATTTTATAAATGTTTAAAGAATTTTGAACGTATGTATCTTATAGATTCGACTCAATTTATTCATCTTCAAGTTAAGATCTGCACTATTGGATAATAGGAAGCTTTCCTTTTTAGGCTATTGGGAATTTTGGGGACTTACCAAATCTAGATATTATTGCAACCATCACTATAAATCTCAGACTCTCAGTATAATCGCATTGTGCACCTTACGTGGGATCCATCATAATATTTTTGTTTCTATTTATTTGAAACATCGACTGCTACAAGCTCTTGAGTTTTTAATATGATTCATAATCGCCGTATAGATATTGTCGGACAATATCAAATTAACCTACTATGAGTTTACAAGGCACGCCTTGGGCAGAGTTGGCCTGAAGCAATTCGAGCTTGCTCGTCACCAGACTCAAGCAAGGCTCGGCTCGCATCAACCCGCCCTGAGTAGAGCCTACTCGAAGCAAACAACCTCGAACAGGGCCTAGAAAATGAAAAGGTTGGAACGACATTATGTAAAGGCCTAGAAATGAAACCTCATTGGGAAAGGAACAAACCTTTCCGAAGCATATGGTCAACAGAGAAGGGAAATTGATTGCGAAGAATCTGGGAGTACATGAGCGACTTAGTGCGAGAAACATAAAAATATATGCAATCAAGGCATAAAATGCTTCTCCTAGTCAAAAATCCAAGTAGGAATTACACACATAAACTAATCGGAGGCATCACTGTCGGGCGAATCCGAATCATACTTGGATTCGTCTGATACGTTTCCCTCCAACCACAGGAAATCATCTCCAGGATAGTGACCACTGTCCCTAAGTTGCCTACGACACAGGCGCACGGCCTTGGCGTAAAAAACTTTAGCTTGATTGAGGGCCTCTCGAGAACACACTTCTTGAAACTTCGGAGTGTTGATAAACTCGTGTACCCCCGATTGTTTGGCTTCCTCAATTGTTGTTTTTCCAAATACAGATTTAAGAAAACTCTCGCCCGACTCGACCTCCTTATGAAGCATTTCCCTTATCTCATCTCGCTCCTGGGTCAAGGTCCTACATACCTCGTCCATCTTCTTCGCTTCAGCCAATTGAATTAGAAGACTCTTGATCTTTTTATCTTTTCTTGAATTCTCCTGCCTCAATTGCTCACAAATCGCGCGAAGGCGGGAGGCCACTTGGACAATCTAAGAAGAAAGACATTGTTAATCAGCGGGAAAATAAGACGAAGATAGGAACAAAGGTAATAACAAAACTGTTCCAAGTACTTACGTGGCCGACATCACCAGAAATTAACTCGTCACACTCTTTCTCGGCACTCGACTCCAAAGGGAAACATCATTGTCGTTGATGAGAGATCGAGTCAAATCCCAAGGAGTCTTTGTATCAGAGGTGTCCCAGAGAGATTTGATGCCCAAAGAGCGGTTGACTCCATATGTAAACACCCTTGCCATACCCTCGCGAACTAGAAGTTCCGGGAGATTGCTCAGGAGTCCGTTTTGGGGCGGATGCTTGAGGGGGAGAAGGTGCATGTGATTGTACATCCAAGTACTTGTTCTCTGGCGGGGACCTGTGGACTGCCGCCATGGCCAATACACTCTCAATGGGCGCTTCTTCAACTGCCTTAGCTCTCCGACTCTCGTTGGTTTTTCCTGGAGGGAGGGGGCGAGAGTAGGGCTTGAGGGGGAATTCTGATCGAACAGCATCAAGGGATAACTTCTTCCCTAAAGACAGTCAATCACCAAGAATTAGAAAATATCATGCAAATACGACATAATTTAAACAGAAGTCATGTATACCGTAAGTGTATAGGCGGTTGACATTAAAACCACTAAATAACCCGGCCTCTAAGAACTTGTTCCTAGCTTCGCGGTGAACCCGGGAGATGCGAACCTTTGAAGGGGAACTACTCCACTCAGTGGGGGAACCCAAGTCACCAGCTGGGATATAAAAGAATTTCAGCATCCAAGCACCATAGGAAGTAACATTCATCTCTAAGAATTTATAATCTCGATGGGGAAAAAAATGAACATAAGGATCGTTATTGGCCTTCTTCACAATGAAAAGGGCTTGAAAGCTCTCTAAGGTGGGTTTTAACCGAAGTTCTTGGAGCTGACGCATAAAGCCTTCAAAGAAAGCGAAACAATTTGGAGATAGTTGGCTTATGCAAATGCCATAAAATTGAAGGAGTTGGGTAAAAAGAGGATGGTAAGGCAAAGTGAGGCCTGAAGGAAAAAAGGCCATGTAAACAGTAATGTATCCCGAAGGGGGACTCATGATCCTATCTCCTTTAATGGGGATGAGAGCTCCAACGAGGTTAATCCCCGTATTATTGCTCAATGTCTCTAAGTCTTCTATGGTTGTGGTACTATCACAGGCCTCAATGTTAATAGCTCGAGAACTGGTTTGGAGTTGGGGGTAGGGCTCATCCTCAACTTTCTCTGCCTCCAACCGGACGGACCCGCTAAAGTTGTTGATAAATTCATCGTAGTCCAAAGGCTCTGCGTTCCCTAACTCTGTAAAAGAACAAAGGAATAATTAGGGGAAATAATAAATCACCGAAGACAAGAAATCTGCTAGCAAAGAATTCCAGAGATGCTCCCCAAGCGGCACAAGCTACCCCTGGTATTCGCGGGGCTCGAGCTTCTGGACATTGAGCAACATCCCGACATAGACACAATCAGGGACGGAGCCAGGATTTAGAGTTCAGGGGACTAATAAAGAAAAACTGGGGTAAACCTTAATATTTTTAAATATTTGGGGGGCAAAAATTTAAATAAAAATTTTTACTGGGTAAAAATATATTTTTCTCAGAGCCGCAACCCCTCGGCTATTGTGGTCATAGCAGACCAATATTCTATTGGCCTTATTGCAATAGTAACATGCCTTTGGTGCAACCACATTATCATGCCCACAATTTCCTGAAACCTCAATCTGCTGCTTAGATTCTTCTTCTGCCACTTTCACATCATTTAGTAAATTAGTCACCAATTTAGTTCCACTGGACAGAAATTCTTGATCTGAAACTTTCATATCCTCCCTCAACTCCGGTAGAATTGTAGTCCTACATGGTCCCTTCCCCAGCTCTTCGGTGGACTTCAACATATCCGTTACTCGACAGCCAGGTTTAGAGTCTCCAAGGAAAACTGGTCTCTGAATAGATTTTTCTTCACTGAAATCCGATGAGACGGAGCTTACGGTTGGGCTTCTTGATTGGTCATGACAGAGTTGCCAGATTTCGAGTCTTTTCAGCACGGCGGCCACCAGCCTCTCCCAGTTGTCGTAGTTCAGTGACATTTTTTGATCACTTCAAAATTATTGTTGATCATCTGTATAATACAAGTTCATATTTCAGATTAAATGCACATATAACAATGACTTCGTGAATGTAATTATGTAAGATTTTAAAACAATTGACAAAGACTTTTTGTGACTTATTGCTGTCTTCTTAAAGAAAGAATTATGTTGCTTTCCTCTAACCAACATAAGAAATAAGAAAGAAATGGGTACACGCTTAATCACACTATTAATTATTAAGTTAAATCAAGAAACAACAAAAATATGAAAGCTAACGCCCCGTTTGTTTGTGTTTTCGGACTCAGATTTTCATTATCATTCTCATTTGAAAATGAAACTATTCTCAACTGAAAATACACTTATCTTCATTTTAACTTTCACATTCTCCAATAATTACCTTTTACTTTACCAATTCACAATCACTTCTTCTTTCTCTCACATCTCTTTTTAAAAATTCATTTTTTCAACAACAATTGTGGTGTTATAGCCAAATAAAATATATAATATTAACCTCCATAGGTTTGTGCACGGGAAATTACAGTTTTCGTCCCTGAAGTTGTAGCCAAAAAAACATTTGGTCCCTCATGTTTCAACCTCAACACATTTGGTCCCTCAACTTACAAATTTTGAACAAATGTGGTCGGGAAAATCGCATTTTTAGTCCCGTAAGTTTGCCCCGGTACACTTTTGGTCCCATAAGTTACGGGATTCTCACTTTACGTCCCATATGTTTCACAAATTCTCACTTTTGGTCTCATCCGTCTATTTTTAACGGAAAATGGCACGTGAGTGGCACGTGCCCGGTTGCCAGCTGGTTTGGGAGGGGGGATTGTTCAATTTTCACTGTTTTGGGGCAAAATTTGAAATTTTGAAAAGCCGATTTGGGGCAAAATTTTGGAATTTGACAGCAGCCCATCTTCTTCTTCATTGCAGAAGTGAATTCCCGGTCATGGCAACTGTGAATTTGCCTGGAAATGCGCGGGAGAAGGTCATGTTTTGCTGTGAAAAAATGACATTGAAAATGGCTAAAATCGAGCCCAAATTCGCCGGAAAAACACCGACGTGGGTCCCTGAGTGCAATGCCATTAACACCGGCTGAATTGCTGCTCGAAGCCGTCCTTAAATCGGTTGAGAAGACGATTTAAAAATTTCAGATTTTGCCCCAATTGACTTTTGAAAATTTCAGATTTGCCCCCAACAGTGAAATTGAACAATTCTCCCCCCCAAACCAGCTGGCAACCGGCGCACGTGCCACTCACGTGCCATTTTCCGTTAAAAATAGACGGATGGGACCAAAAGTGAGAATTTGTGAAACATATGGGACGTAAAGTGAGAATCCCGTAACTTATGGGACCAAAAGTGTACTGGGGCAAAGTTATGGGACTAAAAATGCAATTTTCCCAAATGTGGTCCCTGCCGTCAATTACCGTTAGCACTAATGAAATTTGCACTGTTCATCATCTTCTCCAACTAACCCAACCCTAAAATCCGATTTCAAACTTGAAATTATGATATCTCACTCATTTCAAGTCCATTTTTAACGAATTTTATATGGTTAGAATCGTCTCAATGAGTAGAATCCATCCATATAAGTTTTGTCCCAAAATAGGCTGATTCAAAAATGGATTTTTTCGGATCAATAGAATCAGCGTATTTTGGGACAAAACTTAAAATTCTATTCATTTTTCAACTTGAAATGAGTGAGATATCATAATTTAAATTGTCGGATTTTAGAGTTGGGAAGAGTGATGAACAGTGCGGATTCCGTTAATTTTAACGGTAAATTGACGGCAAGGACCACATTTGTTCGAAATTTGTAAGTTGAGGGACCAAATGTGTTGAGGCTAAACATGAGGGACCAAATGTGGTTTTTTGGCTTCAACTTCAGGGACGAAAAGTGTAATTTTCCCGTTTGTGCACATTTTAAGATCCATTTTGGTATTTTTAATGCTCTTTTGGGGACAAGTTTTATCATTTTCACTTACAAGTATATTTAATCAATATATATATCATTATATACATATCATTACTTTTAACTAATTCAATCATTTCACACATCATCAAATTATCAATTCCAACTATTTTCAGGAACACAACCACACAAAAATAAAAAAACTCATTTTTCCATATATTTTAAAAAATGACGGTTGAAAATGAAATGAAAATACATCCAAACAGAGCCTAAGTAAAGTCGGGAACAACTTCTCAGAAATTTAAAAACAAGTGGCAATATTATTTTGATGGTAATATGCAGATACCCCAACTTAGGAAAAATTATACTTTTAGTTCGTTAACTTGGTCTCCCTTTTGTTTTAGCCCGTACATGGTATATAATTACAAGCTATCTATTTTTATTTTTATTTTTCAATTCTCCCTCGAGGAAATCTACACCAAATCTTACATGGTATATATGCAGTAAATGCAGAGACGGGGCTAGGGCTGGTTTAAGAAAAAGAAAATTTGCCCCTAAATATTTTTGATATTCGAAAATTTGCCCCTTCAAAATCTAAAAATATCACGTTTTCCTTTTTAATTTCTGTATTCGCCCTCGAACCCCAAATTCTAAAAAAAATTTCCCTTTATATATGTTAATTAAGCTCCATAACTATTCAATTTAAATCATATTTTTTCAATTCATTTTCCCATTCTAATTTCTATGAAAACAAGGTGAGAATCGGGATCGATTAGACTGGAAAGCCGGGTAAAAATTGCAACTAGTGCAGCAAAAAGCCTTGCTCATATACACCAACAATCGGGTGGGAACTTTGTGTATGGAAATAGAAGGCTTCAAATATTTTCCTCAGATCAAACGAATATGCATGTTTGGGTGATCTCGTTTCTGCAGATTTCCAGGTTCCATCCCCGGGAAATTTTAATCACCAAAAGGGTGTCTCAGGCGTTGGATGTCTACAATTTTGGAGTCATGTTGATCCAACTTCTGAGTGGAACGTCCCCTATGTATTCGACTATTAGGCATAAAACGTTTGCTGATTGGGCTCGTTACGAAGTTCTTCATGAATGGACCGCTCTAGTTTCTGATACGTATTTTTTGGAGAACAAAGGCGTAATCAAAAGTTTTAGAATAAACAAAGGGATGCTAGATATATTGAAAATAGGGTTATCTTGTGTTAGAATAAAACCAGAAGAGAGACCAAACTTGACACAAGAAGTGGAGATGCTAGGAATTTTGTGCTGTGAGCTCCTGTAGATTTTTTCAGCTCATACTCAAGATGGACTCAAAAAGAATCTATTTACTAGTAGAACATTTCTCAAGTATATACTCTTTTTTCTTGCTTAGGAATAAGGCAATAGAAAGAGTGAAATTATGTTAAGGGAAAATTGTATTTTTTGTCTCATTACTTTTCTGTAGTTCAATTTTGGTCTCATTCGTTACAAATTTCTCACATTTAGTACTATAACTTTCAAAACATCTCGCGTTTAGTCTTAATCGAAGTTTTCATCCAAAATTTGACGGTAAACTCCGTTAGTCAACCTTTGAATCGTTTTTTGGGGGGAGTATTTGTGCATAAATGCACCCACACATATTATATTCATTATCACGATATTTCTGTTCAAAATCATGTGCTGCTCATGCAAAAAATCTCCCCAAAAAAACTGGTCAAAACGTTGACTAACGGAGTTGACCTTTAAATTTTGGATGGAAATTTCACTTGGGACTAAATGTGAGACATTTTGAAAGTTATAAAATTATATGTGAGAAATCTATAACGAATGGGACCAAAATTGAACTAGGGCAAAGTTATGGGACGAAAAATGTAATTTTCCCTTATCTTAAAGATGTTTGTTTCATGTGCTAAGAAATTTCAATCATTATTTACAACCATTAAACAAAAGAAAAGGAGAGAATCATACTCACGCTCTTAAGCGATGCATATCCTCTGTTGTAAAATGTTATTCTATCTCGTATTTTGTTACACGTTATGTATGATAAGTGCATAAAATATTTCCTTAAATATAAACTTGAAGCAAATTATATATACTTGTCGTGGGAAAATTTTAACCCAAATATGATTTGGCCAAACTTAAGCATAATTCATTTCATCTTGTAACCAATCAGCAAGTATAATTCGTTCAAATTGTGATTACACTTGAACTCGACCAAATCGAATTTGCACTAAAAAAATTCCCTATCATGTAAAATGTTACAAAATGTAAATATTATGGAATACGAATTGAAACACTGTTTTAAAATAAAATATCTCAAATGCTTAGCCAGAACTAGCTATCTTGTTTGGGCTTTAACCTATTTTTAGTGCAGTGAAGTTTAGTGGACTTTTGGTTATATGCAGTGCAATCCATTGACACTTTTACATCCTTAAAACTCCAAATTTAAGAAAGTGCACCTTCAAAAAGCAATTCTTTTGTAGATTGCTTCCCAAGTCAAACTGCAGCAGAAATTTGTACTGCAAATTCAATTTGACTAATATAGTATTCCGGCAATAGGATGTTATGTAACAAAAATCAAAGATTGGGGAGCAAATTGTGAAAATTTTAGAATACGGAGTAAAATGCAAAATATGTCATACATTAGGAAATCTGCGTTTTACCCTTTTATATTCTTTGTTTTAAATACATAAAACATAATAGACTATTTTGCAACAAAATATGCGAACATCTCACCAACTCCGTTTGTGAATTAAAAAGACTATAACAATTACTCAAAACATATTAAATTGTTGATAGGCGTTTGACTTTCACCAAATTCGCTTCTGATCTCCTCTCCATAACGCCTCAAAAGAGTCTATTCCAAATTCAAGACACCATATATATATTTCATACAAGTCTATTTTCTGATCGTCATACGGTAAGAATTCTTCAGAAGCTGAGACAGATAAATGTCTAAGAATTACGACAACTGGGAGAGGCTGGTGGCAGCCGTGCTAAAGAGAGAGGAGCTTTGGCAACTATTTCATCAAGACTCCAAAAATACAAGCATCACCTCCTCCAATTTTAGTTCCGGAGAACGAATGTCCAAGTAAGTAAAAAAAAAAAAAAAAAAATTGATTAATTTTCTTTTGGTCTTGTGATGGAATGATATTGATTTCGAATACATGAAAATGCAGTGATCTTTCAATCAATCACCAGATTGAACAGTACTATGAGAGTATTGCTTCTAAACGTCAAAAATCGTCTTCAATGCAGATTTGTGTTGGGAAAGAAAGACGCGAAGATAGTGAACAACATCGCAGCAAAAGTAAACGACTGCTGAAAGCTTTGCTGAGTCGAGGGAAGCCAAAGAAAGAGGATAAATTGTATACTTACTTTGATGAGTATTAATGGAAATCAGGGGAATAGAAAGAAGCTGCAGGGGAATATTGAACGAGCTGTGCCATTTTGTTTTCTTTTCACCATATAACTTACCAGAAATATATTGACTAATGTTAATGCACACATCATAGAGAAATTCTCATTTTTGATATCATATTTGTGTGCATGAACATTTTTATACCAAAAATTCTTGAAATTTCACTTTTCATACAAACTTTTTATACTTATTTTATTTTTGGTACCACCGTTTAGTATGAGATAGAAAAAGTCACGTTACTTACGCATGGCCATTAAGTTTGCACTTGTTGTGCACGTGTCTGTGCAGTGCAGATTAACACATAAATCTCATTTTTGGTTCCAAACTTTGTCTATTTATCGCAATTCTTGTACCATCATTATCTCATGGATGGATAAGGGTACATAACATTGACGCGGTTGTTAAGTTCTCAATTTGAGAGGGAAATAAATGGGGAAACAGACAGATTGGGGAGCAAGAAAAATTAGGGCGTTTTCATTTTCATCATTCTAAAGCACAAAATCCTACAAACCCATGCTACAAACTATTTTCATTCAAATTCAATATTTCTCAACATCGCTCTTTCAAACCCCCATATAACTAAATATCAATCACTACATTCATCATTTCACACAATCATCAATCAATGATCATTTTCTTCACTGATATTTTTTTCTTTCTCTTTCAAACTTTACAATCATTTAACCCATCACATATCAACTAATCATTATTAATTTGACACATTTTAGAATTTTCAATCATTTTTAAAACCCATAAAAAAACACAATACACATCATATTATTTTCACATGATATTACACATTTCCCTATAAATTTTGAGAATTCTAACTCAAAATCAAAAAACGTAAACAAACGTAGCCTTAAATCCTGATCATCAGTTCATCAGAATGAACTTTTCAGCAGACAAGAAAAGGGTCCTAGTGATCTTCTCCCAAGCTTCATGTAGAAAAAAAATTTACTTTGTACTGATGTTTACATAAAGTTGTACAATGAATTTATAGATGATAAAAATCTAGAATATGGAAAGAAAAATAAATCCCTAATTATATGTAATTGAGCTAGAATAAAGCTAAATCCCTGACTATATTTCATTAGACGAGAATTATGCTAACTAAAATCAAGCTAAGCTAAAATTATGCTAATATTCCCCCTCAAGTTGGAGCATGTAGATTACAAATGCCCAACTTGGATCGTAGGTAAGTAAACTGTTGTGCAGTGAGGGACTTGGTAAAAATGTCTGTGACTTGTTCGGCAGATGAAACTTTAAGGGAAGCAATGTGCCCGTTTTGAAATTTTTCTCGAACAATGTGACAATCAAACTCAATATGCTTTGTGTGTTCATGAAACACAGGATTGGCAGTGATGTGAAGAGCAGCTTGATTGTCACAAAATAGTGGTGTTGGATCCGGCAAAGATATCGTGAAGAAGAGTGCGTAGCCAAGTAATTTCACATTTAGCAGCAGCCATAGCACGATACTCAGCTTCAACAGAAGAACGTGATACGATGGCTTGTTTCTTTGTCTTCCAACAAATAGGACTCTTACCAAGAAATATACAATATCCAGAGGTGGTTCAACGAGTCATTGGACAACTAGCCCAATTAGAATCACAAAATTCGCGGAGAATTGGAGTGGACTGGGACGATAGCAAGATACCTTGACCAGTGTGGATTTTAAATAATGAAGAAGTCGTTGAGCAGCAAGCAAATAAGGATCGCGAGTTTGGTGCATGAACTGGCTCAAGATGTTGATAGTATGAACAATGTCTGGACCAGTGATAGTTAAGTAAATCAGGTGGCCAACAAGATGGCGGTATATGGAGGGATCATCTAATAGTGTTCCATCAATTGTAGTCAGTTTCAAATTTTGCTCCATTGGAAAATCAGCTAGGCGGGTACCGGTAAGGCCAGAATCTTGGAGAATGTCAAGAGTGTACTTGCGCTGAGATATGTAAATACCAGTAGAAAAAAGAGCAACTTCGATACCAATGAAGTATTTTAGCGGACCAAGATCCTTGATTTTGAATTTTTGATGTAAATAACTTTTGATATCATTAATAATAGAAGAATCAGATCCTGCAATAATGATATCATCAACATATACAAGTACAAAAATAGAAGTGACATCATGATGTAAGAAGAACATGCTATGATCAGCTTGTGATTGCGTGAACCCATAATTTATGAGTTCACTTGAGAACTCTGAGAACCATTGTCGCGAGGCTTGCTTCAAACCATAAAGAAATTTGTGAAGGTGACATACAATGGACTCTCCCTTATGCCTATAACCAAGAGGTAGAGACATGTAGACTTCCTCATTTAAGTCACCATGAAGAAAGGCATTGTGAACATCAAACTGGTGAAGAAACAAACCTTTGATCGCAGCTAAGGCAAGTAATACACGGATTGTGGTAAGTTTGGCAACTGGAGCAAAGGTATCATGGTAATCGAGTCCTTTTACTTGGGTATAGCCCTTGGAAACCAAACGTGCCTTATAACGCTCAATAGTGCCATCAGAATGTAGTTTGATTTTTTACACCTATTTTGAGCCAATGGGTTGTTTTTGGGAGGCAGCGGAACAACAGACCAAGTACCATTTGAGGAAAGAGCATTCATTTCAGCTTGCATGGTGTCACGCCAAACCTGATATTTCATAGCCTCATGAAAATTTGCAGGTTCATGAGTTACAGTAGTGAGATAAGTAACATGCTTGGAATTAAAACGGTCATATGTGAGGAAACTAGTAATAGGATGAGATGTGGAGTTTACCGAACCTACAAGCATAGAGGTTAATTGGAGACTAGGTGTAGTCACTTGATAGTCTTTTAGAAAAGCGGGCCTCCGAGATTGACGTGCAGTGCGCCTAGGAACAATGTGAGGGATGAGAGTAGGAGTTGTGGAGGTAGAAGGTTCCGGTTGTGTGGGTATTGGATTATCTTCAGGTAGAACATGATAAGTGAATAGAGTAATCGAGTGTGATGGTGTAGACGATGCAAATGGGAAAACGGACTCATGAAAAATGACGTCCCGAGTAACAAAAGTTTTATGCGACTGTAAGTCATAAATTTTATAACCCTTTTGGCCGGGAGGATAACCTATAAAAACCCCAGGAGATGCGTGGGCATCAAACTTATGGTTAGGTTGTAAGTTTTTGGCGTAACAGAGACATCCAAAGACACAGATGTGATCATATGAGGGTATTTTGGAAAAAAGAAGTTCATGTGGTGTTGTTCCGTGGAGAACTTTAGTGGGTAGACGGTTGATAAGGTATGTAGCAGTTAAGACACAGTCACCCCAAAAACGCAATGGAAGGTGTGATTAGAAACGCAGGGCTCGTGCAACATTTAGGAGATGCCGATGTTTCCGTTCAACTACTCCATTTTGTTGGGGTGTTCCAACACAACTAGATTGGTCAACTACGCCTAATTGCTGAAAAAATAAATGTGTGGCTTCATTAAAAAATTCCCTACCACTATCAAAGCCAAGCTGCTTTATGGTTTTATTAAATTGTGTTTGGATCATGCGAAAAAAATAAGGAAGTATAAAGTTAGTATCCGATTTTAAATGAATGAGAAAGGTCCATGTACAACGAGAAAAATCATCAACCAGCGTAAGAAATTAACGTGCTCCAAATGAAGTAAGGATACTATGTGGACCCCAAACATCGACATGTAATAAATCAAAGCAAGAAGTGGTAGAGATGGTACTAGTTAAAAAAGGTAATCGGGTAAACTTTGATAAAGGACAAATAGCACATATATGATTAGAATTTAATTTGATGTGTGGGTGCAAGAAAGTACTATCTATTAAGTGAGCAGGGTGACCATGTCCTCAATGCCACAAATTGAATGGAGTTGATGCGGTAGATGCAACACTAGCAATCTTTGGATAGAACTCCACAAAATAAAGACTATAATGTAAATGACCCGTTCCAATCACCTTCTTCATGTGTAGGTCCTGGAGAACATAGTGGGTGGAGGAGAAAAGGACAGAGATGTTAATTTGTTAACGGATAGTAAATTAAACTGAAATTTGGGAAGAAATAAAACATCTGAGATAAGGTAATCAAAAAAGATAGACACGGTGCCAACATGGATTGCAAATATAATGGTATTATTTGGTAAGGTCACAAGACGAGGTGGATCGCGAATTGTGTAATTAAGGAATAAAGACATATCAGAAATCATGTAGTCACTGGCACCTGTGCCAATAATCCAAGCAATGCTATTTGTTCTAAAACTCGTAAAACAATTTGGTGTACCTGCGAAATTTGAAAGTGGGCTAGTTTTACCAGGTTGAATGAGCGCCAATAGTTGCAAAATTTGCTCTAGCGTCAAAGTAGGACTACAGACTGAGGACGCTACCGGATTGGATGCAACGGAGTTATATTGAATAGTGGCAGCAGTGGCAGGGAAACGTGATTGGCTGGTGTTGTGATGTATAGGCTGGGAAGGCATGGAGCGGCCTGATGATCGGTTGTGATTTTGCTTCAATTCTGGGTGCAAAATCCAACAACGGCTATTACTGTGGCCATCTATGTCACAATGATATCAACGCGGTTGATTGCGCCTGACAGAGGTTGTATAAGATGGCATAACGTGAGGTTGGGTAGCATCGTTATTGCCGAGCTATTTGGTCATCATGGCTGAGTGTTCAGAAGAGAGTACGTGGGTATTCACACGACGTTGTCGGTCCTCGCACAATAACATGGAGTGTGCTTGTTCAACAGTAGGAAGTGGATCAGTCATTAAGATCTGGCTAAGGATTTGTGTGAAGGACTCATCCAAGCCATTCAAAAATTCCATTAGTCGGTCAGTTGCATGATTAATATTAAGATCTTTAAGTAGACCACAGGAACATCTAGGATGAGTGGTATATGAATCAAGTTCATCCCATAAAGATTTCAATGTAGGGTAATGATCTGAGATCGAATTTGTACCTTTTTATGGTTGAAGATTTCTTGGCGAAGTTCAAAAATTCTAGAAATATTTTTTTGACAATACCGTACACGAAGATCAATCCAAACCTGATGCGCTGTTTCTGCCCAAAGAATGGTGGACCTGATTGAGGCTTCTGTTGAATGAAGGAGTCATGAATGAACCATCTGATTGCAACGATTCCAATAAGAGAGAAGAGGGGACTTCTCATTGGGCTTGCTAATGGAGCTGTCAAGGAAGCCTGATTTATTTTGGCTTCAAGAGCCAACTGGACGCCTCGACTCCAAGTTGGATAGTTATCGCCATTGAGAAGAGGGGTTACAAGAATTTGGCCAGGTTGACCGAACGGGTGTAGGTAATATACGGAGTAGAGGTCAATGGTAACAATGTTGTTATCGGTGGTGGAGTTTTTTGTTGTCATGGCTGGAAAAAGAAAAAAAATGTCAACTATGGTGGCTGGTGGTGAACTGGTGATTATTAGGGCCGAAGTAGGCCGATACCATGTAGAAAAAGGAATTTACTTTGTATTGATGTTTACATAAAGGTGTACAATGAATTTATAGGTGATAAAAATCTAGAATATGGAAAGAAAAATAAATCCCTAATTATATGTAATTGAGCTAGAATAAAGCTAAATCCCTGACTATATGTCATTAGACGAGAATTATGCTAACTAAAATCAAGCTAAGCTAAAATCATGCTAATACTTCATTTCTTTGATAGTACTTAATATTACTCCGTTAAAATTCATGAGAATCAATCAAAGATATGTCTAGTGTTGGAATATTTGATTATTATATTTAATTAATTAATTAAAGTCATGTCTATTAGTGAGTGGCCATATTTAATAGTCATATCTTTTATGATTGGTGTTATTAAAAAGTTGCAACTCTTTTGACAAGAGTTGTGTCTTTGTATGGAACAACAAGTTGATTGGAAAAGGTGTCTCAATCTATCTATCTATCTAATCTAATCCCTATATAAATGTGTGAATAATTCAATTGTTTGTTCTATTGTGAAAAGACTTTCATACTCACCTTACTATTAATAGTTAATTAATTAATAATTAATAATAATAAGTTAATTGCATTTACTAAGTAAAAGAATTCATTGAGTAGTAGGAGTCCAATTACATTAAGAACAAAACAGTACACTATTTAATATAAGGAAAATGAATAGATTCCTATCTTCTGTAAAATATTAACCACCAAAATAAAATAGATTTTTACCTACAACCACCAACAAAGAAGAAGAAATTTTTTACAACCACAACCAACATTTCAACTTAAACAAAAGGTTGGTCATTAATTTTGATAATCTTAAATTACATAAACGCTTTTAATATTTAGTAATTAGTTGTAAATTGTTATTAGTGTCAGATCATTATTTCGAGTGAATTGATTTGAAGACACAATCATTCTTATGTAATATGATGCTTACAATTATTTTTTCTTTAGAATATCATAATATAGAGTATACTCTTATATGTTATTATATTTTCACCACTACCAGAAAGAGTGATGGGATAAGTGAATTTGTAAATCTACTCATGAGGAACAAAATAGATGGTTGTGGCAAATTAAGAAAATACGTAGATTAATGAAAGCATAAAATGCTAGAAAGTAAACATTAACATTCATGTCAAAAGTTCATTTTGCATTATATTTATATAAATCAAAGTATTGCATGTGCTAAAACATATCTTTAAGTAAAACAAGATAAAAATTTGTCTAATTAATGAAAAATGAAACTATTTATTTAGTAGGGAAAAAAACAAAATTTTAAGTTTCTGTGTTGTTCAAATTGTTTAGACAATGAGTTAAAACAATATTTATAAATGCAAAGAAGTAACAAAAATTATAGAGCTCTTAAGATTATATTTTTAGATATGAAATATTATTGTTAAATTGAGAGGAAAATCAATACAAAAGTTTGCTCATCTAAAATAATACTCATTCCATCTCAATTCTAAAAGTCTATGCTTAACCAAACTATTAAGTTTTTAAATGATATAAATGTAAAAAAATTTAGAATTTAATACTATTAGTTGTTATTAATGTCAGATCATTATATTAAGTAGCTGATTTAGAAGGAAAAAAATTATTTTAAGAAATTGAACTTGGTTTTGGCACTCCCAAAAATAAATAAGAAATACAAAAATATGGTGTACATGCAATATTCTAATTGATGCTAAAAAAATAAGCATATATTTTGAAAATACAGATAAATTATTTTTTTATAAAGAGGTATTTATAGTAAATAATTTGTGTGAGATGTAGATAAGGACGCAAGTCAAACTTATAACATGCTTGCATACACGAACTACTATATCCTATATCTAGAAGTTTATATGTGCTTGAAGTTTTTAGAAAAATAAATAATAAAGAATATGCTTGATAATAAAGTTATATTGATTCAAAAAAGAAAAAGAATATAAAGTCATATAAATAATTTTAGAAAGAGTATGTTGTTTTCTGGTAATTTGGAAAAGTCCCATGGATGCAAGTATTCATATATAATACGATATTTACAATTATTTTATCTTCACTCACAATAAAGAATATACTTTATGTGTTACTACATACATAATACGAGGATGAATATTACATTTTCATCATTATTAGAAAGTGTGATAGGATGAAAGAAATCTACATATGTTCCTTACAAGGAAGAAAAGACATGTGATTGATAAAATAAGAAAAGAGACGTAAATTAATGATCATATATGTGAATATGCTAGAAAATATAATATTAATATTTTTTGTCAAAAATGTATAATTATATACTCAAACATAAAACAACATTGAACATTTTTAAGTATGTGTTTAAGTATAACAAATAAATATTGATTAAGGAAAAAAAGAAACTCTTAATAGTAGGAAACTCTTTGGTTAGAAGGAAAATCAATATTTAGATTTCTACATTGTCTAAAACAGTAGACAGTACACTTAAAAAACTTTATTATATACATGAGAAGATGTAATAAAAATATAATATAATTTTTAAATTTGTAGGTGTTTAGATATGACTGATATGAGGTGTTGGATAAAAGTTGAGAGGAAAACCACAACAAAAGCTCATTTACAATAAGATTTTTTCATCCAAATTTTATGTCTAACTTATACCAAATTTCAAGTTTTAGATGAGATTTGAAAATGTTAAAAGATTTAGTATTTCATAGTGGTAAATCGTTACTAATTATCAATATGTATTTCTATTTTAATTCAGAAATTTACCAGAAAAAATTTATTTTTAAGAAATGACATCTTATTTTGGCACATAATTATCAAAAATATTATATTTTGATAGTAAAGACATAGACGTATATTCTGGAAAAAATGATGAGTTCAAATCTTACATAAGTATTTATCAAACTCTTTTAATACATGTATATGACGACAAATAAGTTATTTTATTTATAATTGTATATGTTGATGTTCTTTTATTTTTGTGGTTTTGTAAATCTAGAAGTTTATATGTAAATGAAGTGATTAAAATGAACGAAAAATATAAAAATATACTTGAAAATGAAATCAAAAAAGTAATTTGAGTGAAAATATGATGCAATATTGAGTGAAAACAGGATGCATTCTTTATTTAATTTATAAAAAAATAATAAAAATGAGTATTCATATGTAATCTGTTGTTTGCATTTATTTTATCTTTATAATCTTATAATAAAGAACGTATTCAATGTTACTGCATGTAGAAATATGAAAAGTGACATATATTCTACATTAATAGAACTGATAGGATAAAAGAATATGAATCTACAATAGTGTGAAGCATGCTAGACTGATGATCTATACATGCATCATAAACATGCTAGAAAATAATACCAATATTATTTTATCAAAAATTTAATTTCTTGAAATACATTTAATTAAAGACACATGGTGATGATACAGGACTACATAGTAAATAAACAAAAGGTGTCAAATAGCTATTACCAAATAATCAATTATTCTCTTAAGGAATTATTAATTTGCTAATAAACTAGACATATTTATTTCAATTTAACTCTTCATCAAATCACCACGTGCAAAGCACGTGGTAATTTCTAGTATCTATAAATACACCAATCTTGATGCCACAAAGATATAGTACGAAATCTAAAATTCTCCTACATTTTTCACTTACGTCTCTTTCAACAAGTTCTTGAAGAGAGATTTTCGAAATTGCTATTCGTAAGTCTAGATGGTTTTGTCGTATCCTAGAAGTGATTTGCCATAAAAACCCAGTAGCAAACGAGTAGTGGGGGCAAATATCACTTCAAAGAAAGTGATTTGTACACGCTTTAAAACCATGTTAAATTTACATTTTCTTTGTTCGTTCTTATTCCCCAATTTAAAGAAAAATCCCCAACAATCTCAAAGTGATATTTTTAGAATTTAATCTTTATCTTACGGGTTCGGATGAAGCATGGCGGAAGATTGAATACGGTTTGTGTGGTGAAGAAAATTGTTGATGCCCATGTGTTGCAATTACTTTTCTGAATGAAATTAAGTTTATTGAACTGTGGAGGCAACAAATCAGAGAACTACTCCAGAATCATTGTATTATTCTTCAAGCTAAGTTTTTTTGTGAAATATAAAAATTGGGAATATAGAAGCATTGGTCCCCCATAAGATAAGTTTCATTGCAATTTTAATCTCTTCTTTTTTTTCTTTTTCTTTTTTGATGATTAAGAATTTATGCATTAATAAAACAGATTACAGAGTTTAGTCCAAGGACATACAATTCCTGCTCATCAACACAACTAGCAGATACGGCATAAAAAAAATAAGACTCAATAATGTAAGCATAAATAGACACACGATCAACTGAGCTAGAACAATAGGTGCTAGAATGAAGGTCTAATTCTTGTATATTACAAGAGGCTATAACTGGCAGAGGCTGCCAATCCCAAGTAAAGGAAGTCTCGACATGAAAAAGAACCAAATTTTCCGTGAGGAAGTGGCTCCAATGAAAGCCTCCATCTTGAGCAGGGGCGGACGAAGGTTATAGGACACTGCCCCCACTGAAATTCTCTTTTTTTTTATATATATACAAAATTTTTAATTTTAATTTATTAATTGCATTGATGCCCCCACTCAAAATTATTAAGTGCCCCCCTCAATTTTGAAAGTATTAAATGCCCCCCTTTAATTTTGAAAAATTATTTTTTTTACCTTACAAATTTTTTTATATTTCATGTTTTCTCCCTTTACTTTGAGTTCACCCCCTAAAACCTAAAATTTTGGCTATAATAAAAGAGGTATAAAAGTATAAATTATGTCAAAAGTTGTAATTGAACCTAATCAGTTATTATATTTATCCCCATAAATATAGTGTACTGTACCGCGGGGGGCTCGGTAAAATTACTAGTGCCCCCACTGGGCTCAGATTCTAGATCCGCCACTGATCTTGAATCTTCATATCACAAACAAAGAGGAGAAACCCAAGGCACCTCATCACACTTTTGGAAGCAACAATATGTTAGTGACTAGTGAGGTTAAGTTTAGCTGGCTTTTGGCCATGTGCACCCTCTAATGCAACCTATTGACAGCCTTAAATTCCAAAATTGGCAAAGTGCACCCTCCAAATAACGACTACTCAATAGATTGCATCCAAGTCAAACTCTGGCAGAATTATGCTGAAAATTCAATTTCACTTGTGCAACAGCCGCCAAATTTACCGACTGTTTAAAGGCAAATCTGTCGCTCCAAATCTCAGTATATAATCAGAATTATTCGCATATCTTGAATTCAATATGAATCCCATCATATGAATAATTAAAAAAAACCCAAGATCAAATCATGAATTATAATCAATGGACTGAATAAAATAACAAACCTCTCTTTTGACTATGCATAAATCATGTAGGTTAACCATTTCCTAATCGCCAATTTGTCAAAAGGAAATTCAAGAATACAAAACTAAAGTCAAGAACAAACCATGTTACCACCAATTTCCTAACAACAACTTGACAAATTATAATTTAACAAAAATTTTAAAAAATAAAATAAACTATGCCACTTCAACTAAATTTTTATCAGCAAGAATCTAATTAACAACAGAAGCACTACAACAAAAAGTAACACTAGTGACAAAATTTGAACTGACAATGTTAAAATTATCACTAGATATAAAGAATGAGTAACAAGAATATTTGTTTTGCCACTATAAGAATGTTTAGTGACAAAAGTTTCTTTAAAGTTGTCACTATTGACAATTAGTGACACATGTATAGTGACAACTTAGTGACAACACAAATAGAGTGACAACTATAAATGTTATCATTAAGTTATCACTAAAGTTGTGTCACTAATTGTCAATAGTGACAACAATTTCTTTATCACTAACTATCAAGAGTGACAACTTCTATACAAATCTTGTCACTATTAAACATGTAAAACCTATTCTTGTGACAATACAAAAAATTGTCACTAAAAATTTGCAATTAGTGACAACTTTGACATTGTCACTTGATATTTTGTCATTAATGTATTATTTTTTTGTAGTGAAGATGATCCAACCTCACCCCCATGTGGAGTTAAAGTAGGAGTTGAACCTGGAGATCTTGTTCCAGGGGTATTCCCATTATTAACACTTCTAATCTCCTCCATCATTTTCACCACCTCCCCGATTTTCGGCCTCTGATCGGGCATTCTCGCCACACAACTCATCCCTATTTGCAACATTGCCACCATTTCTTCCTCTATATTAGGGTACCTCAATAGCTCAACATCAAACACTTCACCCGTCCATTCCTCACGAACTACCGAGTGGACCCACCTCACCAAATGGATCACCTCCTCACCGCCCGAGGTGTGGATGGGTGATTTTCCCGTGAGGAGTTCGAGAAGTACAACTCCGAAGCTGTAAACATCAGACGGCTGTGATGATTTTCTAGTGTCTGTGACTTCTGGAGCCCGATACCCTATGGTTCGCATCACGGGTGGCGCAATGGGACTCATTAGTGTTGCTAGCCCGAGGTCGGATATGCAACCGTGGTGTTGGGAGTTTCTAGTTACTTATCTTGAAGACCTAGATGTAGGCGATTCAAAGTGAACCTTTTCAATCATGCATTCCATGCAAGTGAGATTCTTCCATCAAGTAACTTCCCAATTGAATTAAGGATTGAGGAATCGTATTGGTCGAGATCCATGTGAATTCAGTCTTAATAATTCAACTATTCAAGTGTGTTTGACTAATGATTAATTAATTCATGAAACTCATTTCTTAATTAATTAATTAATTACTTGCCTTGGCCAAGGACTAACTCAGTCAAACTACTTAGAATATTATAGAAAATTCACTTGTTCTTCTAGACAAGTGATGGATCATTTGTTGTCAACACCAACCTCCATATACGAGTCACTACATTCAATCACCAGTCCATATGTGTCCTTGTAAAAGAACTCGTGCAGGAGTCAAAATGCAGTGAGTAATATACAAGATTACTGTGATAACTCAAGTCAAAGAATTAATCTTGCACTATTGTGATTAAGAAACTCCTGATTCAACATATATAGAAATATTCCAATTTAGGAAGTTTCAGTCAGGGTAATCAGTGAACTTGTTTTCAACAAGCACCTGCGTATGTGCATTTGTGTCAATTATACTAATGTCTATAAAACGAGACATTCTCTAATTATAAGAGTGTACATCATAGGCGCAAGTCTATCCGGATTATCAAAGTCTCATCTTTACAATTCTATGACTTGGACAGTATTTTGAAACCACAGCCTTAGAGACTTGTTTTATGCTATCCATCCAATGAGATATCAAGCCCCATAGCTATGTGTGAATTCTAAGAACTTCATCATACAATTATAACAATATAAATATAAGATGAAGAAATGTCTTTTATTAATATAATGTAAAACGAAATTGTTTATTATAAGAATAGATAAAGAAAGCCTATCTAGGATTGGCTCGCAGGACACTATTCTAACAATATTAAAAGCATGTAATTACCCACAAAAGAATAAGGAGAGTCAGGAAAAATCTAGGCTAGCTAGACCGAGACCAATGGTCCGAATGTCTATGTTTTTCACATAGTAAAGCGTATTATGTGTTGTCCCCCCCCCCCCCCCAAGGTGTATTATGTGTAGTCCCCCACACAATTGTGTAAGAGAGATAGACACAGAATGCCCCGGACTGATTTTATGTATTTTTGAAATTTCAATTTTTCGAAATTTCAAACCGAAAATCAAACCGAAAAAGTTCTGTTCGGTTTGGTTCGGTTCAGTTCAGTTTCGGTCGAACCAACCTTTTGCAAAAAAATAATAATAATAAAATAAAACTGCAGCAGCTTCTCGATCAAATGAAGAACAACTCAAGCAACAAAAATACCATAACCCATATCACAACATACATTAAAACACTCCAAAAACATACAAATTAATAAAACCCACATTACAAAATCAGTAAAACCCATACAAAATCAGGAAATAGAGAAAGAAATAATATTACCGTAAGCGAAGAATCTGGAGGCGCCTTCGTGGTGGTCAGCTTCGGGTGGTGGAGTGACTAGAGAGTGGAGTTGCAGGATGGTGAGAGTGAATTGTATCCATTTTCACAGAGAAGAGAGCTTTTCTATGCTTTGAGCATGAAGTGAAAAAGAAGAGTGAGTTTTCTCCTTTTCAGATATGTACTTATACGATTTTTTAGTTCCCAACTAATCAAACAATAAACATATAAAATAATATATTATATATTAAATTTTAAAAAATTGGTTTTCGGTTCAGTTCAGTTAACCGAACCGGAAAATCAAAACTGAACCAAAAACCGATTTTTGATTAAAAAAAAAAAAAAAAGCCGAAATTTCAGCTTTCGATCAGTTCGGCCAATTTGTGAACACCCCTAGTTGAAAGTTAGTGGTAATTCTTTAAGCGTGGATGTTCGTTAAACGAAGAATAAGAATGGTCACTCCCAAAATGCGGTGTTGCCTGTATTCTCAATCGAACAGAAGATGCTAAAACGAAAGAATAGGAACGGTGTCATTCTTAAAGACAACCTTGATATTACTTTATCTTTCAACCTCAATTTTCAGTATAACACAATCATGGTCTTGGTTGCAGAGGCAAAATTATGCATCAAGACACATTTTCTTATTTCAATCTCAGAGGTTACAAGGACCAAGAAAAATACAAAGCAAGAAAGTGTCATATTACCTGGTGAACAGGGACGGAGCCGGGGAGGGGGGGGGGGGGGACTGGAGGGTACGGTCGCCCCCCCCCTCAATTTTGAAAAATCGTTTTTTTACCTTACAAAATTTTTGATATTTGGATTTCGCCCCCCCCTCAAAATAAAAAAATATCATGTTTTTTCCCTTTATTTTGAGCTCGCCCCCTCCGAACCCAAAATCCTGACTATAACAAAAGAGATATAGGAGTATAAAGTATGTCAAAAGTTGTAATTGAACCTAGTTTTTTATTATATTTTCCTCCACAAATATACCGTACCGTACCGCGGGGGGCCAGCCCCCCGCACCCCCCTTTGACTCCTTCAACTATCTACCAAAACAATATGTATACCCATATCACAACAATCTCGCCCCCCCTCATTCAAATTCCTGGCTCCGTCCCTGCTGGTGAAGAATTAACAACCCTTGGCGCCGTCCCAGTGTTTACGTCCCCGGCCATGAGGCATTGTTGATACAACCCTTCATTGTGGTAATAAAGCATGAGCCTTTCGTCCACGGAAACTAGTACGCCGTCAGTGCAATTACATTCTCATGCCTAATACAGGAAATTAACTTGTTTCCAGATAAAAACAAATTGAATAGGGATGAATCAATATGATTGATTCGAGCTCCGTGATAATTCTCCACTTAGAATTATCTAACAACCCCCGCATTCGAGTTCGATACGCTAGACGGTGGTTCAAACTTCAACACTTCGATGTGTTTTTTAATTTAGTTGTTCGGACCGCAATTATTCGATGAAAGGAAATTAAACAAAAAAAAAGGGAATTGAAGATACAAGTCCAGATACAGAATTTATCTATCAAATATTTAAATCTAATAAAAAGATAAACATTATACCTCCATATTGATCTCCAATTGAAAACTCAAACAGGATCACCAAATATCGATTCTACTGAATCTACGCTTCTACTGCTAATCTATGCTACCGACTACTCTTAATTATATCTACTCCTAGAGAGAAAAGATAAAAGTAGAGTTGATGAAATTTTTGTCTGTCCCCCTTCTTTCTTCTCCTGGCCTTGCTTTTATCACGTACCCACGTTCATCATGGCCGAAAACTGGTTCCCAACCGTACTTTTAAATTTCTTTTACTGGCGCGTCTTTGAATTAGGTAACTTCCTCCTTTTTGGATTCACCTTCAGATTTGGATCCCGTCGAGCCCATTTCGTATTTTACTGATCCAATGACTTTAATTGGGCTTGTTTGATTTGAGCCCATCTTCGAATTAGTCTTGGTTGTATGAGATATTTTATTTCAAGCCCATCTTCGGATAAAGGATGGTTTGGGCTTTCTTATCTGACAAAGCCCACTTCATTTTGGGTGTAAACATAACTCCATCAATTTGTTGCTCAAAGTAGTACTCTGGGAAATTCAATCTCTTTACAACAATTGTGATCCCATTATCCGGATATGCAATTATATGCATTCCCAAATCTTCTCAATAAACTAGCACAGTAAGAACAACCAATTTATGCACTCAATTCAGATAGAAAAATACCCAACAACTTTCACGAGACTACATATTTAAATATAACATCGTCTTACTACGCAATCTACGATCTTCCCAGACGGAAAATTCTAAAGGCGTCCCGCTGTTTGTCTCGGTGGTAGTTTTGGGCCAGTTGTGGTTTGCCATCACTATCAGTATCAGGTACTTTATTCTCCAACATAAACACTACATCAGACATCTTAATTAGAGTATTTTCAGACAAGCACTTCATTGCAACATGCAACATCTCTACCATCTCTGACAAGTCTTGAACCGGGAAGTAGTCAGTTGGAACACGAGCCATCGAGTGAAAACGTGAGTGAAGAATTACCCTTAATGCCTCCGAGTCTATGTCTACTGAATCCTTAACCAGTAGTACTGCAGGATCTAAACCTGGAATCTCTGTTTGCATCATTCCTATCAAATCATTTTCATTATAGATTAGTTTACGAAGTCTTCGATCAAACAACTTAGAAGTCCGGTCTTCGGGCTTGATGGAAAGAACCCAAGTTTCGAAGTTTTGATCTTTGTCAAAACCTTTGGCATCCATAGGTGACACTCCTGTAAGAAGTTCAAGCAACATTAGTCCAAAGTTGTGGACATCATATTCCTGGGAGGGGTTCCTGGAATAGTACGGTAGGGGCGGGGGCGGGTATCGTAGAGCACTACGTGTTGGTGGTTTTACCAAGATACCAGCAAAACCAAAATCAGACACACAACCATATTGTTGGGAGTTGAGAAAAACATTCGAGGATTTTATGTTTCCATGGGCCAACTTCCCACCACATTGTGTGTGGATGTGAGCAATACCACGCGCTGCACCTATTGCAATTTTACGACGGCTTTTCCAACTTAGATGTCCATTATTTCTTGCATTTCCTGCTAATGATAATTGAGGTTAATTATAAATTTATTATAAGTGGATATATTAATTAGGTTAATTATTTTACAATAAGAGTATCCTAGTGACAACTGAAAAAACATGGTTGAAATTGTAACGCATGCATGAAATTTGATTTGATTTGATTGTAATATTCACTATAATATACTGAAATGATCTTGGCAAGATTACAGACTGTTAAATAGTACTAATTAATGCGAAAACGAAAGAAACAAGAAAAATTGAGAGATGATGTTTAGCTAGAAGAAGTGGAAGCGTACCTTTGGGGAAAATTTTATTTTTAGTCCCGTAACTTTGCCCTATTTCACTTTTGGTCCCATTAGTTACGGGATTATCACTTTATGTCCTATATCTTTCAAAAATTTCTCACTTTTGGTCCCAAACCCATGATTCCGTCTATTTTTAACGTAAAATAGCACGTGAGTGGCCTGTGCGCCGTTAGCCAGCTAGGTTTGGGGGGAAATTGTTCACTTTGACTGTTTGGGAGGCAAAATTGGCGCCAAAATTGAGAAAAACCTATCTAATTTTGCCCCAAAATCTTATTCTCCCTTCCTTTTTCTCAATTTTACTGCCAATTTTGCCTCCCAAACAATCAAAGTGAACAATTTTCCCCCAAACTTAGCTGGCTAACGGCGAACGGGCCACTCACGTGCCATTTCACGTTAAAAATAGACGGAATTAGGGGTTTGGGACCAAAAGTGAGAATTTTTTGAAAGATATAGGACGTAAAGTGAGAATCTCGTAACTAATGGGACCAAAAGTGAAATGGGGCAAAATTACGGGACTAAAAATGCGATTTTTCCCGTACCTTTGTATAACATAGAAGATACAGTAGTACTCCTCTGGCCATAGGAATCATAGGCGATGAGTGATGGGGGTGTGTTATGTTTACCGTCATGTAACATAGCAGAGACGCTCCCCCGGCTACGGTAATCATAGACGACGAACGCTTTATTAGGCTTATTCGAAAAGTAATACGCCCTTGGTGCACCCACATTTTCATGCCCACTACAATTTCCCAAGGCCTTCATCTGCTGCTTAAATTCTTCTTCTGTTACCCTCACTTCATACATTAACTTGGTCACCACTTTAGTTCCTTTCGCCACAAATTCTTTGTTTGAAACTTTCACATTCTTTAAAAACTCCGCTATCTTTGTAGTCCCAAATGTTCCCTTATTCTTATCATTCTCCAGCTCCTCTTTGAACTTCAATGTGACTTTTAAGCGAAAGCCATGTCCAGAGCCTCCAAGGAAAATTAGCTTGGGATCAATTGGTTCCGAAATAGAATTTTCTCTAGCCTCTTGTAAATTCACATCATGACTTGATCGGAAACTGGAATCCGATGAGACGGAGCTGAAGCTTGAGCTTAACGAGTCTTGATGAAATAGTTGCCAAAGCTCCTCTCTCTTTAGCACGGCCGCCACCAGCCTCTCCCAGTTGTCGTAGTTCCGTGACATTTTTTGATATCCCTTCAAAACTATATATATATATACTAGGGAAAAGCAAGAACCGCGCGTTGCGCGGTCAATAATGCCCAAACTTATATGTAAAAAATGAGTAAAAAAAATTGCATGCAAATGGTAAGTATATAATTTTCAATGGCAATATAAAAAGTGATTAAATATCAGTACGTTAAAAAAAACAAAATTATTTTGACATCATTATTTTATATAAAATTATTCGTTGATATCCCATTGAAACCCGAATAGATTGTTTTACTTCATACACGTGAAAGTTGATAAAACAACATATATCGAACTCCTTAATATCGCTAATCAAAATCAAATACAAATTTTATAGTTCGATAATGTTTCACATAAATAAGGTTGAACAACAACTTGTTCGGATACACTCGACTCATTTACATCATTATAAATACTATATCAACGTTGATTGGTGGGTCTTAAAGTTAATCATTACAATGACCAATGGTGGGTAATCATTATTGATTTTTCTATAATTTTTATTCGATGGGGGTGTTAAAGAAAATGGTCATTTACTATCATCTCCCTCAAAGGAACAACATGAAATATAGTTTCACAAATGGAAAAATCGGGTTGTAAATTCCAATCACTACTATAATCAGATAATAATCCACTGTTTTGCCCAGTTTCCATCGTAATTTGATGATGAAAATGAAAATAATTTTTGGTTTTCCGATAGGGGTGGTCAGTGGTGGCAAAAACATGGGATTATATATATCTATATATATGGAAGAGAAGACGTTTCTGGTTTTACTCAGACTCCTTGTCCTTTAATGTCAAGAGTCGTGTGACTGTGGTCACTTTAATGTCAAGAGTCTTCGTTTCCTTTAATGTCAAGAGATGTCGTGTCCTTTAATGTCAAGAGTCGTGTTTTTTTTAACTTTAAAAAGATATATGTATCATTAAATAATGTCTAATAATGTGCTTATATTTAATAATAATTCTTTGTACCATAAAGTTGTTTCCTTATCTCGATGAAAGATATTGAGTATATTTTGAAATTCCATATCCTCAATAAAGGTTAACCAAGTTATTTGGTCTCAACAAAGGTGAACGGATCACATGGTATAATATATATACATACATACATATATATATATGACATTAATTTAAATTTAGCACACTAATGTGTACATAGATGATAGGACCACAAATATCCAAATGGAATAAGATAACATATAAAGAAACTACCACATTGTCAATTGGGTCCATCGTTTCATTACATTGTCTTTCTCTTTTATCACTATTTTTTTACCTAATAAGCGAAATATCCCCTTACTTATAATCTAAGAGTAAAAAAGAGAAACATAAGAAGAAGATACAGTAGTTACCTTTTTTTAAATATAGAAAATAAATTTTTATGCAAGTTTGTCCTATTATATAAAAATATTCAATTTGTAATTTAAAAAATTAAATTTAGAAATTCTAAGATATACGTAACAAATTATTTGTACATCAAATAACTTTGATATTTAAATTTAGGAATCCATAATTGAAGTACCAAATATTGAGATTTTTCAAAATAATAAATCTTAGGATGAAAAAAATCGAGTGTAAGAAAATTCATGTGGAGTAAACAAACTCTCATACGAGAGAGAAAATAAATAGAGTATAAACAGTGGATAGTCATAGAAACAACCATGGAACGAGCTACAATTTGTAATAATGGACTTAGTTTTCTTTGTGACAATATAATTTTTCATGTTATGGGAAGGTTATCATGGTATGCATGCATTCAATGAAAGTAATGGGAAGGCATCGTGTGAAACGGCACATCAGATAAATAATAAGCGAGTAAACAAATGCAAAAACCCAAAATAACTACCAAGTAAAGATTTGCTCCCAAGCGAGAGCATGGTAGTTATGATAAACCGAGTGAAGCAGCGATGCATTTCAGAACTCGCGTAAACCAACCATCACGACCTTCAATATAGACGGTTTTCAGCGTGATAATCCACTGGTATGCGATTATCAATGATCCTATGATTTTCTTCAATAGGATAACGCGCGCCCTAGATATCATATATGTGTTATGAACCAGGCAAAGTGTTGGCAAGAGTATTAACTGTCACGCTGATACAAAAGTGCGCAACCACTTTGCAGCCCTGAATATGAAAACACACGAATGGTTAAACATAACAAGAAAGAGAGAAAAAGCGCACACCGGTTATATTATGCTACGGTAAAAAAATTACCTTTTCATCTGCTAATATAATTTTTTGGACTTGGTGGGACTTGTGGTACTTTGGCGGGGCTGCATTTTCTCCTCCACCCGGACTTTCACCTTCCACGTGGGTGTTGAAGGCGTAACGTCAGCAATGAAGACCAAATTGGACTGCATCTGAACATCATAGAAGAAAGTATAACACAAGAAGGCATGAAACATTGTCTAAACTACATGAATACAGCACATACACAGACATCGCAGAAAATCCAAGCACGAAAAATAGAAGTTGCATTGAAAAAAACCGTTCCAATCATATTAACTAACACATAAACAACACGTTGACAACAAAAGGTATCGACTGACACACTTAACATCAACAAGACGATAGCTTAAATATCTCAGGGTAACAATATTTTTGGTACTATGAAGAGGTAAATGAGTATCATCGTGCGAGATTGGGCGTATGAGAATTTTCACGTAGAGGAGGTGCGGGCCCTTGAGATGGCCACGTAATTGACCATGGGAAAAAACAGGTTCCTGCAATAGATTCCGACATAGTCCATGTTTGTCCTTGAGCCTTATTAATGGTCATTGCAAAGCACAGCCGCAGTGGAAATTGATGGCGTTTGAAAGGAATGGGACACTTTATCTTATCAGAAGCTTGCAGGGGAATTCTTGGAATGAATACGTGCCGACCTTGTAGTCTCCTATAGCCACTTTAGCTGCAATCAAACGAGGGCCTAGATGGCAAACAATAAGGCGTGTGCCATTGCACAATCCCTCAGATGGGTCCAAAATTTCTGAGTAACATCACTGGGCAATTTAGCTTTAGCACAAGATGGTGAGGAGGTAACCCACTAACAGAAACTGAATTTAGGTAATCTCCATATTCACTCTGCTGCCTGGATCATCAGTTTTATTGAAGCTCATATATTCGACAGGAAGTCCCGGGAATTTCTCTATAAGTTGTGCATTAATATCATCAACAATATCATTCTTCGGTGTCAATATGGCACGACTGACAACGGAAAATGGATCAGCGGTGTCAGAGTAAAAAGAAGGGAATACACAGTTGATTAATTGACTTAATGAGTCGGCAGGATTGACAAAAGGAATGCACAGATGCGATGGCAATTGTATTATATCATCGATGACACAAGGATGGGTACCGTCACCGATATGAGCAAGAGATCAATGAACATAGGATCATCACGGGGCACGCATGTTGACATGTAGCCTAAGCTTTCGGATTGAAGGCCATAAAAATGAACTAACAAGACTGGCCCCAACCATATCATCGCGAGAACCTCCCCAATTATAGGGAGTGTCTGCCTAAAATCCCCGCCCAAACAGAACACTTACCACCGAAAAGTAAATCTGAATCGCAGACATCACGGAGTAATGTATCCAGCGCCTCGACAACACATTTGTTCGCCATTGTCGCCTCATCCCAAACTATCAATTTGGCCACCTTAATCAATCGCCCTAAACTGCTCTGCTTACTAAGCTTTGAATTAGCATTATCATCAAACTCGAGAGGGAATTTAAACCTCGAATGAGCTGTGCGCCCGCCTGGTAACAAAGAGGCAGCTACACCAGATGTGGCAACTGATAAAGCTATGTGATCATGCGACCGCACATATGCAAGAATAGATCTATAGAGAAAAGTCTTCCCTGACCCTCCGGGCCATCAACAAGAATGCGCCCCCCCACATCACCATCTAAGGCAGAAATAATCAAGTCGAATGCTTCCTTTGACAAGCATTTAGCATAGATGCTGAAATCAAGTCTTGCGGGGACACGATAATTGACTTCTCCCTAGCTATTTCGGTGCAGAATTTCTGTTCTTCAGTTAGTCGAATGGACTGTTCAGACAAAGAGTAGTCATTTATACTTTTTCCCATTGATTGCAGGATACAATGTATGGATTGTAAAGCCTTTTGTTGAGCTACAGCATCACTGACGTGTGGTTTTTGCTGAAATCCTGAGAAAGTTGTAGCTGGAATGAGTGCCAGAGACGAACTGGATCACCTGGAGCGCAGTAAACTAAAATAGTGGCAAAGAGGCGACGAAGACTGGGAGCCATCTGATGTAAAGAAGCCTCTTCTAAGCAGTCCGAAATATATGAGTCTCTAATATATCCCAGATGCAGTGCAGCCTCACGAAACGTAGGATATTCAAGACCGTTAACTGTTCGCAGGAATTGAGCCGAAGGTGGACACCGAATATTATTAAGTAAAATACGCTTGAAAAAACGTTCTCCTTCACAAGGATTGACTGTAACCAAGCGACCAACCACCTCTTTTTTGGCACGTACAGACCAAGACCGCGCATAATTGTTCCACACATAATGCTCAGGAAATTCTCTATATAACAAGTTGAGTTGCTGTGCTTTTCTATCAAGAGCATTTGTTCTAAAGAATTCAGTTAGCATTATTCGCTGAGAGAGAGGATTAGCAATAATGTCAAGCAAGGGAGCCTGTCGACCAAACCTGATTACATGTTGATTTTCCAGATGGACCTGGAGAACAATAACAGGAGCATGCATGTCGCTAAGGGCAAATCCATATTCTCCAGTGGGCCTCCGGAGCTGCTACCCACCTGCCAGTTTGGAAATTACGAATTTCATCGTCTGCTTGTGCATCAGAATCCCCAACAATGTTATAAGCAACCCTATCATGTCCTTTGTATATATACTTGTACAAATACTTTACAAGCTTTTATCACAACATATCTCCACATTGATGTGGCAGTTGTACTTTGCCAGCAAGTACGGATTGTAGGGAACGACCCCCACTATTATCAAGTCTAGATTTTCTGACAACCACAAAATCCCCATTCTCCCTCCTCCTGTACATGGGGTAAGAGTTCGAACCAATATGCGTTGTGGCAATGAATTTTTTAGGGTAGTGGTTCTTGCAATTGCCATCGCGCATGCAAACATTCGTTGGGTTCAAATCCCGCACGGCCCATGCAGCATGTGTTTTATAACGTAGGACCGAAGGAATGGATGTGAGGACGCACTGGGCAACTCTGCTGATATTATGCCATCGTATATATCTGCCGTCAAGATTTTGTGTGAAGGATTTAAAATCACAAGCCAGTGTACGTGGGGCAATCCACGCTTTTGAAATTCTACTACATAGACATACGCAGCCACGGACCCGAACACTTTCTTCCTAACAATATCATTCTTCATTTCATCCAACTTTGCCTTGAATACCCTTGCAAGAAGATCAGGTCGGTCTTCGGCACGTTCATGCTTCAAGAGCGAATCTGCAATCTCTGGCCACGCTGGATTGCATGTCATTGTAAGGAAGATATCAGGCTTGCCAAATTTTTGGACCAAAGCCATAGCATTGACATAGCGCCGTCGCATATCCCGAGGACCCCAATGAAAGAGGAAGGCAAGACAAAACGTCGACCAACTGCGTTAGGGTTATTCTGACCATCCACTGACATACTATCTACGACGCTCTGGTAAGTATCTGTGCGCATATCAAGTTGTCGCTGCTCTGACCTGTAATAATCCAAGCGCTGAGTCTCCAATTTAATATACATGTCAATTACAAACTGCTGGCATAATCTTCCAAAGTGAAGCAGATAAGATTTATCCCGAGGACGTAACTGAAACAAGTAACAATAATATTGGCGAAGTGACACATAAGATCCCCGCTCACTACCATCTTCTAAAACTGAAAAAATGACAGAAGAACAAGAATCAGGCTAGCTTTCGTGGTCAGGAATAATTCACAAAGTAAAAAAAAACAATGATGCAGAAGAATATTTCAAGATGGGAAACACATTGGAGTTAGTACTTGGTAGGTTACTATTTTGGTGGAGTCAAAATAATACTTGTTAGTTTACAAAACTGAACAAAATAAAAAATGAAAGGGGGATAATACAATCAATACTAAAAAAACGTAAATACCTTGATTTATACTCACGTGGAGCTTTCGATAAGCATATTTGCCATAATTCCCTAATAGCTTTTTTTTAGAACAAGCTTTTCCCAAGGGAATTTATGAAAAAATGAGACAAGCTAAGATTTACGCATATTTCCCTCAATAAAATGAGATAAGCTAAATAAACAACATTTAATTTTTCGTCAAATTCATAACGATGATACCTTAATCATTAACAGAAAGAATATCCACGTCATAATTTATCAAACTATTCTTGTAACCATGAAAGTTTTTCCTAAAGAAATAAACATATTGTAAAAGTAGTCTTGTTGATTTAAGACTTTTATAGGGTCTTATATATTTTCATATATTGACCTTACCAAAAAAAAAATTAATATATTTATCTGAAAGAAAGAGATCCAAATTTTAATCAGTACCTTGTGATTATGGGTAAAGCAATTTCCTGATTGAAACACAACCACCTACTCAACACACTTTAATTGTTGTTTAATTTGATCAGTTACTTAATGGAAAACTCCAGGTAAAGTGATGTGAGAGTGAATAGGTGTGTAAGGTCTAGCATGTTTTACTCTATTATTAACTATATTGCAATGCAATAACTTACTTGATAAACCTTATTAAATGCCGATGCAAAGAAATGCCAAGTAAGTTTCATGGTATGGTATCATGCATATTCTGTGATACATAAATTATGGATTAGAAGTAAGCAGAGTGAAGGTATAATTTAGCTGGTAATTGTAACTGGGCAATATCATACATTTCAATTGGATGCTTATTCATTCTACATATCCACATAAAATTTACATCACATGTATACGCATGCTTAAAGATTATATCTATATACTACTATTTATTAAAGTTGAGTAGCCTAAAATCATATTGTAAATCAATTGAAGTTTGTCTATAACCATTCCGTTTTATTCTTTAAATTGGTTGGGAACTGATTTATAGAATAATTGGCAGCCATATTTTCTTAAAGAATAATTGGAAGCCAAGTTACGAAGACAGTCCAAAGAATGGATTACTTGGGAAATTAAAAATGCACTTTACAAAATGTCTTTATACCATAAATAGTTAAAGGCAATTAGGAAATACTTCTTTAGTGATTTTCTAATTACATGTGTTACCACAAATGAGTAGTAGATTTTGAAAAACTGCAAGGAAATTGCATTGCTCATCGAAAGCAATAACCGACCATTTTCACATTTTCATTTACATCTTTAAAACTCAAAAGGCATGAAATCCACATGAAGGGGGAAAAAGATTGAAAGCAAGAAACATGTACGAGCAGTTTGTACTCATGTGGTCAAAACATATTAGGTGACAATAATTTTGCGCAAGCCAATGCTAGGGAGGTCTAAAAAACAATGTACAAAATGCAATGCAGAACATCGAAAAAGAGCACCATACCATCAGCTTCATTTTGCAATAGAACTGCAGCCGATTCAGCAAGATTGGGAGAGATCAATGACGCAGACTCTCCAAACGCATGATGGCCAGTGTCAACTACAGGATGTTGAGTGTGTTTCCTATGCTTGGAGATCCGAGAGTGCCATCCAGGTTCGCCTCTTGGGAACAACAATGGATATTGGAGGGGGTCATAACAGCCGTAATAATATTTAATTGTATGGCTTGTATCTTCATTGACATAAACACGTATGTCCCGTGTGATGGTCTCGTTTGATGGATCAGCCTCCTTCCATATTGCGCCAACTTGAGAAACGGAAGGCAAGTTGAAAGTGTGCTGATCCAGGGCAGGTGTACTACGCAGCACAATGGTATAATTCACCAAAGGAGTATAGTGGCGGAGGCTTCTGAAAAAGCGACAATAAGGATTGTCCCTGAGCATATGCACAAGGCTAGCAACCAAGTCAGGATTCAAATGAAAGCTACGCTGACCGGTGGTACGCACCAGCCCATCAAACTCATGAAAATACAAATCTAAATTTGAAGCAGCCGGTGCATCCTCCCTCAGGCTGCGAATATAGTGATACACCATGCCTTGAACAACCAGCGTGTATATGCCCTTGTTTGACCAGCAATAATTTTTATCAGCCTTCATACCAATGGACGTGAATGCGAGATAATTGTTGTAAGACCTTATGTGCCGCCTAAATTCAACGAAAATCTCGGACTCTCCAATAAGAAGGTCGGTCAACCCGGGCAACATTTCACGTGGGGCCAAGGAAACCTGACCCTCCCCACAACAAAAACCAGGAGGCTCGCGATAAAATCGCAAGGCATTACAATAGACACAAGGAGCTACATCCGGAAGTATCCACGGCTCAAGGGGCAGATCGTCTATAAGGCTCATATTTCTCCTCCTTTTCGGGTGGAGGGAACAGGGTCTGGAGAACAAAAAAACAGGAAACCATAAGACAAGACGAAACAAAAGAAAACCAAAAGCCAAAAGAACAGTTACAACAATCGAAACAGGGTACCAGTGAATGATCCTCCGCACGAGAAGAAGCCACCCTGATATCCACATGCTGTTCAGTAGAAGCGTGTAGTGGTTCGGGTCTAACACTGACGGAGCAACTTACTAAGTCATCACTTAACACTTGCTCAGCAGCTAAAAATGCCTTTCTCTTGGCACTCCGAACTAACCTTCGCCCTAACAAAGATGCTTGATGTTGCTCTGTGGACCGTGCTGCATATCTCTGACGGCGAACTCGATTCTTAGCATCTCGATCCATGCACACAACAATCTCTAAACACTTTGGTGCGATAATCCAAACAGGTAATATACCGCAAAATGACGCATGACAACAAAAAAATCCCCGCATGAATACCAGTTACAAACATGGAACACATAGGCAGCCAAAACCAAACAAGCACCACCCAACCTAACCCAGTTAAGACACCCCAAAGGCATGACCACGTTCGATCATAGCAAAAGTATCAGGGAGAAACAGGAAAAATCTTCGAGTTTTCATTTTTTAAATAAGAAAACATGATTGTTTTTTATATTCCTTAGCGTGAAATTTATGACTGAACGTGCAGGCCTGGATACAAAAACTTTTGAAAGATTTAGGGCAGTGTAGAAAGTTTCAGAATCACCAAACAGCAAGAACTCGCACCCCTCGCATTTCCGTCACACAATGGCATCACAAATGATAATAAGATTATTATCAACCGCCTTGTAGCCAGCCCGAAGCTGGGTCGCAATGAGAAAAGCAAGGTTGAAGAATACAGTTTAGAGATTCTAAAGCGCACAATGCACACTATTGTGCATCCTCTATATACTTATAATTGAACAAAAAAAATAAAATTAACAGACAATTGACTATATAAAACATAAATACTATGACGATTTGATTAGATACTTCTCGTAGCCACACGACTAATTAGCACGCATACTATGACAATTGACATTTATTTTAGGGACTGAATTCGATATTTCAATGTTTTGAACATCAACTTCACCACTTGAATTAAATCTCGTCCAATTAAAAAATAGTGAGGACAAGAAGGAAGTTTGAGATTCTTTATGAATTTTTTTTTCCTAAGAGAGAGACATAATGTGTGAGAAGAAATAGAAAAGAAAAAATATTATAAATGAAGAAATTGATTGAGGTACTTGTCAAAATTTAAGAATGAAAATGAATTCACCAAATTTGACAGCACAAGTAGTTATTCTAGCAATCTCATATTTTATTTAATAGTATTGATTGTCAGATATGATTCTCCTATAGACCAGGATCAAGAATTCTGATTGATCTAAGTTTAATGTGTGTGTGTGGTGGGGGGGGGTAATCATCCATGTTACAAGTTACAACTAATAAGTGATAAGAATTTATGGCAAATTCAATTTCGAAATTTGGTATTGATTGAACAAGTGCAATTTGAAAGTGGAATGAATTGTAGTTGTAAATTAGGGCCGAAAGATGCATCACACTACTTAATAGTTAATATTCAATCTGAAATCAATTGTTAAAATCTCATATTGTTGAACACATATTTTACTTTTTTGGAAAAACAATCATATTGTTTTATTCAATAAAAGTTTACGGTACAAATGTGTATCCAATCAATGTGAGGCATTAGTTAAAGATTGAGACTAAAATTGAACATACACATATTTATTGGACGAAAAGTGTGATTTACCCAATAAATCCCTAAAAATACTGTTCAATCAAAACACCCCTCATACACTAAATTTTCATTCGAAAAACTACAATTGATTAATTTTAAATTTAGGATGCTAAGGGTGTTTAAGTTCATAAATTTATTAACCCTACATGTTGGGGGGTTTTGGAATGAAAAGTTGACAGAATGAGTTTTTTGGATTGAAAAATAATTTCATGGGTTTTTATGATATTAAAATTTATCTTTAGGGGGTTTTAACAATTTTTTCAATTACTATTGAACTAAGCTTATATGTGACCTAAGTGGATTAAATGCAGACGTTATTGTAAAATTTTCTTTTTAAAAAGACCCTGAAACGACTTTCAATCTTTTTTATATCATTTCATATAGATTGAGAGTTTACTAATCATTATCGTAAAGCTCATGATTTTAATAATAAAACTTCAAAATTGTATATATTTATTTCCGTAAATTTTATTTAGTGTATTATTATAAATTAATATCTTATTATGTATTTTATTGAATACTACTTTGAGAAAAATGGATAGTGTGAGCCGGAAGGATACAAGTCCAAAGTTCGTAATAAGTGTGAGCTAACTTTGAGCCAACCTATTGTCATCACATAGGTTATAAAATACCATGTAAAATTGGGACCATAATCATGAAATTAATGTTGTCGGAGAAATAGATGGGTTTTTTTAATAATAACTTTTTTGTTCTTTATGTGAAATTCGTTAAAATTAGATTAGCATGATATCGATTATTTGAAGAAAAAAAATATTTTGTGACTGAATACTTGCATATTGTATTTTTAGATAATGAGAGGTCTTTGTGAGTTTTAGGATTCTAAAATTTTTATATATTTACAATTATTTTTAATTATTTAAGTCAAAAACCACAAGATTGTAGACAACCATTAGAGAGTGACAATGCAAAGTAAATTATTTTAAGTTTCCCCAACATTCGGAAATTTGTTTGACAAAATTGTATATAATTAATCATTTTTTTCGTTAGTAAAGTGGAATGATTCTAATGCGTAAAAGACTGATGTTACAATTTATGTCCTTTTGGTTTTGTCAAGTGCATGTATGCAGGAAGACAGATACATTAAACATTAATGCAAAGCCATGAAACTCGTTCAGAATGAATAAAAAGGAAGCCATGAAACTCGTTCAAAACAAAAAGAAAGTAACAAACCTTTACAAATATTGAAAGAGAAAAGATCCCTTACTGCACAACTTTTAGAAGCCTTTGGAAAGTAGATGAATATCTATCAACAAAACCGAAAAAAAAATCAACAAACAGAGAGCATGTCTTTCACGAAAAGATGAGAGAATAACTTTCAACAATAATGCAGGGGGCTGAAGTGTATCAATAAATTGTTAAGTAACGACGAGTATGTAAATTTTCTTCACTTGAAGTGGAAGGATAGACTCCAGAAAGAGAGAGGGAGAGAGAGAGAGAGAGAGAGAATTTTGAGACAATTTTCTATATCTTCATTCCACGTACAATTCCAAGTTTTTAAACAACTGAATTAACAATTTATCCTAAAATAATGGAAGCACTATCTCTACACAATCATCACTCCACTAAAAACATGGTGAAATAATTAAACTAATCCTATAGAATTAAAAGACTAAATTAACTATTCTAAAATAATTGAAGGACTATCTCTAGTTGCCTCCACAATCAGCAGTCCACTAAACACATGGTGAAATAATTAACATCCTCAAATTCTGGCACCATGTTGCATAATATATATATGTATAATAAAAAACATATATAAATTATTTTGACGACCAAAAAATACTGTTCATTTTAGCCTAAACGCTTATATGTGTGTATATTTATATATATTTTATATTAAATTTTTTTAGTGTATATACTTTGGTATAATATATATATGTGTTAGTAATAGTGGTGTGTTAGTGTGTATATTTATATATTTTTGCATATATTTTTTATATTAAAGATTTTAATGTATATACTTTTGTATAATATATATGTGTGTTAGTGATAGTGGTGTGTTAGTGTGTATACTGTTTTATCTTTCAGATTAAATTTAAAACAACTTAATTAAATTATGCACAATATGCTGAAAGCTTATTTATGGTAGTACATGATTGCTTTACCCATCAATTTTAAACATAAGACAATTAAATTAAATTTTACAGAATTCCTTAACCTTATTTAACGGAAGATGCTTTATATACTATAGTGAGTCAATTAATACATATAAAACTAAATTTATATCTTATAAATAATAAATGGGGTCGATTTTCTTTTTAAAAAAGGTAATATAATTAAATTGACTTTTATTTGTTATCTAAAGAATTCAAATGAAAACCTGGAAAACTGGAACAACAGAAAAGCACTCATAAAGAAAACCAACTTTCCTTATTTCTGCATAATATTATTCACCTTAGTCATATACAGTTTTTCAACAACTTACGTAATGCATTCATGTCAACTATTAAAAAGATCTCACTCTTGCGGACTGAGAATTGAAAAATATTGACATATTAGATCTAACAAAGATAATTAATTGCAATGTATAATTTACCGCCAAAAGATAGGAGAGGTGAAAAAACGATTATATATAATTCGTGATATTATAGGCAATACTGGAAAATGAATCAATACGGCAAAAACCAAAAAATTCTTGAAGGTCTCTTACCTCGATGGTGTTTTTTAACTTTCAAAAGTGAACAATAAAGAGAAAATAACAAGAACTCACGTGTTCTTGCCCCAAAGTCAATCCAATATTATCCAAATTATTTTTCTTCCCCCAAACAAACTCAATTCCTCCCCTTTTATAGTATTCTTACTAATTAACACTATTAAATGTTTCTACCACTTAATAGTGCTTGTACCACTTAATACTATTAAGTATTCCTACCACTTAATACTATTAAGTGTTTCTACCACTTAACACAATTAAGTATTTTACCTCTTAATAGTGCTTCTACCACTTAATACTATTAAGTATTGCTACCACTTAATAGTGTTTCTAACACTTATCATTATTAAGTATTTTACCTCTTAATAGTGCTTCTACCACTTAACACCATCAAGTGTTCCTACCACTTAATTGTGTTTCACATTTACTAAAAGACTCCTAAGCATAGAAGGAAACAACTCACAATTAAAAAATATCAATGAACACATAAAAGCAGATCAACACTCTAATTAACACACCATCATTAATCCCATCATCATAAAAACACACACTAAACACGCATTATAGTTGATCATTTTTCCTCATACTTTTAAGATAAAGTTAACAATCAAGAAGAGAAAAGGGGTGGATTGAATTGTCTTTAAAATCAGTGCTTCTCTCTAATTTAACAAACTCAAAAGCTTCAGATCATCAAACATACTGAGTGGCTAACAAGCCATATTAAGTTTCAGATTGCCGAACTCACAAATTTCATAACAACGAGCTTATAAAGCAAGGTATTGAACTCATTCACGGAACATACTGTTCCCCGGGAAAATTAGAATATTGGGCTCGTACGATAGGGCCTATTGCAATTTTAGTCCCATTATTTTCAAAGTTGCAAAAACAGTCCCATCTCCCATATACTTCGTTTCTTTGCAATTTTGATTCCCTAAAAACAGATAAAATTTTCACTGGTGGTCAGCACACACTGTTAAGACTTCTGTGAAATTTTCTCAAATTAAGAAATGGTCATGTTCATGGCACATGACCAAACTAACCCGGTCCGTTTTTGAACCATTGGGACACAGAACGTACCTCTCTAAGAATATTCTCCATCTGTCTCATTTTCCCATCAATGCTCCCATGGTTGTTCCCAAGAGAAACCTTCATATCATCCACGGAATTTTCAAGGTTGTGAGTCCTGGTCTCCAACTGTGATACTCTTGCACTTAGACCATCAATGGCATAAATCAAATTATCTGCATACTTCTTCATTAATATTTTCAATAAACAGTGAATATTGAATACATTTCCGAAGGATCAGAAATACACGGGGCTTGTTTGCTTTTACTTCCTTATTACTTTTGATTTGGGGAGTATGCAGATTCAATACAACTTAGACCTTTCATCAAAAAAAAAACCCAATTATTGGAACCTCATTAGCAGAAACCATCTAAATTATATTAGATTAGTGCACATGATGCTCTTTACATAAGAAGTCGTGGATTCCCTAATGTTTGATTGTTGACATCATATCCGTTCCAATATGTCAAGGATGCCAATAGAAAAATGATTTAATGTCAGACAACCTCAATTCACGTATGAAGTGCCTATAAAAGCAATGAACAATACATTAGAAAATAACCACATAAACCAAATACACCGGTTAAATCGCAAGTTAAACAAAAAACAAACAAGGTGAAGCGGGCATGGAGCCATAAAGTTCGGGTTGTCTTATTCCAAGCATAAATGATTTTTGATTCAAAACACCCAGGAACGACCTGCGCGTTTGACCACTTTGACAAAATGAATACAAACGTCAATAAGAGAATGAGACTAACATAAAATCAGACAAGAAACAACACACCCACCAGACCAAATATACCCGTCTTCCGTCGATTTCTTAACAGCATCAATGAATGGCATAATAATTGTGTACTTGGCAATCACGCACGTCGAAGGATTATCGAGGAAATAGTCGACATAAAAATAAAACCCAGCAATTTCTTGAACCAGAATATTGAAGTTGGGAAAATTTAAATTTCAACCTATCCCTAAAAAAAAACCGACATACAAGTGTGGTTGTACGAACATAATGTTCCAACACAACAGCTAACCGTATCATAAATCTTTACGTAGAACATCACATCCCAACATTATATCGCGCTGTGAATAAAGACATATTTTAGGCGCACAAATTGACGCAAGTATAATTGTATTTAACAGTACAGTAATAACATATTTCGAGATGCAAAAAAACACACAAACAATTATTGTTGATATTATTAGAATATATTAAAGATACATTCCAATTGCAGGGGGTACATTTTTATATTCCAAAAGGGCGAAGGATAACTCTAATTATATATGCAGAGATAGTAGCTCATATTCATTTGTTTATCTCGGGAAAATTTCACTTTTGATCTCATAAAACTTCGTGATTTGTAATTTTAGTCTCATTATATATAAAGTTGCAATTTTAGTCTCATTGGACTGTTGAAATTACACTTTTGGTCTCAGCTATAAAAAGAATAACAGAAAAAAGAGAGTGAAGTGCATATGTTGTTCTTCCAAAAAAAAAAAAAGGATATTAAACGCATAGTGAATTATTCAAACTAATCCTATAGAATTAAAATACTAAATTAGAGTCTATCCTTCCACTTCAAGAATAAACAATGGTGTTTGACATGCACACCGGCTTCATGCATTTGTAAGAATGCTAATAGAGAGGTACTGAAACCTAAATGATGAGTTCAAAACTAATAAAACAATAAATCACTATAAAAATAAGACTAAGAGCACGATTTTTCACCCAGCATTATAATTCATGACTCAAAAACGGAAATTACGAGACCCAAATTTTAAATTATTTGTCTCTGTTTTCTTAAGACCAAATAAATTAAAAGGAAGAAATTAAAGGGTTCCAAAATCTAATCTAAGGAAACCCCAACAGTAAAATCTCTTACTCCGCATGTTATAATAATCAAAGGCAGAACATGTTAATCAATAATAAAAATTAGATATTCATCATACACAGATATAATAATGAGAATGAAGTTCTAAATTAACAAAATTGTACGAATTTGATATTTTATTCAATATGAACAAGAAGGATTTTACTCCAATATAGTCTATCCAACAAGAAATCAAAAAATTCTTAAGTAAAAAAGATCTTAACTACAGGGCTTATACAAGTTATGCACCTGAAGAGCTTCAGAACCTTGAAGATAGTTATTTCGCATGCCTCGACGGTAAACAAAATTAAATCCAAGCTTCCCAAGAAAAATATTAGACAACTGCCTGCCTTTCAGCGCTTATTAAAATTCAAACTCTTTACAAATTCATTATTTGACAATAAATGGAGACAAAGCAGAAAAGTTTCAATGTGAATAAACAAGCACAACATGATCAAAGATATCTGAAGAAAGGATAAAATATTCAGGCAGCACATGAAGAATGACAAGACATAATAATCGACGATTACCACTTAAGTTATTTTCTGAATGATAAGATTCATCATGTGAAACTATCTGATCTAAGGACTCTTCTTCTGCAACAAGGAATTCTACTGCATCATCAACGTCACCACCCACTTGTTGTAAAGCCTAGAACGGCATCAAGGTTATCAAAAAAGAAGCTTTACCATCCATTCTATAAATCATAAACCATTTGGAGAAAATATAACAGTCACCTTATCAAGCTGAGCACACATTTATTTTGCTTGGTAAATATAGCAGCAGTTGAAGAAAATTAGTAAGCGATACAATTTAACATAATCTTGTTCGACTTTGTTCGCATCTTCTCATCCACTTCCAGCCTTTACCAATTTAACATAATCCTGGTCTTTACACCCCTCTTTCGACTTCTTGATAGCTGGTTTAGGTTGATCGGATTTTGCCGCAAGATTCGCATCACCCTTTTGATAAAGGTAGAAGTTATAAGATTCTAGATTTAAAAAAAAAAACACACACACACACACAATAGTACAGGTAATATGAGTTTATACATAATTTAAAAGGCCTAAAAAAAATTAAACTTGGCAATACTGCTGGGCAAAATCGACCCCGCGTGTGCATCCTATCCATATAGCCCCTGACTCTGAACTGAATCATCAAAATATGTCAAAAAATTAAAAAAGCAATGCATAATTATGCAATTCAGACGAAAAAATCCCTAAATTGCTTTAAGGCCTTCAAGAAAAGATTACCTCTCTCGAGCTCGAGCTCGAGCCCACTAGCTCGAGCCACGCTCTCGAGCTCGAGAGCCACTAGCTCGAGCTCGAGAACCACTAGCTCGAGCTCGAGAGCCACTATCTCGAGCTCGAGAGCCACTAGCTCGAGCTCGAGCTCGAGCTCGTTTGCAATTAGTGACTTACAAAACTTGCTCAATTTCATCACACCTTCAAATCGGGAAAGGAAAGAATTACCTTCAACAGAATTAAGATCAATGATGTTTTCCACCGCAAGCTCTCACCTGAACCACCGGTCATCTCTCTCATAAGTCGTCGGGTGGAGAGGAAAGCGGTATTGAGGGGCGACAAATCCTTCAAAAGCTCGATCTTCAACTTCTCCTCCGCCGCCGGTGATTTTCATCAACGACCTTTTTCTTCTCTTCTGCTAGATTTATATTTTTTTCTTTGTAGTCACAAACCTCTCAATTATTATTTCATCTTCTGTGATGAAAGGGCTGAGAGATTGAAATTGACATGGAGATGAAAGGGTGAGAGATTATAAAGGAGATGGAAATTGAAATGTAAATTGACAATTAAAAAGAAAACAAAAAGATGAACCAAATCCGAACCATCAAGAATCACCTAAATCGGAAACAGAGCTTCGATCCCCTTCGATCTCAACATCTCCCGCAACAACAAGAAAAAAACTCACCATCGTCTGCCTCATATTGAAAGAGGAGAAAAAGAGAGAGAGCGAGAGAGAGAGAGAGAAAGAGAGATATGGTTTGGGTGGGGATTTGGGGAATAAGGAGATAAGAATTCAATGGTGGATGCTGGTGAGTGCAAATCTGACGGCTTAGGGGACTGTACAGAACGACGTCGTTTTGGGTGTTGGATGACAAAAAAAACAATAAATAAATCACAGAAGACGACAATGAACTGAACGACCAAAAAGGCACTGTAGCAAACTCTTACACTCTTATATATATAGGTAATATATATATATATATCTTGATGATCAACTCTCTCTACATGGAATTTCCGAATTGATCCAAAAATATAACAATGACTTTGTGATTTATTGCAGGCTTTGACCCACATAAGAAAGAAGAAAGAAATGGATACGCGCTTACTCACTAATTTATGAATATTAACTATCAAGTTGAATTTAGGAAAAAATTTAGAAAACATATTTAGAAATTAAAAAAATATATATGAAAGCTACGGATGCAACTACTAAGAAATTTACGGGTAAATTCACTATATAAGTCATCGTCTTAAAAGAATAGTTGACATCATTAATTCCTAAATGTACTTTCTTCGTGTTGAGTTATAAAGATATGGAATGTTAAGAAAAGACTAGTCAAAAGAAGAGATGGGAAATAAGAGGGTGATAATTGGTAACTTCTGAATCCAACTTTTGGAGTCTATCCATCATACAAAATATATTAATACAATAAAATACAAAAAATAAAATATTTATTTTTTGATGGACCCCACAAATGTTTTAACACTATTTGTGGTTGATATTTTTTGGGAGTTGAACTCCCGAGAGCTACCAAATATCAATCGAAATAAGATAAGAAACAGGTGAGGAATTAGAGGAGAAGTAGATGAGGAAAGAGAACTTTTTCATTCATAAATCCCAAAAAGCCATACAAAGTTGAATATAAAGTTAACTAATGTCAGGGCAATTCTATATCAGATTCATCCTAATAGTTTTGGCCTTTTTAACATTATATATTTTTATAAAAGTGGGTGGTATTTACATAGGTAGTCGGTGATAAAAACCACCCACCCTAATATAAATATGTGGTGTTAAAGGGGTTAGGATCATTGGGGTGGGACTAACTTAGAATTTTCACTAATGTCAGTACATGTTGCAAATAACTACAAAATTAAAGGAAAAGGTTTTTGTCACTTAATGACCAGCTGCCTACTACAACATCAGAGTACTATTTCAGATTCAAGCTCCAACGGGACTAGTTCCTTGAATTATCTCAATCGTTGGATCAAAAAATTGGATGTCTTGCACGTGTCCGTCCTCACCTATTTCTTCACTTCGTACGCCGTCGTTTGATGACCCATGTGGCTTCTCCTCCTACTGCCAGCGCTTAAATGGAACGCCATCGTTTTGTATCTTCCCAGATTTAAGCGAGGCCTTAATTCAACGCCCCAGATTTGAATCTTGCTCCTCTTTTGATCTGACGGTCCATAACAAAAATCCCCAATTTTTTTAATGTTCATGACATGGAAGATTTGCTTTTCAATTTATCTATAATTCATGTCAATATAATTAAAAAAATTCTTAAAAATTTATTTAGATGTCGACGTAGAAAACATTTAGAAGTTCAATTTTGGCAAGAAAAAGACCATAAAAAGATCATCAAATCAAAATTTTATCTTCAAAATAAAAAACATAATTTTCATTATATAATAATTTCTTCTTAAAAGTAATAATTAAGAGGTTTGTGATGTAACATCATTTTTTAAATGATAGATTCGTTTTGAATGTTTCAATTTTGAACATCTTAGAAAGAATATAGGTGTATTTAATTTCAAGTCTATAAAATGAAAAAGATTTATTAAAGTAAGTATATTAATTTAGTATTTTTAAAGAGTAAAAAAGGAGGGGGTCAGATGATGCAATTTGGATGAAAATCTTGACAATAATAATGATTTTAATAATTTTTAAGAGTATAAGACACTAAAATAATGCAATTGAGAGTATAAGGGTGTAAAACGTAATTGGATCAGAAAAGAAAGGGGCAAAAAGCAATTTATCCGAAATTAAAGAACTATATTGTCTGCTACAGCCCTCTACGTAACTGAAAAGGACTTGAGTCTTGACGTAGTCAAATGGCAATAAAACACGTTTGATGTAGACAAGAAAATGGCCCTATCTTCTACAATGCTTAAATGACTCTCAAGAAAGTCAACACCAAGGGCGCCGCCACCATGGCATGTCAATTATTTAAGCTCCATCACTCTATCACTGATTGATATAATTTAACCTAATTTTTATATAAATACGTGAATAACTCAATTATTTATTTTATTATAAAAAAAAAATTATGCCCGCCCTTACTATTAATACGTAACTAATTAATAGTTAATAATTAAAATTATTAAGTAAAAGAATTCATTGAGGAGTAGAAAACCATTTAATAGTTACTGAAATTATATTAGTAATTGAAAACTCTTTTAATTATTATTGATAAAAAAATGAAATATGTTAGTTTTTTTTTAAGTAAAATCGGTCTTATATATATCATTCAATCGAAAGTTTACAACGCCTAGAACAATACAATTCATATCGACTCAAACGATATAAGAACATCTGAAACACCAACTATCAAGTTTCTTGAAGATAACAAATCTTAAGAACTCACAAACGAACACAAGAAAATTCTTGTGCAACTCTTATTCAAGGATCATTCAATCGAAAGTTTACAACGTTTGGAACAATATAATTCATATTGACTCAAACAATGTAAGAACATCTAAAACACCAACTATCAAGTTTCTTGAAAACAACAAATCTTAAGAACTCACAAACGAACACAAAAAAATTCTTGTGCGACTCCTATTCAAGGAGAGACGAAACTCTCATTCGAGAGAAAAAGCAAACACTCATACGAGAGAAAAAATAAATACTAAACAAAAAATCTAAAACGATATATAAAAACTTATGTATTACCCATCTTCATCTCATCAAATTTATCTCTGTCTCGTCAGATTTGAAGATGTGATGTACAACTTGAAGAAAGGTGCTCCAACCTAGCACGTCGACGATGGTGGTGGTAACATTGGTGAAGTGGATGACTGCTTCACCAAGGCATCTCCGGCGGAGGAAAATAGAAGAAAAAAGAAAAGTAGGGTTTAGAGAGAGATGGGAAGAGATAGGCCAATTCAAAAAATGAAATATGTTAGTAGTAGGACACTATTTAATATAAGAAAAACAAATAGAATTCTACTTTCTCTAAAATACTAACCAATAAATATATTTTAGCATTTAAAAGTTTATGAAAAGAATAAGATAGATTCAACAATTGCAGAAATTGGTCTGGACTCCAATTCATTTTTTACTTTTGTAATTTCAGTTTTCCAATTTACAGAAATAGTGTCTCTCTTTTAAATTTTAAAGTTATTGGTTTGTATAAATTAGGGAAAATGGCATTTTTAGTCCCTGAAGTGGCCCGAAAGTGTCAGAGTAGTCCCTCAAGTGAAAAAATTAACATTAGCATCCCTCAAGTCATATTTTGAGTTTCAATGTGGTCCTTCTGATCAGTTTCCGACCACATTTTTTAGTTTCAATGTGGTCCTTTTGGCCGGAAAAAGTGGTCAGAAACTGATCAGAAGGACCACATTGAAACTCAAAATATGACTTGAGGGACGGTAATGTTAATTTTTTCACTTGAGGGATTATTCTGACACTTTCTGGCCACTTCAGGGACTAAAAATGCCATTTTCCCTATAAATTAAGATATATCCAAATTGTTTTTGATTTTTGTGTAATTTGAGTTAGTTTATTGCAACTGGGTTTCTCTTCCGTCTTTTGTTAGATTCAATTTGGTGGTTTCTGACTCTATGGAGTGCATCCAATTACGTACTTCTATTTCAAATCTATCTTTAGCGTGATTATATATATCATGTATAAGTATTTTCACTTTTGGGACTTGAAATTATCGAAGAAAAGAATTTAGTCTAGAAATATCAGAGTTGAATTTTTGTGAATAAAGAACATAGGTTATTGAAATTTATACTCCATTTAGTGGTGTTAATGCATATTTTGTGATGTCATGTATAGATTTGAAGATTAAAAAGATAATTTAAAAAATTATACCTTATTCTGACATTAAGATAAAAATTAATAAATGTGAGACACGGATGCATATTCTGAAATATAGATGATCATTTTCTTATATAAAAAAATTTATTAATTTTCTATTGTTTTGGGATATAACGTGTTTGTACAATAAAGTTATCAACATATATTTGAAAATTTGTACGTACTTGAAGTTATTAACATGATAACAAATATAAAAAAAATTAAGAATAAAATCATATAAGTACTTTTAGTGCGAAAATATAATATATTTATTTCTTAATTCAAAAGAACTCGCAAACACAAATCTTTTTATATATGTAATATGATGTTTAAATTACTTTGCAAAAATTATTTTAGAAAATTGATATCAGCACTCTCATATTCTTATAATGGCACTTCACTTACTTTTTAATTTATTTAGATGGACAATAATGTCCCTCCATTAATCAGGAAAGATACATGGACTAATGATCTTTGCATAAAATGCTAAAAAATAATACTAGTATTATTTTATTAAAAGTTTAATTTTTTTGAAATAGATTTAATTGAAGACACATGGTGGTGATATATGATAACAAAACACATTATAAAAAGTATAGGCTAAATACCACTAATAGTCCCTGAACTTTATCATTTGTCTCACTTTAGTCCCTCTTCTCTCAAATGCACTCAAATAGTCCCTAAAATATATTATTTGTCCCATTTTAGTCCCTCATCTCTCAAATACGCTCTAATAGTTCATCAACTCTTAGATTCATCCCATTAAAGACCCTAAAGTTTTTTTTTTCACTTTTGCAAAAAAAAAATCCTCCAAAACTACCCACGTACCAACCATCTGCAACAATTAAAAGCGGGTAGCAGGGGCAGCAATGGCGAAAGGAGATGAACAACTAGATTTGCAGATGGTGGAGGAGAAGGAGGGCGATTTGGTAGATGGTAGAGGAGGCGGCGTATTGTTGGATTTTCAGAAGGTAGAGGTAGCGATGTTTGATTTTCCAAAGGTGGGGAACGTCATTTGATTTTCAGAGGGTAGGGGCGGCAGCGCAATTTGAGAAGGGTGGAAGTGGTGGGAACACATACGGGGAATGGAAGGTGGAGGGGATTGAGTTAGGAGTGGTATGAGGGAAAAAATGGATTAAGGTTTGGGTTTTGGAAAAGAATAGAAAAAAAAAATTAAATCTAAAATAATTAAAAAATATATAAAATAAAATGGATAAAAGTAGGGAGTCTTGGAAGAAAAATTCTTGCAAAGGTGAAAAAATGCCTTGTCTTAAAATGGTGTAAGTCACGTGCCTCAAGGTTTCGTCAGTTTTTAATAGATAATTGACTCGAGGGACTTTCATGAGATGAATCTAATAGTTGAGGGACTATTTGAGCATATTTAAGTGACAAGGAACTAAAGGTCTTTTTTTTTAACTTTTACCAAAAAAAAAAATACCTCCAAAACTACCCACCAACTATCTGCAACAACTAAAAGCGGGTAACAGGGCAGCAACGGTGAGAGGAGATGAACAACGAGATTTGCAGATGGTGGAGGAAGAGGAGGATGATTTGCTATATGGTAGAGGGGGTGGCGTGGATGAGGCGACAGCATTGAATTTGCAGAGAATGGAGCAACATTATTGGATTTTCAAGAGGTGGGAGTAGCGATTTGATTTTCAAAAGGTGGGGCAAAGTCATTTGATTTTCAGAGAGTGGGGGGCGGGAGCGCAATTTGAGAAGGGTGTCAGTGGTGGCCACACAGACGATGGATGGAAGGTGGAGGGTGTCAGTGAGGGTTTTGGGAACGAATGGGAAAAAAAAATTAAATCTAAAATAATTAGAAAAATATAAAATAAAATAGATAAAAGTATAGAGTTTTGGAAGAAAAATTCTTGCAAAAGTAAAAAAAAATGCTCATCCTAACATGGTGTAAGTCACGTGCCTCAAGATTCCGTTAGTTTTTAACAGATAATTGACTCGAGGGACTTTAATGAAATGAATCCAGGAGTTGAGGAACTATTTGAGTGCATTTGAGTGACGAGGGACTAAAGTGAGACAATAGACTTGAGGGACTATTTGAGTGCATTTGAGAGATAAATGACTAAAATGGTACAAATGATAGAGTTGGGGGACTATTGGTGGTATTTGAGGCCAAAAATATAAGATAGGCTCTACCAAATAATCAATTCTTAACAAGTTATTAATTGGCCAATAAACTAGACATATTTACTTCTATTTAATTTCTCATCGAATCACCACGTGCAAAGCACGTGATACTTTCTAGTACATATAAAATAAGAGAATGATAGATATTGCCTAACATCGGCAAGGTTCGATCAAGAATTGCTTGAATTTTTTTAAGAGGAAAAATGGCATTTTTAGTCCCTGAAGTGGCCAGAAAATGTCAGAGTAGTCCCTCAAGTGAAAAAATTAACATTACCGTCCCTCAAGCCATGTTTTGAGTTTCAATGTGGTCCTTCTGATCAATTTCCGACCACATTTTTTAGTTTCAATGTGGTCCTTTTCACTTGAGGGACGGTAATGTTAATTTTTTCACTTGAGAGACTACTCTGACACTTTCTGGCCACTTCAAGGACTAAAAATGTCATTTTCCCTTTCTAAGATAAAGAATGTCACAATCAAACAGTTAGGCTATGTTTGTTTATGTTTTTTAAATTCATTTTCATCATCCCAAATCACAAAATTCTAAAAAATCACACTACAAACTATTTTCATTCAAATTCAATATTTCTCAACTTCACTTTTCAATCTCCAATATAACTATATATCAATCACTACATTCATCATTTCACACAATCATCAATCAATGATCATTTACTCCACTAATATTTTTATCTCTCTTTCAAACTTTACAATCATTTAACTCATTACACATCAAGTAATCATTATTAATTTGACACATTTTACAACTTCCAACCATTTTTTAAAAAAAACATAAAGAAATACAACACACATCACATTATTTTCACAAGATACTACGCATTTCTCGATAAATTTTCAGGATTCTAACTCAAAATCAAAAAACATAAACGTACGTGGCCTTAAAGTCCTAATCATCAGTTCATTTCAAGATATTAAATTTTGGTTTCGGAGTAGTAAATTTAGAAAAAAAATTATAGAAATTTCGGGGATATCTAAAATTTCAATTTCGATTTTAGAGAAATCATGAAAATTTATAGAAATACTTGAAAATTTTCAATAAAAATTTAGATAACTTTTTTTTTGAAGGGAAAGCGATAATTTATTTCATCCAATAAAAAGTTTACAACGTCAAGAATAATACAACTGAGATTATGTCTAACGATGTAGTAAAAACAATTGAAGCACCAAATATCGAGATTTTTCAAGATAATAAATCTTAAGAACTAACAAATGATCCCAAAAAAATTCTTGTGCAACTCCTATCAAGGAGAGACGAAACTCTCATTCGAGAGAGAAAGCAAACCCTCATATGAGAGAGAAAATAATATATTAAACAAAATATCTAAAACGCTATATAAAAACTTATGTATCACACGTCTACATCTCGTCTGATCCGTCTCTATCTCGTTAGATTCATATCTGTCTCCTAGGATTTGAAAATGTGATGTACAACTTGAAGAAGGGTGTTCCAACTCAACCTGCCGACAATGGTAGTGGTAATAGTGGTGAAGTGGACGACTACTTCACCAAGCCATCACCGGCAGAAGAAAATAGAAGAAGAAATAAGGCTAGGGTTTAGAGAGAGATAAAATTTAGATAACTTTAATTATCATAATATATATATATATATATATATCGTGAATTTTGTTAAGTAGTATGACTAAAATTTGTGGCGAAAAATAAAATTAATATGATTTGAAAGTAAAGTAAAGTAATAACCAAATCTCTTAAAAACTTTATTAAAACAAAGTACCACAATTTTAATATAAATCATCATTTAAAAGAGGAAAATTGTAGTTTTCGTCCCGTAAGTTGCCCACTTTTCGATTTTGGTTCCATTGGATAGGGATGTGCCACATTTAATCCCATAAGTTAAATAAAATCTCAATGTTGGTCCCATTGGATAGGAGGTGCCACATTTAGTCCCATAAGTCAAATAAAATCTCAATGTTGGTCCCATGGGCAATCTGATTTTTCATCTTTTGTAAGCCAATTTTCTAGCTCATTTCAGTCCAAGACGTATATTTTTCCCTCTAGGTACTATTCCTAACTGAAGTGTACAATGCACGCGCCTTGTTCCATTTAATTTTAGACGACAACTTGTCCATGAGATCAACATTGAGATTTTATTTGACTTATGGGACTAAATGTGGCACCCCCTATCCAATGGGACCAACATTGAGATTTTATTTGACTTATGGGACTAAATGTGACACATCCCAATCCAATGGGACCAAAATTGAAATGTGAGCAACTTATGGGATGAAAATTGCAATCTTCCCTCATTTAAAACCATTGAGTTTCTTGGAGGATTGAAATCACTATCATTGGTCTCTCTCCTTCCTCCACTTTCATACTGCATGTACAAATTATTAATTAAATGTTTACAGTATTGAGCCTATGACATGCAATTTTGGTAGTACTGCATATAATGGTGATATATCCTTATAATGTTGTATTCTGCTGAACTACAACGGGCACAACATACTTGGCGTTTGATTGAAAAGTCAAAATCCGCATTTAGAGTATAAACGCTATCTTAATGAGAGCTCGGCCTCCTTTTCTATATTTCCTTTTAGAGTCTTTTAAGAAAGCTTGAAATTCAATTTTTTATCATAATTAATTCTACGAGAATCCATTATTCTAATCAATTATACAACAGTTGAGTGAAACTCACCCTGAGAATATTACCAATATAATTAAGAGTGTATCCCCGTGTTTTATAAGGTCCGGGTCGGATTGACATATGACCCGAGAGTATCGACCTTTGGATTACAACACGAGTCATCATCTTTGAGACTCATGTGATCACCTTTAACCAGTGCACAATGGAGAATCTATTTAAATAACTTCCATCAGAATATTAAATAAGTTACACATTTTATTCTCCAATTCACTTATATTCTCCTATTGAGCATCGTATTCGACCCTATATATAGTACTTGTTCCATAGAACCACAGTAGTCCCCTTATAAATCGGAATTCGGAACATAGGTCCTTGTATGACTTGACAGATAATTCACTTATGGAATTCCGTAAAACTTCATCTTCCAAGTAGATAAGTAGACAATTTGGCCTTAGTATCCAAGTCCAGCCCATATTCTTTATTATAAAGGCCGTGCTCGACCCATCGCTCAACCCAGTTCGTATTGCCCAAATCTTAATGCATTTTCTCATTTTAATTTCCAGGAGAATTGGGCTCGTTTAGAATAGGAAACTCGGGTTAATATCGCGATTAGTGCAGCAAAAGGTCTTGCTCATATACACCAACAATGCTGTGGGAAGTTTGTGCATGGAAATATAAAGGCTTCAAATATTTTCCTCATTTTAAAAGAATATGTCTGATCTCATCTCTACAGATTTCCATGTTTCCAGGTACAATCTCCTGGAAATATTAGGCACCAAAAAGGTTTCCCAGGCGTTTGACGTACGTCTACAATTTTGGAGTTGTACTCATCCAACTTCTGAGTGGAAGGTCCCCGATGGATTCAGTTGGTAGGCATAAAACTTTTGCCAATTGGGCTCGCCATGAATGAACCGCTCTAATTTCCGAGGCCTTCATTCGGGAGAATTGTAGCCTTCTAAAGAGTCATAGATCTAGTAACTTAAGAGACGCTAGATATGTTGAAAATAGCGTTATCCTGTGTTAGAACGAGACCAAAAGAGAGACCGAATATGAAACAAGTAGTGGAGATGCTAGACACTTTATGCTGTGAAGTTCCTGTTGATTTCTTCAGTTCATATGCAAGATGGACTAGACGACAATTTATTTACTAGTACAAGATTTGTGTCATGTAGCGATGTTTGCTTCTTGTACTAGAAAATCCAACCATTTTAAAGAGAGAGAAACATGCATGTTGACGAGCAATTATATATTTTTTGTGGATTGAAAGGAATAGGAGATTATTTAGAAAAGAAAATAGTGATGTTAAAACTATTGTTGAAAGAATTTAGAGAGCTATAAGTTGTAAATTTGATAGGAATTAAAGCCCAGGTATGCCTGGCTGAAAGGATGTAAAGTTTTGAGGTTAATACAAGCTCACTTGGTTCAAAAAAAAAAAAAAAAAACATGTTGACAAACTCGTATTGTCTGTTGTAAAATGATATTCTATCTCGTATTTCATTTCACATATGCATGATAAATGCATAAAATATTTTCTTAAATATAAACATGAAGAAAATTATATATGGATAATATTATGTTACACCGCGTGTATTACTTCATGTCTCTCTCTTTCAGAAAATTCTACCCCAAACCCGACTTGGCCCCACCCAAGTGTATTTAACAAGGAGAGTGTATTACACTTGCCATATAATTGATAAGTTATTTCAAAAAATACACATAAGTTTGGCAGAGCCGGGAGCGGACTAGAATCTCTTTCATACACTAAGGTATACTTTGTGGACCCCACACACATTTATGCGAAAAAAATAGACACACAAATACACTTTAGAATAACATTCCCGGTGTACCCTAGAATTTTGCACTATATACATTTGTGTGGGAAATTCTTACCCGAACATGATTTGGGCAAGGGTAATTCACTCATCTTGTAATCAATCAAGAGATTTAATTCACACGCCTCGTGGTCACACTTGGACTCAACCAAATCGGTCTTGAGCTAGAAACATCACTTTAAAATAAAATATTTCAAATGCTTAGCCAGCTATCTTGTTTGGGCTTTAACCTATTTTTGAAAGCAACAATATTTTAATCCTATGAAGTTTAGCGGCCCTTTGGCTATGCGCACCCTCCAATTGCAAGCCATTGACACTTTACACCCTTAAGTTCCACAATTGACAAAGTCACCCTTCAAATAACAACTTCTTTGTAGATTGAGAAATTTGTGCTGCAAATTGAATTTCACTTATGCAAAGTCAGGCCAAAGCCACAGACAGTTTGAAAGAGAAATATGTCGCTCCAAGTGTCAGTATAATCAAAATCATCCGTATATCAAAAATTCAATGCGGATCTCATGACATGAATGATAAAAATAACCCGATATCCAAATAGAATAAATAACAAACCTCTCTTTTGACTACGCATGAATCAAGTAGGTTAACTATTTCCTAATCGCCAATTTGTCAAAAGAAAATCAAGAATATAAAACTAAAGTCAACAACAAACCATGTTACCACCAATTTCCTAACAACAACTTGACAAATTAATATAATTTAACAAAAATTAAAATTAAAAAAAGAAATAAAGAAGAAACTAGACCACTTGAACTAAACTTTTATCACCAAGAATCTAATTAACAACAGAAGATGATCCAATCTCACCCCCATGTGGAGTTAAAGTAGGAGTTGAACCTGGAGATCTTGTTCCAGGGGTATTCCCAATAATAACACTTCTTATCTCCTCCATCATTTTCACTACCTCCCCGATTTTCGGCCTCTGATCGGGCATTCTCGCCACACAACTCATCCCTATTTGCAACATTGCCACCATTTCTTCCTCTATATTAGGGTACCTCAATAGCTCCACATCAAACACTTCACCCGTCCATTCCTCACGAACTACCGAGTGGACCCATCTCACCAAATGGATCACCTCCTCACCTCCCGATGTGTGGACGGGTGATTTTCCCGTGAGGAGTTCAAGAAGTACAACTCCGAAGCTGTAAACATCAGACGGCTGTGATGATTTTCTAGTGTCTGTGACTTCTGGAGCCCGATACCCCGTGGTTCGCATCACGGGTGGTGCAATGGGACTCATTAGTGTTGCTAGCCCGAGGTCGGATATGCAACCGTGGTGTTGGGAGTTGAGGAAAATGTTTGAGGCTTTTATGTTTCCATGAACAAGCTTTCCGCCATTTTGTGAGTGGATGCGAGCGATACCCTTTGCTGCACCGATTGCAATCCTTAGTCGTGTTTCCCAGTCTAACGGGATCCTGTTGTCGCCTCTTTTTGCTGCATAAGATGAAAAGTGCATGAGACTTTCTGGTCATGAATTTCATTTAGGATATGTTTGGATTGAAGGATTTGAAAGTCATGGATTTCAAATTTATCAACAAAATTATGAATGCATCAGATTGTCTGGGGTGATTTCAAGTAACAGTGAATTCCAAATCCCTTGGAACTCATTTTTGAGCTATTTGTTTTAATCATTGCAATGGATTTCAAATTACTCCAATTTCAGTCATTTGAAATCCTTCCTCCAAATTCATTCCTCAAATCCAAATTCATCAATCCAAACATACCCTTAAATTATTGCTATTAGATTGCTTTGTTGGGAATACATATTATGGATAAAAACTAGAAAGTAACAAACAGCAACTTCCGGTTACTCAATTCTGAGATCCCACATTAAACATTTCGCAGATATATATATATATATATATATATATATTTACTATTTTCAAGATTGCAATGGATGGCAACAAGAGTAAACGTCAATGTAAGAGAATAAGACAGCATCTTTCGGTATCATTCAGTCTGGTTTTAGAAACAATATATAATTATCTGAATTTGGCTTAGAAAGATATATATGGTTTCATGGTATAAAACCAGCAAAATTAAACAAAACTCGACAGATCGCATAGTTATCTATTTTCTTGGTAAATAATAGATCGCATAATTTGATGGTGAAGATTAAGTTTTACTCAATCTGCCAACAAGTGCAACCTTTTCTTGCAACAATCATCTACACATTAAGACTCCCTAAAATATACAGCCGAAGTAGCCAGAACAAACACAAACTAAGATTGAGATATAAATTACTGCAAAAATAATGATAAGCATAATGATAGTTTAGCTTTTAACATACCATGTATCAAAGCTGAGACGCTTCCCTGATTGTAATAATCATACACCATGAGCTTTTCATCCTTCGAATAATAGTAAGCCCTTAATGGAGCCACATTCTCATGTCTAATACTTCCAACAACCTCCATTTGCTGCTCAAACTCTTTTCTCCCAACAATAACTTCTCTCAATCTCTTCACTGCAACTGTCGTTGCATCCTCTAATGCCGCCTTATATGTTGTTCCAAAAGTACCCTTCCCAAGCACCTCAGCAGAAGCCCTCAACAAATCTTCAAGGTCAAATACAAGATTACATCCCTCAAAAAATGTTATCCTCCCATTAGTATCTAAGTTCTCAGAAACCATCTTTTTTGTAGATTTTTCTTTCTTCTGTGTCGTGAGAGTAGTCGACTTATCATCATTTTTTTTCTTTCTATTAGTAACAACCAATAGCAATGCGATTAACACGAACGCCAATACAGAGCTACCAATAACAATTCCAAGAATTGCAGATCGACTAAACTTTGAGGAATGCTTCTTTGGTGTGGCTGAGGGTGGAGGAACCGGAGAAAATGAATTTTGAACTGAAATATTATTACCCGAAAAAGATGAACTTGGAAATCTATGAAGTGATTGAGGCACACTTCCAGTAAGATTATTGTTTGATAAATCTAACAGCTGCAGACTAGGGATATTAAAATCAGGGACATCACCAGAAAGTGAGTTATTAGCAAGATCAAGAGCTATCAAATGAGTCAGATTCGAGATCGAAGATGGGATACTCCCATTAAAACTATTATTCGATAAATTTAACACCGATAGATTTTCCCAAACCGAAAAATCTGAAGGCAACGGACCCTGAAAATTATTGAACTGAAGATAAAGACTCATCAAATTTCCAAGCCTCAAGAGATCAGGAGGAAAAGGGCCACTAAGAGCATTCGATCTCAAGCTCAAGATCTGAAGAGCAGATAATCGACTCAAAGTGTTCGTAGGAATTCTGCCTTTGAATCCAATAGCTGGCAACCTAACTGCTATAACTCTCGAATTATCATGATTGCAAGTGACTCCGGTCCAGTTATGGCAAGCAGAAGTTCTTTCATCCCAATTCAGACTCCGTGAGTGGTAAATATTACCGATGAAATCAAGCAAAGCTCGTTTATCCTCAACAGGCTCGGCTTTTGCTAACAAGAACAGTGTAACATAAACTAAAATTGCTGAAAAGATTAACTTGATGCCCATTTCTTCCCTTAGTCTCTTTAGTCAAATCCTGAAAGCCCTCTCTCTCTCTCTCTCTCTCTACTTAATCTCAGCCATCTCTATAACATTCCAAAACCAAAATAAAAGATATTAAAGAAAGAAACGGATATAATAGTTGTCAATTAATAGAAATCAAGACTACAACCGTTTATTTGAATATTCTAAACAATGTTAGGTCAACTAACCAAAATTCAATAAGTTAGGTTTTGATTAGAAAAACAAAAGAAAATCCTTTTCAGTTTTTCTTCCTACCTTCACTGACTCTAATCAACTTTTTTTTCAGCTCTAAATTAAATTAGTTATTAATAATTTTCCGGATTTACTAAATCTAACAATTTAACATATTCAAGAATCTCATGCAGCAAACATATAATATATATATATGTATGTATAACTTCACTGAAAAAATACAAATCGCACAAAAATTAAGTTCGAATAAACTAAACTATATAACTTCACTGAAAAATACAAATCGCACAAAAATTTTGCTCGAATAAACTAAAACTAACATATACATACATACATATATATATATATAACTTCACTGAAAAATACAAATCGCACAAAAATCAAGCTCGAAAAAACTAAAACTAACCTCCAATTGCAGAGATCAAAGAACTTTACCCTCACCAACCAAGAATTCTGCAAACAAAAGCGGCGGTTACAGTAACAGAAATTCCAAAAAGAAAATATACATACACAGAGATACAGTTATAAACCATATGTTATTATTAAAATGAAATCAAGGACAATAAGATACAAGGATCCAAACATCACACCGGTTGGTAGATGAATAAAAAGGAAGGGTAAATTCTTGCGTGAGGGAGCGCAAATGATTGGGGAGTAGAGGTGATGGGACAGCACAATAAATGAGTGTGTGTGTGTGTGTGAGTTCTATTTTATATTTAATATATAGTGGTGCTTTAATGGCGCGGGAAGAGTGGGAACTGCACGTGCTGTAACGTAACGCCTACAGGTTGGTACTGCAGAGAACTTTATTTTATTTTTTGAAAATTACATTTTCGGTCCATATATTTGAAAAAATATACGCTAAACCGAATTCAATTGATCCTAGTATCTATCTCTCTTAAACATTTTATGTAATATGTGCGGTCGTCATATACAGTTGTATGAAAGAGATAATCATAGAGTATACATTCGAATCATTGGACTCGATTTGACAAAGAATTAACTCGTATGTTTGGTATTTTTCAATTTTGGTCTCCTTCGTTATCAAATTCTCACATTGTGTCTTGTAATTTTTAAAAGTTCTCACTTTTGATCTCAACCGAATTCTTCATCCAAAATTTAACGGTCAACTGAGTTAGTCAACATCTTAACCAGTTGTTTTTGGAGAATTTGTGTGCGAATGCACTCACACAGGAATTTTATACAATATCACGTGCTACCCACGTACAATCTCCTCAAAAAATGAGCCAAAATATTAACTAATACAATTGACCTTTAAGTTTTGATTGAAAAATTCGATTGGGATCAAATGTGAGAATTTTTAAAAGTTATGAGGTACAATTTGAGAATTTTAAAACTAATGAGACCAAAATTGAAAAATATCAAATATATGAGACAAAAATGCGATTTTCCCTTTTTTTAATATTTAGCGTGAATTATTTGCGTTACGGCCATTGTGGGAAGAGAGCTCAAGTCACGTAAATGGCACGACTTTGCACAAGTATCGTAAAGCAGGTAAAACAACTTTTTTGTTGTTACTATTATTTCTAGTAAAATTTAGCCAAAATAAATAAAATAACAAGGGGTTTATATATATTTAAGACAAGGAACTATTTAATATGGTTGGAATTTGAAATAAATGTTGACATTCCACCATAGGTGAAAAAGGGGAACTCTATGCTACACCTAGACAAATGATCCCAGTGTGTATACAATGATGGATATAGGAATGATATAGTAAAAGATCTAATGGTTCACCAATCACTCCAATCCAATAGTGTGTTATGAATTGGGATTATTTGTTTCGATCCATAATAGAATCACGTGATTAAAAAAATATGACAGAGCAGGATACAAAGAATTAAATAATCATAAGAGAAGCTAAAAAAGAGAGTAGGCTTAGGTTAGGATTTATTTTGTATCAAGTTTTCAGCTTTTTCTATAGGAGCTTAAATATGGCAATTGTATCACCGTTCAAAGATAAAATAAATAACTACGTGAGATCTAGTGTGAGTAAAGATGCGGACAATTTTATACATGTGTGCTTGTTTATTTTCTTCTATATCTTTTTAAAATTATGGATTCGAACTCCTAACATATGACAATCAACATCTTGCTATTTGCATAAGTTTTTTTGTTAGAGCAAACGCAAAAAATAAAAGCATAAAAAGATTAAATGATACAGCAATTTACGTGATTCAACAATTGATTACGTCCATAGGAGAGGAGAAGAAAATTTCACTATTAACGAAAGAGGTACTACAAAGTATGTCAAAAGTTCAAATTAAAACACAACCCTGGACTTTTTCCTAAAAATATAGTGTACCGTACCGCGGATTCTATTGATCACGGGCATCTGCTTAATTATGTGTTTCGAATTTTGAGACATGTCACAACACCCTTTAATGTTATTTTTGTGATAGTTTACACCAATCAAATGGATAAAGAAAAAATTACTCACTTTTTATGTGATTTGGTTCAATCAAATCGAATTCTAACCAAAATTATGTATAGAAAAGTTTGGTGTACAAAGGAAAAACTAAATTGTATGGCAGATGTATGTCGTAATTTTTTTTATAGGCAAGACATATAGGCTCATAAATAGATGTAAATATCATGCTTAATTTTTTTATAATTTCAAACTTTATGAGGAAAATTTCACGAAAAGAGAAAGAAAAAGAAAAATTGAAATTATGTTGTTTAGTCTAACTCCTAAGCCAAAAGAAAAATAAGATTAGGCTATGTTTGTTTGTGTTTTCGGAGCCATATTTTTATTTTCATTAGAAAAGGAAAATATATAGTTTATATCATTCTCAAAATACTTTTATTTTCATTGTCACTTTCACATTTTTCAATAACTACATTTTACTTTATCAATTCACACTCACATTTTCTTTTTCTCAGATCTCCTTCTAAAATTTTATTTTTTTGACAACAATTGTAGTGTTATAGTGAAATAAAATATATAGTATTAACCTTCATAGGCTTGTGCACATTTTAAGACCCATTTCGAGTATTTTTAGTGCTTTTTTGAGGTCAATTTTTTTACTTACAAGTTACAAGTATATTTAAACAATATAATATTATCTATTATTTTATTTATATCATATAATAATCATTAATTTAGTTTTAACTAGTTTCGTCATTTCACACATCATCAATTCCAATTATTTTTAAAAATGCAACCAAATATATCATCATGTTTATATTAAAAAAAATTTATATATTTTAAAAAATAACGTTTGAAAATAAAATGAAAGGAATTTCAAACAAAACCTTAGCAGCCAAAGTCCATGAATTACTAGGCCCCAATGGCGATAACTGGCGTGTAATAAATGTCAACAATTCGATTAAGTATATGGGAAAATTCAAGTTCATGATTGTGTTCTGATAAGTGATAACATTTGTTAGGACTTAGGAGTAAACTTTTAATTAAGTTCTCGATGTGATAATTACACCCCCATAAATTTTGTGGATCAAGCGGTATACGATCAACTAATTTCATTCTTCTTTATTTTTTTTTTATTAAATTCGAAGGGTATGTCCTACATATCTAGCCCAATAAACCCGTATTGATAGTTATAATTTTGAGCCATAAAAACTCTATCTAACTTCATAAAAAAGGGGAAAGCCGCACCTTGTGGCAGCCTAAATTCGAAATCAGGACATCATTCTTCTAAAAGAAAAAAAATGATGCTAACAATAAATATTAAAAAACAAAAAACTAGTGCTGACAATAAATATTAGAAAAAAATAGTGCTCACAATAAATATAAAGGAGAATAGCCTCATTTTTCTAATCAAGTCTAAAGTCCACTTAGGAAAATGTTTAACTGCATGAACTTCCCACTATTATTATCCATAAAATGTCCTAGGCTATAATTAATTGAAATAGAACCCATAAAAATAATACTATATGATATTCTAGCTCGTCTTATTATCGAAATTTCTCCTTGAACACGACAAGAACAGCGAACCCATTTTTATAACCAAATATGAAAAGGTTATATAAATGATAATAATCTGTCACGTTCATATCACATTCTAAGAATATAAGTGAAGCTACAAGATTAAATCTATCACATGCTTTTAGAAAATATAGCCGACTATTCGGACAAACCATTAGAAAATAAATTTAATCTAATCCAAATTTGAACAGATTATCAACGATCATATACCGGAAAAGAAAATTATAGATCCGATAAACACCAAAAGGTCTAAATTATGCCACATAAGTAGTGTCCTACACTTTCTAATGATGTGACATAATCTAAATCTTTTGGTATTTCTAACATCAGGTGTATACAAGAACTTTTCCCATATACCAATTTTATTTTCCTTGGTTTGGTCGAATTCAAATCATTAAAATTTAGGGAAAAATATACTTTACCCCCTTCTATATTATAAAATTGCATTAATTACCCTTAACCACTCTTCTTCTTCTTATTTTTCTATTTCTCCACCATTTTTTTTGGTTTTCAATTTTTTTTATATATACATTGGTTAAAGTTTACCCAATACACCAATATTAATTACTTAAAATAATAGTTAAAAGTATCTTTAAGTAGTACAATTAAATTAATTTGGTGACAACACTTTATACTAATTTTTGACAAAATTCAACTAATGCATCTCCACAAAATTAAATTATTCCAAATAATTATAATCTTTTATATATGTGTATTTAGACAACATATATGTATCTTTAATACCCTAATCTATTACAATATATGTTGGAACTAATTCAAACATATATTGTAGTAAACTTGAGTGTTAAAAATATATATAACATATCTTTAATACTCTAATCTACTGCAATATATGTTGGAATTAATTCAAATATATATTTTAGTAAACCAAAGTATTAAAAATACATATATATGTTGTCAAAATATGACGCGTTTGAATTCAATTGATTCAAACATATATTATAGCAGTATATTAGAGTATTAAAAGTGCATCTATATATATATATATATATGTACACTATCAAGATATACATAAAAGATATTAAATTTGTTTGGATAATTTAATTTTATGACAATGACATTGTTTAAATTTTGTCAAACATTAATATAAAATATTGTCACCGAATTAATTTAACTTAGTGCTAAAAATGTTGCCAATTGTTATATTGCATAAATTTTAATTAATGTATGTAATAAAAAAATTATGAAAAAGAGAAAAATAGTGGAGAAATGAAAAAATAAGATGAAGAATAATGGTTAAGGACAATTAAGATAATTCTATAATATAGAAGGTGATAAATGTATTTTTCAACAGTTCAAGGGGAGTGTTTGTGACACGAAAAATCCTTACGTGTATTAAACAGCAAGTGGACTGGTCGTGTGTAGTAATAAAGTGGACTTTAAGTCCGAGTTATCGATCCCACAGAGACAAGATTATTTAAAGCTAGGAATTTAAAAGCAATTAAAATTGAATTAAAAGATTGTGATTAATTTACAATAAAAATGTGAAAACGAGACTTAGCAAATAGATTTAGATTCTTATGAGATAAAACAACTAAGGCACATGCTTCAACCAAATTTACTTGTTAATATAAATATGAACTATTCTTCGTATTATTAGACTACTATTGCTTTGGTGAAAATTCCTTAATTAATTACTACCCGATGTCTCGGCTGTAATAATCCTATGATAAATTGACAGTTCTCTAAATATGTCTATCCGAGAATTTAATCAATAATCATGCATTCAAGTTCTAGAATTTTCCCGAATAAATTCGGCTAACTGCACCCGGGAATCTCTACCTATCTCTAGGGGCAATTCCCTATTTTTTACGGATGATGTGATGATTTCTTTGAACCCTAACTTATATTCTTTCAAACTATTAAGTTAGGCAATATGACAAACATATGGTGATCAAACATATGCAAGTAATTACGCACAAAATCAAAACACAAAGCAATTGTAGAATTAATACGAACAATAATATCATATATATATACTCATAACTTTGGCCTTCACATGGCCCTAGTTAAGGGAAAATTAGTTCATAATTGAAATTGGAAAAACAATAAAAACATAGAATTACTCATAGATAAAGATGAATATCAAACTAAGAAACTCCCTATTTTGGATTGATGATCGATTCTTGATTGGAAGCTTGAATCCCTCCTTTTCCTCTTCTTAGCTCTTCAAGTATGATGATAGGATGACTCAAAACCAAGAGAATTCTCCCCCAAACCCCTGAATTTTCGTCCTCACACTCTCAAAGGATGATTTTTTGATGCTCTCAAGTGAGCTCCCCACTCCCCTTTAAATACCCAAAAATCCACCTACCAAGAATTTTAGCTACCCTTCTCTTTCTTTCCTCCTACCAAGAATTTCTACCTACCAAGAATTTGCACCTACCATTCTCTTGTTTTCTACCTACCAAGAATTTCCACCAACCAAGAATTTGCACCTACCATTCTCTTGTTTTCCACCTAACAAGAACATGAGCTGCCACTTTCGTGTTTTCCAGCGCAGGGATAGTGTTTTATTCATAAACGTCTCCACATATCTCCGAATTGGATGATTCAAGTACCCATGTAAAGATAAGACATAGATCTAAAACTTTGTAGAAGGACACTTCATCTAATTCTGTCTCTAAAAATATCAAAATGGCGTTCCAACGTGGAGGTTGTTTCTGATTTGGCGCCCAGGTGTGCAGAAATGGTACTAAAACATGATTTTGGCTAACTCCAGCTTATTTCTTGCTTGTTTGGTCGTGGAGGTGTGAAACATCTTGGCGTAAACTTGTTTTATACATCATTTTTCCACCCTTTCTTCAATTGTATCCACTTAAGGCCTGAAATCACTTAATGCACGAATTAAACGCACAAGTGACAAAATCAAGTGATAAATGAACCTAAAACATAAACGCAAAGGGGCTTAAAAACACGTAAAAATGACTCCTATCAACTCCCCCAAACTTATCATTTGCTCGACCTCGAGAAATAAAAGTTTTAGACATGAAAAACATCATCAACCAAAAGGAGAAAACAAAAACAACAAACGAACTCACTTTCGTGGAGTAAACGATTGCACTTAGCATGTGCAACAAGCCTTTAAACCTTTGAGTTACCTCAAAGGACGAGTTATAGTCTCGTGAGGGTTTGCAGAAGATATACCCACAAAATCTAACAAACTTTCAATCCCAACCAAATGAATACATCTCAACATAATTAACAAGAATAAATGGCACAAACTCATCCTTTTATAGCTCACAAATATATATACATATCAACTACTTTTGCTCATGTGACACCAATACTCGAAAAGACTCCATAGGGTGTAGTGAAAATAAATCTAAGGTATTATAGTCGAAAGGCATCCTTACCAAATTTTGGACATTAATCCCATATCTATCAACTTTTGATCAAACACAAAGCATAAGAATCATAGAAAATCTCATAGCCATTTAAATTTCATTATCTCAACCATTCAAACTTTCAATTCATATGAAACTTTCCAATTAACTTCATTAAGGCTAGATCATGTGCAATGTTTTATTCCATTAGGCTTTCTATGACACCCATGTAACAAGCTTTAGATCAATGACTCCCAAACTAGATAGTTTTGGGGCATTAAGTGTAAAGACACTCCTAAGGATTTAATCACTCGAGTGTCAAAGGCCACGAAATAAAACTAGATCTTTTAAACAATTCGCTTCTTTTTGGCTTGAGCTTAGCTCAAATTAGCATAATAGTACAGTATATAGGCATGAAACTTTTCACCTCCAGTACATATTAGCCTGACCACTTGTGGTCATACCAAACTTCAACCTTTTTAATTCATTGTTTAGCATAAAAAAAATTACTACTCAACTTATAACCTTATGAAAAATCTAAGTTAATTTTTCCGGGAAAAACTCCTTAAGTGTCTCAAGATGGTTATCCTCTCAACTCCTCTACCCTTGATTTATTGTGCAATGTGAATCATCTAAGAAATCAATCCTAGTCTAGGGTCTCCATGAGCAATTTCAAAGATATATATGTTCCATTAAATTCAAATTATTTCAAGAAATCATGCCATTTTTTTCAAGTTAATCAATTTTAATGCATCAATTGGAAAAAAAACAAAAAAAAAAACAATTTATACTTGATTTTCTCAACAAAAAAAATATTTAAACATGATATCATACAAACTTTCCCCCAAACTCAAGCTAAAAATTAGCATTGCATTTTCAATGTTCAAAATAAGCACTCTTCTACCCCCAAACTCAAATCCAACATTGTCCTCAATGTTGTTACAACAAGTATACGTAACGGTAAAAGAACACTTACAACCAAGGATGTTGAAAAACATCCTTTAACTTCCAATGCATCGTTACAAAGCTTCTTCTCCTCTCGAGTAAAATAAGCATCTCTAAACATGGGGTCCAAATGTCTATCATATCTAATACTTCAACTTTTCAAACCATCAAGCATACGAAAACATACATGCCAAAAGTGCATGTTTGAACATAAATATAAACAAACAATCTAAACAAACAAAAACAAAAGAAAAAAAAAAACTTACAAACTTGGGTTGCCTCCCAAGAAGCGCTTGTTTATAGTCAATAGCTCGACTATTCAGGATCGACTTAAGTCGATGGTTCTCGGAGCTTGACAGATAATGTGTCTGCGCTCCAGTCAGTGCCCGAGTAATGTTTCAGCCTATGTCCATTGGTTAAAAATACTTGTCCATCCTCAGTGATAAGCTCCACAGCTCCGGAAGAATACACTCGGGTGACTCGAAAGGGTCCCGACCAACGCGATTTGAGCTTGCCTGGGAAGAGCTTGAGTCTAGAGTTGTACATAAGAACTTTCTCACCTTCCTCAAATTCCCGGGGTAGAATATGCTTGTCGTGCCACTTCTTGGTCCGTTCTTTGTACAGTTTTGCATTCTCGTATGCTTCATGTCTCCACTCCTCGAGCTCATTCAGTTGAAGCAACCTCTTATTACCTATAACACTTGTATCGAAATTCAGGAATTTGATAGCCCAATAAGCACGATGTTCAAGTTCGACAGGTAAATGACAAGCTTTTCCAAATACAAGACGATATGGGGACATGCCAATAGGGGTTTTAAAAGCAGTACGGTAAGCCCACAATGCATCATCTAATTTCAGAGACCAATCAGTTCGATGGCTATTTACCGTTTTTTCTAAAATCCGTTTAATTTCCCTATTAGACACTTCGACTTGCCCACTAGTTTGAGGGTGGTAAGGGGTCGAGATTTTATGCTTAACACCATATTTGTTCAACAAGTTTTCAAATTGCTTGTTACGAAAATGTGTGCCTCCATCACTTATAATTGCTCTCGGGGTTCCAAATCGTGCAAAAATATGTTTTCTCAGAAATCTAAGAACAACCCTAGCATCATTAGTTTGCAAAGCCTCAGCTTCGACCCATTTAGACACATAATCAACAGCGACTAGAATATACCTATTGGAACAAGAACTAGGGAAAGGTCCCATAAAATCTATACCCCACACATCAAATAATTCACATTCAAGCACATTATTCATAGGCATTTCATGTCGTCTAGAGATATTACCTACTCTTTGGCATCTATCACATTTTTGAACATAAGCGTGTGCATCTTTAAATAAAGTAGGCCAGAAAAAACCTGATTGCAGAACCTTGGCAGCAGTCTTGGATGGGCCAAAGTGGCCACCTATCACCATGTCATGGCAATGAGCCAAGACGGAGGTCATTTCTTCCTCGGGTACACAACGCCTGATAATTCCCTCGACACCAATTTTAAACAAGTAGGGCTCTTCCCACAGATAGTGCCTAACATCTTTCAAAAACTTCTTTCTTTGGTGAAATGTCAAATCAGGGGGTAAAATTCCAGCAACTATATAGTTAGCATAATCAGCATACCAGGGGATTGAAATAGAAGAAAGAGTAAAAAGCTGTTCATCGGGGAATTCATCTCCTATTGGGGTCTCATCCATTTTCTTATCCACTAATTCTAGTCTAGATAGGTGATCAGCTACTACATTTTCAGATCCTTTTTTATCTTTTATTTCTAAGTCAAACTCTTGTAGTAATAAGATCCACCTGAGTAGTCTAGGTTTTGCGTCTTTTTTAGCAAGCAAGTATTTCAAGGCCGAGTGATCAGTGTATACTATTACTTTGTTAAGCACAAGATAGGAGTGAAATTTGTCAAAAGCAAAAATGACAGCTAAAAGCTCTTTTTCAGTCGTAGCATAATTGAGTTGGGCCTCATTTAAGGTACGACTAGCATAGTAAATAGTATGAAAGATTTTACCCTTCCTTTGACCTAGTACAGCTCCAACGGCAATGTCGCTCGCATCGCACATCAACTCGAATGGTAGGCTCCAATCTGGGGCGGACATCACAGGTGATGAGATTAATTTCTCCTTCAGGGTGAGGAAGGCCTGCATGCATGCATCATTAAAGTCAAACACTGCATTTTTCATGGTCAAGTTAGACAGGGGTTTAGCAATTTTAGAAAAATTTGAAATAAAACGCCTGTAAAACCCGGCATGTCCCAAAAAGCTTCTCACGGCTTTGACCGTGGTGGGTGGTGGAAGATTAGCTATCACTTCAATTTTCGCTCTATCCACCTCAATCCCCTTGTGGGAGATCTTATGACCCAGAACAATTCCTTCTTGTACCATGAAATGACACTTTTCCCAATTTAAGACTAGATCAGTCTCCTCACACCTCTGCAAAACTAAGGTTAGATTGTGCAAACATCTATCATATGTAGAGCCAAAAACAGAAAAATCATCCATGAAGATTTCAAGAAATTGCTCGACCATGTCATGAAATATAGCCATCATGCATCTTTGAAAAGTAGCAGGTGCATTACATAAGCCAAAAGGCATACGCCTATAAGCAAAAGTGCCGTAAGGACAAGTGAAAGTAGTTTTCTCTTGATCCTCGGGTGTAATAGCAATTTGGTTATAGCCGGAGTACCCATCCAAAAAACAGTAATATTCATGCCCGGCTAATCTTTCTAACATTTGATCGATAAAGGGGAGGGGAAAGTGGTCTTTTCGGGTATATTCATTCAATTTACGATAGTCTATGCAAACCCTAAAACCAGTGACAATTCTAGATTGAATTAACTCATTATTGTCATTACGAACTACTGTCGTACCTCCTTTCTTGGGCACTACCTGCGTTGGACTTACCCATGGACTATCAGAGATAGGGAAGATAATGCCGGCATCGAGTAACTTGATTACCTCTTTCTTCACCACTTCTTGAATTTGAGGATTAGACCTCCTTTGTGGTTGTATAGTGGGCCTTGAGCTTTTTTCCATTAAAATCTTATGCATGCAGATGGCTGGGCTAATCCCCTTGATATCAGCAATCTTCCATCCAAAGGCTTTTTTGTGATCTCTCAACACCTCCAGTAACCTTGCTTCTTGTTGATCTGTAAGAGAAGAAGAAATGATGAGTGGCAAGGTTTCATCGTCATTTAAATAATATTTAAGATGAGAGGGTAGAGTTTTTAGGTCAAGAGTTGGTGGCTCTTCAATAGATGGTTTGGAGTGGCTAGACAGTGGGCTATCCAACTTCTCAAATTTCTTCGTGGGGTATTGTGCACGCCTCTCTAAGCTATGAACAACTTCCAGTTGTTTATCACTGGCCGACTCAACATCCGTGGAGTTCATTATGCATACCTCAAGTGGATCATCAGAGATGTTTTCCTGAAAGTGCTCAATAATCAAAGGATCAAAAGCATCTATTCTTAAACATGACGCATCATCACCAACATGCTTCATAACCTTGTATACGTCAAAAGTAACTCTCTCCTCACCCACATTCAAAGTTAACTTACCATTGGCTATGTCGATCATAGCTTTACCTGTGGCTAGGAAGGGTCTTCCTAGGATGAGAGGAACTTCAACATCTTCTTCCATCTCCAGAACCACGAAGTCCACCGGGAAGTAAAACTTGTCAACTTGCACGATGACATCCTCTATGATTCCCTTCGGGTGTTTGATTGATCGATCTGCAAGTTGGAGGCTCATCGAGGTTGGCTTTGGATTCCCCAAACCCAATTTCTGGAACAACGAGTAAGGAAGAAGATTTATGCTGGCGCCCGAATCACATAGCACTCGGTCGAATTTGAGTTGCCCAATAGTGCAAGGAATTGTGAGGCTCCCTGGATCCTTGAGTTTCTGTGGCAACTTGTTCAACACCACTGCTGAGCATGCTTCAGTCAAGCACACCGTTCCATTGCCTTCCCACTTCTGCTTATTGGATAGAATATCCTTGAAGAACTTGATGTAATTGGGCATCTGCAAAATCGCATCAATAAAAGGAATATTAATTCGAACTTCTCGAAGAATTTCTAAAATCCTAAGAAAACTCTTATCCATATCTTTCTTATTCTTTTTATGTGCTAGGGGGAAAGGGAGACGTATTTCAATAGGATTAGGCAAAGAAGGAGTCAAAGTTTTAGAAGACGCCCTGTCTGCCTGTGAAGTACGGACTTGATCCTGCCCCAAGTACGTACTTGAGCTGTGTGAAGTACTTACTTGGTTCTGGTCAAGTACGTACTTGGGAGACAGATTTGAATTTTCAAGTTTATCAAAAGTTTGAACATTGTCCTCTTCAAGTGCGGACTTGGACTGCTTGGGAGGTGCACTTTTCAATTCTTTGCCACTTCTCAGAGCGATGGCATGGCATTGCTCTTTTGGGTTTTTCTCTGTATCACTCGGCAGTGTCCCGGGTGCTCTTCCACCTGCATCAACCGATAATTGTGCAAATTGGTGCTGCATCTCTTTCATTCCCGTCATAACACCCTGTAACATCAATCGAAGCTCTGCGAATGATTCGTCTGATTTTTGCATGTGAGCCGCCAATCTTTCTTCGACAGTCGAAGGTCTTGGAACTTGACCTTGTGGCTTAAAATTTCCAGGCCTTTGAGTTTGGTTGTTGTAAAACGGAGGCCTCGGTGCTTGGTAGATGCCTTGTTGTGAATTTTGTGCGGGATTTGGCCTTTTCGGAAAATTCTCGGGTATGTGGAAGCTCAATTGAGGCTTGTTTGAATTTCCGACATAGTTCACATCACTAATGGTTGGCTCTGCCTCTAGATTAACATTTTGTTCTACCTCTTGAGCAACAGCAACCCTTCGGGTTTGTAGAGGAAACTCATCGTCATCTTCAGGGTACAGTTCATCATCCCGTGCCATCTGCTCTAGTTTAGCCCACACTGTTCTGCTATCGAGACCCAAAAGATCACCGCCTGCTCCTGCATTAAGTCTGTGACGAATCCGAGACCGGACTCCATTAAAGAAATGTAGCACTCGCTCGTCTCTTGAATAGTTGTGATCGGGGCACTTTCGAAGCAGACTCTTGTATCTTGCCCATGTTGATGCTAACGATTCATCCCGTTTTTGCTTAAAACCCTTGATCTCGCTTCTTAACTCGTTAATCCTTGATGGAGGGAAGAACTTGTTGAGAAACTCTTCGACTAACTCTTCCCACGTTTCAATGGATTGTGGGGGCAACGACTTATACCACAAAGTCCCTTTATCCTTAAGCGAAAAATGGAATAATCGGAGGCGGATGGCATCAAGATCTCTTGGGTGGAATTGCATGGTAGATAACACATTTTCGAAGTGCTCTAGATGGTCATGAGGTGACTCTTTCGGATCACCATAAAATTGTTCAGCCTGAACCATGCTAAACATGTGAGGTGGAATGTGGAAGTTCGGCGTGGCAAAATTGGGGACCACAACAGGTCCCGGCGTAGTGTGTACACGGGCTGGCTGATTACCACGAACAGATGGAGGTGGTGCTGGTAGTGCCGGTTGCATAGCTTGGAACAGATTTTGCAACCATTCTCTATTCTCGGGCAGATTCATATCAGGGAAGTTGCCAGCCATAGCTCGATTTCTCTGGTTTGCACGAAGTGTACGCTCGATCTCAGGGTCAAATTCCTCTAAAGCCTCTCCTGAGGTTCGAGTCATTCACCAAAAGATCAACCTGTTTGAAACAAAGAAGCAAACCAACAGAAATTTAAAGATAGAAAATAACAGTGAGAATAATAGAAAATAATAAAACGACAAAAGAAATTAAAGCTAAAAATTGCAATAAAATCCGAAACTAAAATAAATCAAGTCCCCGGCAACGGCGCCAAAAACTTGACACGAAAAATCCTTACGTGTATTAAACAGCAAGTGGACTGGTCGTGTGTAGTAATAAAGTGGACTTTAAGTCCGAGTTATCGATCCCACAGAGACAAGATTATTTAAAGCTAGGAATTTAAAAGCAATTAAAATTGAATTAAAAGATTGTGATTAATTTACAATAAAAATGTGAAAACGAGACTTAGCAAATAGATTTAGATTCTTATGAGATAAAACAACTAAGGCACATGCTTCAACCAAATTTACTTGTTAATATAAATATGAACTATTCTTCGTATTATTAGACTACTATTGCTTTGGTGAAAATTCCTTAATTAATTACTACCCGATGTCTCGGCTGTAATAATCCTATGATAAATTGACAGTTCTCTAAATATGTCTATCCGAGAATTTAATCAATAATCATGCATTCAAGTTCTAGAATTTTCCCGAATAAATTCGGCTAACTGCACCCGGGAATCTCTACCTATCTCTAGGGGCAATTCCCTATTTTTTACGGATGATGTGATGATTTCTTTGAACCCTAACTTATATTCTTTCAAACTATTAAGTTAGGCAATATGACAAACATATGGTGATCAAACATATGCAAGTAATTACGCACAAAATCAAAACACAAAGCAATTGTAGAATTAATACGAAGAATAATATCATATATATATACTCATAACTTTGGCCTTCACATGGCCCTAGTTAAGGGAAAATTAGTTCATAATTGAAATTGGAAAAACAATAAAAACATAGAATTACTCATAGATAAAGATGAATATCAAACTAAGAAACTCCCTATTTTGGATTGATGATCGATTCTTGATTGGAAGCTTGAATCCCTCCTTTTCCTCTTCTTAGCTCTTCAAGTATGATGATAGGATGACTCAAAACCAAGAGAATTCTCCCCCAAACCCCTGAATTTTCGTCCTCACACTCTCAAAGGATGATTTTTTGATGCTCTCAAGTGAGCTCCCCACTCCCCTTTAAATACCCAAAAATCCTCCTACCAAGAATTTCTACCTACCAAGAATTTGCACCTACCATTCTCTTGTTTTCTACCTACCAAGAATTTCCACCAACCAAGAATTTGCACCTACCATTCTCTTGTTTTCCACCTAACAAGAACATGAGCTGCCACTTTCGTGTTTTCCAGCGCAGGGATAGTGTTTTATTCATAAACGTCTCCACATATCTCCGAATTGGATGATTCAAGTACCCATGTAAAGATAAGACATATATCTAAAACTTTGTAGAAGGACACTTCATCCAATTCTGTCTCTCAAAATATCAAAATGGCGTTCCAACGTGGAGGTTGTTTCTGATTTGGCGCCCAGGTGTGCAGAAATGGTACTAAAACATGATTTTGGCTAACTCCAGCTTATTTCTTGCTTGTTTGGTCGTGGAGGTGTGAAACATCTTGGCGTAAACTTGTTTTATACATCATTTTTCCACCCTTTCTTCAATTGTATCCACTTAAGGCCTGAAATCACTTAATGCACGAATTAAACGCACAAGTGACAAAATCAAGTGATAAATGAACCTAAAACATAAACGCAAAGGGGCTTAAAAACACGTAAAAATGACTCCTATCAGTTTGTTACAAGGGCTATACTTTGGGGGGCAAAGTGTATTTTACGCTAAAATTTATTACTTCATTACATGCAGTACTATAGGGTGATGGATTATAAGACAAGTACAAAATATAATTAATCAAGTTCGATCAAACTAACTTGAACTAAGTTTTTCCACATTGACTTGGGTAATGGACTAATTTCGTTCATATATATATATATGTATATATATATACATATATATATATATATATATATTAATATATGGTAATATAAATTGGATAGTGATGTATTGGGAAAATTCTATGCTGGGCCGAGACCATGCCCAGTCTCAACCGTTGGATCCCCAACTAGGGGAGGTTAAATTGCTAAATGACCCCCCTAGTTGGGAATCCAATGGTAGAACGTCCCGATGTATTGTTACGTAAAACAACTAAACAAGTACTTATTTATTTATATTATATATAAACCTCCAGCTAATATCACTCAAAGGTATCCAGGTAATATCACACAGGTATCGTGTGCCCTCATGGGAAAAGCACTTACGTAGACCGTAGTAACAGATTCTTTAAATTATTAAAAATATTGTTGGATATTGGGTGAATATTGTGTATGTATGAAAAGTGTGTGAACACCTCTTTTGGGTACGAAATTCGAACACCACAAGTATCGAGGATACTAAATATGATTGGATAATATTATTCTACTCCGGGAGTAGATGAGGTTAGCATTTCGAATTTCTCGATTCGGAATTGAAACGAATGAGAAATTAATTGCTATTGTTGGGGGTTTGAATGTGAATATCCCACTTTGGATATAAACCATAAGGTGGACCGGACCGAACCTCGGACCACGGACTCGAGCTCGGGTCTGGGTTCGGGTCGGGTCTGGGTCCGAGATAAGGCTGGTACGTGGGCCGTGACTGGGCTTGGTGGTCGTTGGGCTAAATATATTCTTTTTGGGCAAAATTTAGAATTAAATTAACTTGGGCCCAGTTAATTATTTTCTTCTTTTGGGCCAATAAGAATTAATTTAAGCTCATTTCTTTTCCAAAGAAATCAGGCAGCCCAGCAGAAGGTTGAATTACATCTGAAACGTTTCATTTGTAAAGCAATCTTGTTGATTAAAAATTTGTTGAGAAAAATTTTCGCCCTGTAAAATCTGAAATATACTGGAAAATATATTCGATGAAAACGAATCGAGGCGAGAGTTGGACTCTCTATCCTTAAAGCTATATTGCCCCGCCTACGGTGGTACGAGATCATGCAATTAACTTCCCAAGATACAACGATTCCGTATTGTAATTGAACCACTTCAAGAATAACACTCCACGAACTTATTTTGCTCAAGAACTCTCACTGATGTGATGTATGTAGAATGCTTAAAATGTAGAAATGATTTCTGATTTTTGTGTGTTCGTCTTCTTATCTTTTCATTTATATGGGAGACTCTTTATATAGGAGAAAATGGAGAAATGAAACGTTTTCACTAACCACTTTTAAAAGTGAAACATTTCACTTATACTTTTAAAGTGAAAAACATTTCACTTACCACTTTTAAAGTGAAATATTTTTCCCTTACCACTTTTAAAGTGAAATGTTTTTCACTTATAAAATCAAACGTTTCAAATTTAGCATCAAGAATCTTTTAATTTCTGACTGCTTTACAAATGAAACGTTTCAGATGTAATTCAACCTTCTGCTGGGCTGCCTGATTTCTTTGGAAAAGAAATGAGCCTAAATTAATTCTTATTGGCCCAAAAGAAGAAAATAATTAACTGGGCCCAAGTTAATTTAATTCTAAATTTTGCTCAAAAAGAATATATTTAGCCCAACGACCACAAAGCCCAGTCACGGCCCACGACCCGCGTACCAGCCCGATCCCGGACCCAGACCCGATCCGAACCCAGACCCGAGCTCGAGTCTGTGGTTCGGTCCGGTCCACCTTATGGTTTATATCCAAAGTGGGATATCCACATTCAAACACCCAACAATAGCAGTTAATTTCTCATTCATTTCAATTCCGAATCGAGAAATTCGAAATGCTAACCTCATCTACTCCCGGAGTAGAATAATATTATCCAATAATATTTAGTATCCTCGATACTTGTGGTGTTCGAATTTCGTACCCAAAAGAGGTGTTCACACACTTTTCATACATACACAATATTCACCCAATATCCAACAATCCCCCACACGAATGAAATTAATGCAATTGATGCAATGCATGATACTTAGAGTTCAAACGAATATTTATCACATCAGAAGAGGTAGTTTTTGGCTTTGAACCTTTCTTAGTGAGATATCATCGGATTTACTAGGCTACCCAATGAACATGATGTCTTGAATTGGTTAGCCGTTCGTGTAAAACCAGACAATGATATTCACATGATAAATTTTCTAAGCAAAATTTTAGTTCTCACTGTTGGGCCCGTTTTGGCCATGGCGCCCCCTCTTGGTTTCATAAGTGTTTACATTTTACTCAATGTTGAGGCGGCCTACACCTCACACTTATATAGGTGATCTCCTATTTAAGAGTATCCTACCATACTCCACTTCATTTGCATGACAGTATAGGAATCATTAAAGTTCCGACTTAACCTTTGCTACACTTGTAGGATGCACTTCTTTATCCTAGGCAATGGGTTTAGAGTTTTCTTAAACTCTTAAGTGCCCTCCTGAATTTTCACAACTTAGTTGTCCCATTGAACCATGATCTTGGGATCTCCAGTCAACATGGTTGGGTTACCGCTGTGTCAATTCTTAATTTGTAGACTTTAATCCCATTCCTCTTGATAGGCTATATATTTGATCTCTATGGAAGTCCGTTCGTCAAAGGATCTACTTTATCCTCCATGATCAGTGGAGATAATGCCATATTAGATCAACTGCTTAATGGTATTGTGCCTACGACAAGCCTGTCTAGACTTACCATTATTTATGCTACTATATGCCTTTGTTATTGCAGACGGACAGTCGCAATTGTATGCACGTGCTATTGCCGACTTATTGTCTCAATATATCAAATTGGGCATATGTGCATATTTCAATATGGGTGCACCATGGTTCTCCACTAAGTCTTTAATCACTTTCTTACAAGAGCACTGTTATGGAAACTACTTCCAAGTAAAGTCTCAGTAAGACAAGTCTTTGGACCGTACCCATATCATTTATGTCGAATTTTTTTTCAACATCCTTTCAGTAGTCATGATTACTTACATAATCAACATATCAAACTTTCACACCAGAAAAGGTAGCTTTTGGTTTTGAACCTTAGTGAAATTTCATACTATGAGCTATGTGTTTTGTTAAAACCACATGTATCACGCTCGTTGATTATGAAGCCGTTTGAAAACATAATATTTTGTCAAACCTTTCATGCCACTACTTTGGAGCTATGTTTGAGTCCGTTTACCGACCCAACATACCCCTCGGTTAGTTCCATGTGAACTTCCTCATCTAATCCTTTGTTTAAGGAACGCAGTCTTAATATCCATTTCAAATATCTCATTGTTATGCAAATTAGCAATAACAATGAATATTATTTGGATTTAATTCCCATTCCCGAAAACATGAAAAGACGATCAAGGTCTACCATTTGAAGGTTCCCTTCGGCTACCAAGTACGCCTTGTAACCTTGTTAAGGTTTGGGTGGTTTTACCTTAACCCACATCCCCCACATTTGTATGTAACTGTAGGAAATCACAGTGTATCCAAGCATCATACGCCGTTCTCAGCTGAACATCGTCAGATTCTTTAGGGACAGACGGGGCGTCTTCCCGTAAGAACCTCGCCAGGTTCAAAGTAGTTAAGTAAAAAAGCATCTTTTGTTGCCAACGTTTGAAGTCAGCCCCGCTGAACTTCGTTGGTCTTTCTGCTTGTGCCGGGATAACCGGATTAAACGGTGGTACAATAGGAGTTGTCCTTTCAGCTCGTGTCTGAATTATCGGAATTAATAATAAAGCTCGATAGTTTTATAGGATATATGGAATTCTGAATATGTCTTTAATTTTATGTGGCATATTCTTCTGAATCTTTCATTGATGAAGTAATTTATTCTCAAATTTTATTTTGATGTTAATATTTTTGAAATAATCGAGCCTAATCGCATTATATCAAAATATTTTTCTATTTTTTGTCAACACTTACTAAATAATATAATTTCATGTTGATATTTTCACACTCAAATGCATTGCATTTAAAAAATATGAATATAACTTATTGAGATATTCACTTATTAGTCGCAAACATTTGTACCAAATTCCGTTAAGATTTTATCAGTTGCTTCTTGAACTGTTGTCTCGACCCAAATTACGAGTGTTAGAACTTCACGTTATACTTGAATCATCATTTTGGTATTCTATAATAGAAGGTGGTGTTGGAATTTTTTATGGACTTATGTCATATACATATATATATATATATATATATATATAAGCATTAGTAGCTCGTCTAACAACGAAATTTTTAGGGTTTTGCCACCATGGAGCCGCCGCTGCTCACAGCGGACCACTCCGGTCCGGCCGAAACCACCACTACTAACACAGAGAACACATCATATGTGGAAAAACTGAGAACCAATTCCCTGCCGAGAGATTTGGCAGCCCGTAATGCGAAGAAAGCATTTATCCATGGAGTAGATTCAAAAGTGATAGGGACGTCTGCTATATTTAATGGAAGGAAAACAATATTTCTATCGAAAGAGGAAGATGACTACATGGTTGCGCCTTTTCAATATTCCCTTGTAGGGAAATTTTCGCATGGATACCCAACGATGACTAGATTGAGGGCTAAATTTGCTAACCTGGGTTTGAATAAGGGATTCAAGATTGGTGTTTTAGATCATAAACACGTTTGGATACGTCTTTTTGATCCAAATGATTATGCAAGAGTGTGGATGAAACAAACATGGTACTTTGATGGATTCCCAATGAGGGTTTTGAAGTGGTCATCGAATTTTGATCCGACTGAAGAATCCCCAATTATGCCAATTTGGATTAAGGTTTTTGGATTACGACCTCACTGGTTCCACAGGCAATTCCTATATCACGTTGCAAGTTTGATTGGAAAACCTCTAAAATTGGATGAGGCGACTACTGAGATAGATAATCCCGTGGTGGCTAGGATATGTGTGGAAATAAACGTACTTGAACGCTTGCCATCAGACATTCCAATACAAATTGACGGGAAAACAAAATTTTTTAAGGTTCAATACGAAGGGATTCCGGAATATTGTAAAATATGCCAGCACAGGGGTCACTCAATTGCTACGTGTTATTTGAATAAAGAAAATCAAGGGAACCAGGACGATAATGATGATGATTCACCCATTAAAAACTTTGATAATGATCTAAAGCAAGGAGAGGACTTACGTGTGCGTTTGGATAAGAAAAGAGGAAAGAAACCTGTGATTGAGACTAGTGGTGCATCTAAGGATAATCAAGGGGAGTATATTGTTCCACAAGACTCTCAAGATTCCTCAAAGTTGGTGGAGAAGCCGTCTAGCGATCTCATAGTACGTGCTATATTACAGAGACCTCAACAAGAAAGTGGAGACATAGAGCAGAGCCAAGACAACACATATCTTGGGGTTCATGAGAGATTGCATGAGAAAGAATTGGAATTGCATGAGAATTTAGAAAAATCAAGAAAGCTGAAACCAAACTATCAAGAGAGGCATAATTTATTATCTTTAATTGATAATTCTAAGAGATTAATTGAAGATTCAAAGAGAAAGACTGTTGGGGATCATGACACAGAATCGTCGAAAGAGGGACAAAAAATGATTCTGGGTATAGAAGCGTTGGCACCATCGAATGGAGTCGAACTCGTCGACTCCACAGATACGGATAGTGAGGCAGGAGTGGAAAAATCTGAAGAACAGGACTCAAGTGAAGAAGATTGGCAAGAAGTGATCTCAAAAAAGCATAGACGGGCTGTGTCGCTGGGAGATGCTTCACCTATTCCAAATTCACAGCAAAAACATTTGATGAATACAAAAATGATCACTAGAAGGGCAGCAAAGAAAGGGACTTCATCTAATCTTATTAAATGATGAATTCAATTATTTGGAATATTAGAGGCATTGGAAATATAAAGTCTCAAGCTCGGGTCAAAAAACTTTGTAAAAGGTACAATTTACAATTTTTACTTATTATCGAACCTAAAATTGTTCTTGACGAAATTTCTATGACTCGTAAATTGGGTTTCCACAATGTTATCCATAATTGTAACAATCATATATGGGTATTTTTTAATGATGATTATGAGGTAGACGTGCTGACTAATCACGAACAATTTTTGCATGTTCGCATATGCTCGTCACTGCTTCGGAGACCTCTCTTTTGTTCTTGGGTTCATGCAAAATGCACGAGGGAGGAAAGAAAATCTTTATGGGATAATCTGAAGATGGTGAACCCGGTGAATGAACCGTGGATGGTTGGCGGAGATTTCAACATAATTATGCAGGCTCACGAAAATAAGGGGGGAGCTGCCCCGAAATGGCTTTCGATGGAAGATTTTAATAACATGGCTTTAGATTGTGATCTCACCGATGCAGGTTTTGATGGCAGCCCATTTACTTGGCATGTGAAGAACCGTGTCTTTGAACGCCTGGATAGATTTCTTTATTCGAAAACTTGGCATGAAATTTTCCCGTCGACAAATGTGCAGCACCTCCTTAGATCAAAGTACTCGGATCATAGCCCACTTCTGATTTCGATAAAGGAGAACTTGCAATCGGCTCCCTCCTCATTTAGGTTCCTAAATGTCTGGACTAAACACACAGATTTTTAAATGTTGTAGCGAAGTCTTGGAGACAACCAATTTTGTGTCAAGGGTTGATAAAACTCCAAATGAAGCTGATTCGTTTAAAAGGCATTTTAAAAACTTGGAATAAAGAGGTTTTTGGAAATGTTACCGTGGCATCTCAAAAAGCGGAAGATGAGGCAAAGAGCTGTGAACAAGCTTATGAGATTGACCCTTCGGAAGAAAATCGGTGTAAGATGAATAGAGCAGCGGCGTTATTTGCTCAACATCTATCGATAGAAGAAGATTTCTGGAAACAAAAGGCGGCTTGCAATTGGATGAAGGATGGTGAGAGAAATACAAAGTTTTATCAGTCATGGGATAAACGTAAAAGGAGCAAAGGGAGAATTCACAGGATTATTGATGATGGGCGAGAAATTAATAACCCCGCAGAAATTAGATCGTCGGCTGCTAATTATTTTGAAAAAGTTTTCGCTGGTCCAAATTTGGAAATGGAAGATACTAATTTATCTTGCATTCCTAAATTACTGACGGATGACGACAGGGCGATCTTGGCTGCACAACCTACTATCAACGAGGTGAAAATGGCAGTTTGGAATATTGACCCTTATAGTGTTGCAGGTCCGGATGGATTTACCTCAATGTTTTACCAATCTTACTGGGATATTATTCACAACGACCTGATGGAGGCGGTGTTAGAATTTTTTTCGGGTCATCCTCTTCCGAGGGGGTACACGGCCACTACCTTATCTTTGATTCCAAAGATTGAAGCTCCGTTAAGTTGGAAGGATTTCAGACCAATCAGTCTTTGTAATGTAAATAATAAGGTAATCACAAAGATCATGGCAAATAGACTCTCGAGTATCTTGAATATGATCATTTCTCCATTTCAAACTGGTTTTATAAAAGGCCGAAACATTGTGGATAATATTTTGTTAGCTCAAGAACTATGCCACGACATTGAGAACAATAGCGGGGGCGGAAATTTGATGGTCAAGCTTGATATGGCAAAAGCTTATGACCGGGTTCAGTGGAGCTTTCTATACTCGGTGTTAGCTCAGTTAGGATTTCCGGACATATGGATATCTTGGGTTAGGAATGCGATCGAGAATTGTTGGTTCTCGGTATTGGTGAATGGTCAGAGTGCGGGTTTCTTCAAATCCGCACGTGGTCTTAGACAAGGTGATTCCTTGTCACCTGCTTTATTTGTGATAGCTGCAGAGTTTCTTTCTAGAGGGTTGGAAAATTTATTCATTCATCACCCTAAAATGCAATATGATCCGCAAGGAGGTTTTCAAGTAAGCCATCTAGCTTACGCGGATGACATCTTGATTTTCACTAAAGGATCGAAGAGTGCCTTGACGAGACTAATGAAGTTTCTAACAAAATACGAGTCAATCTCTGGTCAATTAATTAACCGAGATAAGTCTGCTTTTATCACAGGGAAGTCAACTTCAAGGTCGCGTATAAATCACATTCGTCACATCACGGGGTTTGTGCAAGATCATCTACCTCTTACATATTTGGGAGTTCCTTTGTTTAAGGGACATAAAAAATGTTCTCTATATGAAAATGTTATTTGTAAGATTTCTAAACGGATTGGAGGGTGGGAAAAGTCTGTTCTATCTCAAGGTGGGCGGCTTACTCTAATCAAAAGCGTTCTCTTTTCTATGCCGATGTACTTATTGCAAATGTTTGATCCTCCCAACAATGCAATTCAACGGATAGAGAGACTTTTCAATAGGTTTTTCTGGGGTTCGACGTCTAATAATAAGAGGATCCACTGGGCAGCATGGGAAAGGCTTTGTTACCCGATTGAGGAAGGAGGAATCGGGGTTCGATGTATGAGAAATATGGTTGATGCATTTGTATTTAAACTATGGTGGAAACTGCGTGAAGAGTCGTCCTTGTGGGCTCGTTTTATGAGGCAAAAGTATTGCCTTTTAGATAGTCCAGTGATGGCTCCGGTGAAACGCACAGATTCAAGGATTTGGAAAAGGTTAACTAAAATTAGAGAGAATGCCGAAAATCATATCGGATGGAAGTTGGGTAATGGTGCAGTGTCTTTTTGGTTTGATAATTGGCTAGGAGAAGGACCTTTATTCCGTATTACTCAAGACCCGCACAATACTTTGGATACGGTTTCGAAATTTTGGAGGAATAGGAATTGGGATTTTAACATGCTTAGTAGTGTTTTAAATAGACATATGGTGGAGCGAATATGTCTAATTCCTTTTAACTCCTCAACTGAAGATGAGCCTGTGTGGCAACTATCCACGGATGGAAGATTCACAATGAAGTCGGCTTGGCACTGTGTTCGTGATACAGGCACGAGAAATGCTACATTTAAAGATTTCTGGGGAAAATGTATTTGACCAACAATGTCTGTTTTCTCCTTGAGATTATTAAACGGTTGGATACCCGTGGAAACTAATATGCAATCAAAAGGTTTATCCATGGCTTCTAGATGTCACTGTTGCAAGGAAAGAAATATTGAATCTATTCAACACTTATTTATGAATAGTGATTTAGCTCGTAATGTCAGTTTGTTCTTCGCCAAGTTGTGCAACTTTCACTTTCCGGATACTGAGAATCTTAATACCTGGTGGCAGGCTTGGCGTACGGGTATTTCTTCACGATCCAGCATTCGCGGGCTACTTCCGACACTAATTGTTTGGTTCATTTGGCTAGATCGCAATAACTCGAAGCATGAAGGGGATAATTGTAGTAGTATTCAGGTGATTATGCGAATACAATATTACCTTAAATCATTAAATAAATGTGGCCTTGTCAATCACAAAAACTGGAGGGATGATAGGGAATTGGCTAAGTCGATTTGAGTGCCGAGAAGCAGAGTGGCTTCATTGCGATCCTTTTGTATCAAGTGGAAGCCCCCTGATTGCGATTGGGTTAAATTAAACACGGACGGGGCCTCAAGGGGTAATCCGGGAGAATCCGGTGCGGGGGGTGTAATTCGAGACCATACAGGTAAGATTCTCTTAGCCTTTGCTGATTTTATAAATATTCATACAAATATTTTTGCTGAATTACATGGAGTTTGTAAGGGTCTAGAGCTTTGTGAAATGCATGGGTTTACGAAAGTGTGGGTTGAGATTGATGCGAAGGTGGTGATTGATATAATATTTAAGAGCAACCCAGGCAATTGGGATTTGCTGCACATGTTACAAAGGATTCGTGAGTTGAGAAGAAGACTTAATACTCGGTTTTCACATATTTACCGGGAAGGAAATAAAGCAGCTGATTTCTTGGCTAATAAAGCATGTGATGATCGGGCCTCAACAATACTTTTTGAAAACGAGCTTCCGAGGCCACTTGTGGCAATTACATATATGGATATGCTTTTTCCTAATTTTCGATTTCTTTGGATATGAAGATTGTGATAGTTGTTGGTTTTATTTCTTTTGTAAGGGAGTAGTACTCCTCTTTTATGTTTTATTTTTAGTGTTCCTTTATTTATGTAATGGAGTAAGTACTCTTCGTTTTCTTGCTTTCCTAGAGTGCCTTGTCAGGGAGTTAGAACTCCTTATTCATTGCTTTTATTTTTACGATGTTATAAAGAAGGGATGAGAGGCCCGAAAACATCCTCCTCCGCTAGGGTGGTTCTTCGAAAAATATATATATATATATATAAGCATTAGCATTTGGGTATACAGACGTGTATGCATCGCGGTTTAATTATATATATATATATATATATCTCATTATCTTAAAGACAAATTTCATCCTCAAAAATTCAGGTACCTTTACAGTTTATTGTTGTACGTGATTATCATGAAATTCGAAAATTCGGGGGAATTAATTTTCTATTAGGTGGTCATCAATAAATACTCTTGTAATCTTGTTAAATGTTTAGAAAGAATGTTAAGCATTTTTGTACGGTGTTAATTCATTGAGTCGAGTCAAACAACCTATTGTTGAAATTGTTTTATCAAGTTTGAAAAATTGTGTTTCGATTTGATTTGATTATCAACCTAATCTAGCTTGAATAGATACCATTGAAAGCATTTATAAACTATGGCCAAATTTAAGAATTTAAATGCAACGTTTAATTTAATTACATTTTTTCTGTCTCTATTGACGAAGTTGATGTCCCGATATTAGAAGTCCTGGGTATTCTCACTGACAGCGTATGGGTCTTTCTTTACTTTATAAGTAATTGTTATATATTGATTGATAATTTATATCTATGATATAATTGTACAGGTAACCGATTATCTCAAAAAAACAACATTTTCTCTGCAAACCCTTTTAGGTGTGTTAATCGGTCGATTTTCGGACCGAATTGAACCGAAATTTCGATTAACCAAAGTTTCAGACCGAAAACTGAACCGCAAAAGTTTGGTTCGATTCGGTTTTCGGACGAATCTAATTCATGGGGAAAAAAATCTCAAAAGTACAAAATGAATAAAAACTAGATATAAATAAATGATTGAAATTTAACTATGACTAATTTTAATTCATTTTCTTTATTTTTCTATATGTTGTCACCAGGAAATATATTTTTTTATAGTTTTTGGTCTATATTATAGTATATAAAAAAATAAAAAAAATTAATTTTCGGTTAACCGAACCGAACCGAACCTCAAAATTGAAAACATATTTTTTGCAAAAAAAAAAATAAATAAAGAAAACCAAATCGAATTTTTCAGTTCGATATTCGATCGGTTTTGGCAGTTTGACCATTCCGTGAACATCCCTAAACCCTTCATCCCGAAACAGCATCGCATGGTTTCCAAAATCTTTTCGACTTTCGTAATTGTGTTTACTCGCATTGAGCCGATTATGCAGATAAAGCCGTGATATATCGACATTAAAAATTTACAGTAACAAAAAAATGCTTTAGCGAGAAAACGAGAAGATAAAAATTATATTTTTAATTAAATAGAAAACGGGAAATAACAGAAATCAATGCCCCGATTGGATGAGATGCTGTTTCCCATTCCTCAATTTTTAAGAGATTTTTTTCATAAAAAATGCATATGTTTGACATCTCCCAAAAATATCCCAAAGAAATACTACACACAATTTCTCAGAAAAAAATTTCAAATTTCTTTGAAAAATGGACATTTCTCTCAATTTTTTTTCAAAAAGTCAGAATTTTACTATTCATGATTAGACAGTTCACCCAATAATTAAAAGTACTTTATCCGCCAATATCTTGATATAATCATCAAAATAATCACATATCTTTATTTGAAATTATATAACCTATGAAATAAGATCCACTTTGCATATTTTTGGATGTCTTAATAGATGAATTTAGCTTAAATATGTTAAATATTCTTACAAAAACAAAACTCATCCATACCAATTTCCCAAAAAAAAAAGATTTTTTCTCCCAAAACAAACATATCACATCACACTTAATCATTACACTTTTTTCTATCAAAAAAACTCATCCAAACACACTTCTTCTTTCATATCTCTATTTTCTTAAAAATAATTTCTCTTACTTTATCTATAAAAAAATGAGAAATTGGAAATAGACGTCTATCCAATCGGGCCCCAAAATTCAATAACTCAAAACCAATCTCAAAATATCGCGAGAAATCAAACGAGTCTCCCCAGATCTGCAAATCTTCCGATCATCTCTCCTTGTAAGTTTTTCTTCTTCTTCTTCGCCGCAATTTATCAATTTCTCGCCTCGTTTCCTTTCCAATTTTCAATTTTATCATCAAATATTCTCAGAAAATTGAACAAAATTAGCTTAATTTGAGAGATTTTTGTCACCGAATTGATGAAATTCAGCTGACATATAGTATGATTAATCATGAAATTATGAGAAATAAATAGCGATTGATATATAGTATGATTAATCCTGAAAATGTTGTCACGCAATGAAAATTTCGAGAAAAAAAAGGATATATTGTTTAATAAAGTTAATAATTTTGTGCAAGTGCTTGATTATTATGAACAATTCAAAACCGGAATTCTTCTTCGTTAATTTAATTTTTGCTGATTGTATTTGTTTTAAAATTTATCTTTTATCTGCAGATTTAGGAACACAAAGGCGTATTCATACTAAGTGAGTAAATTGATTTTTCATTGGATATGTTCATTTTTACTGAATTGTCATTTTTATTCTTATAATTATTTGCAGCATAATTAGGTTTCTTATATAATAAATTAATAATATTCATAAAAATAATTTGGCATAATTAGGTTTCTTAACTGTTTCATTGAGCTAATTTTTTGAGTAATTGAGACATGCTTATCAAAATCAAATTGAAGCTATCTTCACTGTAGTTGCCTCTCCGAGAAGCTTGATCTGAGATGGGGGTGTAAACCAGTCGAGTCGAGCCGAATGAGTTGCTGTTGTTCAAGCTTGTTTGAATTACAATCGAGCTTCAAAATTTGTGTTTGAGCTTGATTGTTGATCAAGTCGAGCTCAAACGAGCTTTAATCGAGCCGAACACGAGTCAAGCTCGAGTAGCTTGATTGTTTTTTACATGTTTTTATTAATTTCTACTAATCGAGCCGAGTTTTTAGCGATCGAGCTTGAGTTGAATATCGAGTAGTTTGATTTGTCTTTCAGCCCTCATCAGAGATTAAGATTCAGGAGGAAATAGATGACTTTCTAGGACTTTATAGTGTGTGTTTATTTTGGAATTATTTGCATGAAATGATATTTTTGTGCATAAATTGTGATAATATAAGTGTGAAACCAATGGAGGGGATTCGTAATCAAATAAGAATTGGTTTCTTCGGGTTTCTGGCAGTGGTTCGGGAGAAAGATGTTTGCTGGGAATATGCCGATAGGCTGGAAGGAAACAAGGTGAGATGCAAATTCTGTGATAGAATTCTTAACGGTGGCATTAGTAGGTTAAAACATCATTTATCTAGACTTCCTAGTAAAGGTGTAAATCCATGCACCAAAGTAAGAGATGATGTGAGTGACAAGGTAAGGGAGCTCATAGCCTCGAAGGACGATGGTAAGGAAATTTCAATTATTAAGAGGCAGAAGATTCCAGAAGTTAAATCTCCTGTAGCTGTAAGTATCTCATCAGGGAAGTCCCTCATGGCTGTGGAATCTGCACCGTTGATTGGAAAAGTGTTCCCATCGAACACACTCTCGAGTTCTTCTTCTAGAAATGACGAAGAAATCGCTGAGAGAAGTATTGCTCTTTTCTTTTTTGAGAATAAATTGGATTTCAGTGTTGCCCGTTCGTCATCTTATCACCAAATGATCGATGCAGTGAGAAAGTGTGGTAGTGGATTTATAGGGCCATCTGCTGAAGCTTTGAAAACTACATGGTTGGAGAGGATAAAATCTGAAATGAATTTACATTCAAAAGATATTGAGAGAGAATGGGCTATGACGGCTTGCACTATTATTGCAGAAACGTGGACAGACAACAAATCGAGGGCTATAATTAATTTCCTAGTTTCATCCCCTTCCGCAACCTTCTTCCATAAATCGGTTGATGCATCACCATATTTTAAAAATATAAAATACCTCTCTGATTTGTTTGATTCCGTAATTCAAGATTTTGGCATGGAAAATGTAGTTCAGATAATTATGGATAATGCTTTAAACTGCACCGGCATAGCAAACCATATTCTTCAGAATTATGGATGTATTTTTGTGACACCTTGTGCTTCACAATGCATGAATGGGATTTTAGAGGAGTTATGTAAGGTAGATTGGATTGATAGGTGTATTTCACAAGCACAAATCATTTCAAAGTACATATACAATAATTCGTCATTGCTCGATACGATGAAGAAGTTCACTGGAGGAAACGAAATCATCAAAAGTGGCGTTACCAAGTATGTTTCGAATTTCCTCTCTTTGCAATCTATGCTTAAGCAGAAATCAAGACTGAAACATATGTTCAATAGCCCGGAATTTACTACAAATTCGGGTTTTGCAAATAAGCCTCAGACATCAACTTGCGTTGGAATAATTGATGATAATGAATTTTGGAGGGCCGTTGAAGAGAGTGTTGCTGTCTCTGAGCCATTTTTGAAAGTAATGAGAGAAGTTTCCAGAGGGAAGGCTGCAGTAGGGTTCATTTACGAGATGATGACTAAAGCGAAGGAGTCTATAAGAACTTATTACATTATGGATGAGATCAAATGTAAGACGTGTTTGGACATTGTGGATAAGAATTGGAAGAATACTCTCCATTCGCCTTTACATTCGGCTGCAGCGTTTTTAAACCCTAGTATACAGTATGATCCAGATGTTAAATTTCTTGGATTGATTAAGGAAGACTTTTTTAGGGTTCTGGAGAAGCTTCTTCCGACACCTGAACTAAGACGCGATATAACCAATCAAATTCTTTTGTTTACGAGGGGAAGTGGGATGTTCGGATGTAGCCTTGCAAAGGAGGCAACTGACACTGTTCCACCTGGTGAGTTTTTTATTGTTCAGATCTTTCTTTATGTGAGTTTCCTTTCATTTTATTGCAACTAGTTGCTTGTCATTGGTAGCTTATAAAACTACGGATGAGAATGTTGAATGTTATATCAGAAAAAATGGTAAAGCTTGTAAACTTGCATCTTCTTCTTTAATTCTTTCATATAATGCCAGTCTTGTCTAAGTTATTTGCACGTCCCCGGTCTGTGAACCGTGTGACATGGCAATTCCCTGCGAATCTTCCATGTGTAACCTGAAATTGGGCTATGAACATTTTGACCAAAAGGATATTCGTTGCTACACTTGAGTTCTTTCCCGAACTTTGAAATCTAGTTTTCCCATCACTATTTGGTGTGGGACGGGGCTTGCAAGTGGTTCTTATTTGGGCAAATTACATAAACACCCTCTGTAAGACCCTAATAATGAAAAAGACCCCAAGGTTTGAGTAATTACCATCACTTTCCCTACCAATTAAAGCAGAACATGATTACAGTCTCTTATCAATAAAAACATATTACAATTTCACCCTTATTTTTCGAGTTGTGGGAGTGACTTAGTAATTTGCAAAATTTCAGGGGATTGTGGTAATTACCAATAATAGGGTATGTGGATGTATTTATTCTTTCTTATTTTTGCTTATGCTCCTCTGAATATCTACCAATTTGCGTTTGCATGAATCGCAGGAATTTGGTGGGAACAATTTGGTGATGGTGCACCCATGTTGCAACGCGTGGCAATACGAATACTAAGCCAGGTCTGCAGTACTTCTACCTTCGAGAGGCAGTGGAGCACATTTCAACAAATACATTCTGAGAAGCGCAACAAGATCAATAAGGAAACATTAAACGATGTTCTTTACATATATTGCAATCTCAAATTAGAAAAAAATTTGAAGTCTAATTCTTCAGAAGTGGATCCCCTTCAACTGGACGACATAGATATGACTTCGGAGTGGGTTGAGGAGACTGAAACTCCAAGTCCTGTACAGTGGCTTGACCGTTTCGGTTCTGCTCTGGAAGGTGGAGACTTGAATACAAGACAGTTTACTGCTCTGGAAGGTGGAGATTTGAATACAAGACAGTTTAATGCTTCTATATTTGGAGGAAGTGATCATATATTCAATTTGTAACTATATAGGTGTATAAAAGTTTATATATAATGTTGAGATAGTTCATGTGAGATTATGAACAATTGTAATCATTTATGCAATAGGAACTTTGCAGAGTTCGTCTACATGGATGATTGCAACTATATCGGGATATTATGGATCCGACCTCATGGATGATTGCAATTCTATAACTCTATAAGAATCACTATACTAACGCTACATGCTCTTAAATTAATCATTCAAATTTTTGTCGTGGTAGATAACATTCATAATCTGCAATGAGGAGAAATAAGATGAAAAAAATATATCCACCACCAAAACCCAGCAAATGGTAAGAGAACTTGTAATTATTCACCAAAAAGCATTATATAATTGTGCAACATCTTCACATACCACACTTTACAACTAAAACAAATTAATACTTGTGATACTAACAATGAAATTCGTATCAGATCCACTGCATAATGAATCCATACTGTTTTCTTTTTCAGGATGTACTGTTGAGAAAATGAGCCAATGCCTTGTCCGTGTCATTGTCATACATGATTAAGGCTTCAGCAACATTGTTGGATGAGAATCCCATTTCTCGCAAGAGAGTATATCCATTGGCAAATTCCTTAACCTGAGGACACACGAAGCAATCATCATGAGTTAATCATTCGTTTTCCAAACGTGGTTAATTTAGCAATATGCTGTCTTAATGTTGCATTCATATTAAAGGTATGTGATCCTAAAAGACACTACATATGTGTCCAACAGCATCTGGATGACATAATAAGTTTTCTTGCTTCTCTTTTTCTTCTTTTTATTACTTCGGGATTTGCACAAAAGCTTAACTCATAATTAATGGTGCATAAAAGAGTAATAGTCGGCTTCTATGACAACATGCAACACCCAATGATGACTCAAGCACAAGCAGATGTTGATCATTCTAGGAGCTAAAAAGTGCTCTCTTTCTTTCTTTTCTTCCCTTTTACCTATTTTAGCGCGTGTGTGTGTGTGTTCTGCATGTGCGTATGTTTGCGGAGGCTAAAGAGTGAAAAAAGGATAGACAAAGACAATACCTTGGTGGGATTGTCTCCATAATTTGCAACTGCAAGTGGCACAGCCTCCCTGCTAAGACCCGCTGCAATATATTTGCTCACTATGGGATCTGCAGCAGGACCCTACATTCAAAATCCAACTTATTCCAGGATCAGGCAACCACAGCACAGAGCCAAGTAGTTTATTCAGTATAGAACTAGAAAATTAAAAATGTGGGCTTGAAAGTCATAAGCTAATCATAATTTGCAAGCAAAACGCGTGCTATAGCAAGGAGGTACAGTGTCTTCTTCTGAAAATCTTGATATCCAAAATCCAACTTCAACGCGGATAGAGGAAATGTCATTCGTTGCAACTCACAAATACATACAAGGCCCTACTGAAATAGGAGCATGAAACTTACTATAAGAAAACCACACAAGTCTCAAGGAAAAGAGCTGCAAAGTTAGCCCGATAGAGATTTAATCCATTCAGTCATACAAGCTTAATAAAATACTCAATTTTATATTAAGCAACTTTTGACTACTCAATGACCAAAATTGCCTCTTAGTCCTAACACCTTTTGCCTCATGACAGTGAATGGAAATTGCAAAGGGACATAACCATCAGTAATGGAACACCAAGTATACAGTCTATACACTAATACATGAAAACTTTGAGAAATGCCATTATCAGATCATCACTTGGTTATTTGGCATAACTAGGAGATTCCATCAGAAAGAAAGTTCTCTTCGGTATCAGTTTACTAAGTTCCATTTAAGGCAATGATTCCCTAAAATAAAAATTTAACTCAAAATAAGAATAAAGATCGAGTTAAAATCTTATGAAAGCTCATCCAGCAACAATCACATAATAGACAATAAAACGTTCTCGTTCTGATACATCCCTCGGTTATTTCACCTTTTCACCATCGACAAATTTCTGTTCAACGTTCCTTCAAGAAAACATAAATCAACCTTGCAAAGACATGTACAGCAATAAATTAACGAATGCTCACATAAGACGACGTCAATTCAGTTGGCTTAGGTGGACCAGTTTCGATCCCGAGCCTGCTCCAGTTGGGGTTTTCCTTAACTGCTTCAGTTAAAACATTCCTCTCAAATTCGAAATCGAAGTGGAAATTACTCCGCGGAATCTCTCCCATTTGTGGCAACAACGAAGGCTACAAATTTCACAACAACCGAAAAATTCTAGTTCAAGCAAATAATAGAAATCTGAAACAGTACACACTAAATTCAATCAATAAAAAACACATACCGGAGGCGTAATTCGATACTCCGGTTTTATAGCAACCCTAATCCCAATCCCAGCCCCGGCTGCAAAATCAAATAAAATAGAATTCACCAATCATTCATCAAATTCGAATTACAGATCGAAAAAGGTATATATGCGATGATATATAAAAGTAATAAGAGAAGCAAGAGACGTACAACTGGAACTGGGAGGGGGTGGCGGCGCGTGGTGAACCGGAGGGTTTCTTCCGTGAGTGGCGGCGGAGTTAGGGGCGGCGGCGCCGACCCTAGGGTAAAGCGACGGTGATTGACCGTACATCGGATGTGCGGCGGCGGAGGACGTGGCGGCGGGTGGCCTACCATACGCCGGAGCGTTTGATTCGTACGATGATCTGAAATCGTACTCCATTTTTAGGGGGGAAATTAATTATGCGTTCGATTGATTTGATCGAGAATTGTTATAGATTTTGTATGTGTATATATATATATATATATGTATGTATGTATGTATATATTGGAGAGATGAGTGAAGAAGAAGAAAAGAAAAGGAAATTTGGAGGCAATTTCATAATTATGCTTTTTAATTACAGTCCAGTGGGCCGTGGGCCTTAGAAATGGACCTATATTTTTGTTTTTAATTCAAGGATTATTGTTTATTAATGCAAAAACAGATCAATCTTTGACTAATTAATAAATATAGTTTTTAATCAAAATGAAATTATTTATGTTATAGTCATTTAACTTTCCAAGGAAAAATTAATACTAATATTACTTTAAGTGCATTATAATTTTCTAATTAATGAGTTCAATGATATAAATATAGTACAAGATAATAAACCGCCGAAGTTCAATGATATGTTGTGTTTATCGCGAGACCGGCTAGATAGTTGGGTTAAGTATTAGGCGGGCTGGGACGTCCGTGGATGATAATGTTTGAAATCCACTAGAATTGGTCACTATCTTGAGATAGACTCTCTTCACACGACTTGAGTGTAGTGATGGAGTCAAGGGGCTAGTGGTGGCAGTTGCCCCTCAATTTAATAAATAAAATAAAATAGGCCTAATTTTATATTAAAATCTTGCGCTCCCAAACCTAAAAAATATCAAATTTACCCATCTTTTTCTTGCGTCCACTCCTCGAATCAAAATCTTGACTCCATCCAGGTACGAGTGATTAGGCTTTCTGCTTTCATGCTTAAACCTCGTGTAACCCTAAAAATGAAACGTTGAGACTCAGGAGAACATCATTGGATTCTCCCGAGAACTTTATTATCCACTAATAAAGTGACGAATGTTTCCATTTCCACCCAACATGAACGCTTTTTGTGTATTTTTACTTTGATTTTGCAGTCTAATTTTTCTCAAGTTATCAAGAAGATGGACCAATTAAATCCAAGAACTTGTATATTTCACTAATTAATCAGATTTCTCATGCCAAATGAGAAGCGCCAAAGTTACGTGTCCAAATGTTGTTTGGATGTCAGAAACATCAGTTTCTATCACATTCAGACGTACATTTATGTCAGCTCCATCAGAAGTTTTTAGAACTCGAGTCTAATGACTATCACAACCTTCTTCGTTTTTGTCAGTCATTTTTAAAACTCTCAGACGCGAAATGTCGAAATTACCACAACCTCCATGTGGAGACCCTCTTGGGTACTCTCAGACGCGAAATGTCGAAATTACCACAACCTCCATGTAAAGACCCTCTTGGGTCGAGACTCGACCGAAACTCGAAAGAATCACTCCTTTGGCCATTGTACATCAATGGTGTACCTCATGAATGCATTTGTTGAATACCAATTCCTAACTATATAACCAAAATTAAACCTGCAAAACGAAAACCATAGAATAATAAAACACAAGGGACTTTCCAAGAGATCTTTCGGCAAGTTGACAACCCTAACCACACATATTCCGCGACATGAAAATGTTACATTCACCACTTGTTACAAAAAGAAGTACATTTCTCATCTCTTCACACTACTCTTTTCTCCAACTAAGTGGTTCCTAATGACTAAATCTCAAGTAACATAACTCCGGTTCCCAGTATAGTTTCATATATGATAGTGTAAGCAGAAGACGGAAAGGAAAGAATGCCTCCTAAGATAAATTCTCGTATGTGCAATAGTTGTGTCGAATCGTCCGCTGTAAAGAATAGAACAAAACTC